>CM053026.1:65299325-65694325 GCA_028564925.1 Lithobates sylvaticus
AGAGTTACAGAGGAGGTCTGGCGCTTTAATGATTGCTCCTGCTATAACATTTGCAGGGATACCTCACACATTTAATACGAACACAGTTTACATATGCGTGCTCAACCTACATGCGTTATTTTTACACTGTCCCTTTAAAAAATGTTTTTGGATCACTTAATGCCATCACAAGAAATGTAAACATACCATGTGATAATAAAGCATGTCAGGTCCTCTTTATGGAAACAGCTGGAGTCTATAAGACCCCCAGATCTCTCCTCTACCCTTGATCAGATGCTTTGCAAAAAAAAAAAAAAAAAAAATGCTCATCCACCCTAATCCAAGAGTGACGCCATGACTTCACTACCGGCCTCCTAGATAAGAGGTGAGGAGAGATGGCCAGCCGAGCGAACCACCGGATCATTTCCCAGGTTCACTGGCGAGAACAGTAAGCCCGAGAAGTACCGGGGAGCGGATGAAAGACCCATCCCATTACTTCTAAAAGCAATTCAGTGGCTACCCAGCTGCTCTAGTCGCTTTTAGTGAAAATAGAATCACTGGCTAAAAATTTTAATCCAGGGGATATGACTGACAGCTGCAACCATAGCCCCGGTAAACTGTTTCAAACCCATAACATAAATGTACGTTAGAGGGGTCTTGAAATGGTTAATAAAAAGTGTAACCTTATGGTCAAATCTGGAACTGCACCATTACATCAACATCTCTAGGTTAGAGTGAATAACCTTTAAATCAAAGTCGTGGGCTACGGCTACACAGATGTTTTCCCTATGCTATGCAGAAATTTAAAGCGGCGCTCCACCATAAAGGGGAAGCTCCTCTTAGCTGCCTCCTCCCGCTGCCACATTTGGCACCTTTTGGGGGTGGGGACCTGGTTTTGACGGCGGTGAACTCAGATGGAAGTTTAGCCCCTCTCCTCCTTCACGAGCAGCCAGCCCATTCATAGAGTACAGTGCGCTTCGCACATGCGCAGTAGGGAACTGGCTGTGAAGCTGCAAGGCTTCACTGAAGGTTTCCCTTAGTGGCAGCAACAGCAGCCGATTGATTTCCTGGATTCAACCGATTTAACCACTGGATAGCTGGACAGGCAAGTGTCCTAATATTAAAAGTCGCGGTATTTGTTGCTGCTGACTTTAAATTTGTTTGTGAAGGATCCTGGAGCTCCACTTTAAAGCGGACCTCCAGGTAGATGAAAGACAAATATTACAGATTTTTTTAAATTACAGCTGGATTAAGTACATTAATTTGACCTGATGTCAGCATGGTTCCGTCCCCTACACAGCAACATTCAAGTAGGGGAGGGAGAGATAGAAATAGGAACCAATCAGGTGTGTCGAATGCAAATATGTAGACAAGCAACATACCAAAAGGAGAGCGCAGAGAGAGGACCTCACATGTCAGAGAGCAGAGAGAGGACCTCACATGTCAGAGAGCAGAGAGAGGACCTCACATGTCAGAGAGCAGAGAGAGGACCTCACATGTCAGAGAGCAGAGAGAGGACCTCACATGTCTGCTGCTGCTCTTTCTTAGCCCAATCAATAAACTAGGGGTGGGAGAGAACACCAAATGTATTTTTTTTTAATTAACAAGGAAAGTAGTGTGATCCATCTGTCTGTGCAAAATCTTAGAACTGGATGGACAAAAATAAAAATGTTCATCTCTTTATGAAGCTGCATGTTAAAGTTCAGCTCTGCCTATTGACAATGATCTCATTGTGTGGCATTAGCACAGATTTTATATATAGCAGCAGTGACTGGTCTTCATTAGTTAGAGGAACCTCCTGCACAGAGGCAAAGTACAGGCAATGCTTCATGCTGGATTACAACACTGATCTGGAATATACACAAAGGAGATCATTCAAGTATGAATACACCAATCAGCAATAATATGATGACAGGTAAAGTGAATAACATTGATTACAATGGCACCTGAAAGTGGGTGGGATAGATTAGGCAGCAAGTGAACATGTTGTCCCTAAAGTTGATGTGCTGAAAGTAGAAAAACTGGGCAAGTGTAAGGATTGAAATGACTTTACGAGGGCCAAATTGTAATGGCTAGATGACTGGGTTAAAAGCAACTCCAGAACTGCAGCGGTCAGGAGCGACCAAAAGTGGTCCAAGAAAGAAAAACCTAAACCGGCGACAGGTCATGGGCAGTCAAGGCTCGCCGATGCATGTGGGGAGAGAAGGCTGGCCTGTGTAGTCCAATCCAATAGAAGAGTTACTGTAGCTCAAGCTGCCAGTCACCAGCTCTCAGCTTGTCCAGATAGACTGATATCAGAACACAGTGCATTGACATTTGTGTATGGGGATGTGTAACCACAGACCAGACAGGGTGTCCATGCTGAATCCAAAAACAAAGGCGCTTACAAATGGCCATGTAAGTGCGGTGCCCATGCTGCCCCGTGTCCACAGCCAAAAGTGCTTACACAATGGGCATGTGAGCATCAGAACTGTACTACGGAGCAAATGAAGAATGTGGCCTGGTCTGATGAATTCAAGAATGATTTGAGCAACACCAGTTTGAAGTGACAACTTAACCTCCAAATTCCCCAGATCTTAAATCGAACATCTGCGAGATGTGCTGGAGAAGCACGTTCGATCCATGGAGACCCCCCTCAACACACAGGACTTAAAGTGTCTGTAAACCTCAGACATGAAATATAAACAAAGCATATCCCTCTATAGTGTGTACTAGTGCTTACCACACCTAATCACTTCTGACAAGTTTTTCTGACACCAAGTAAAAAGTTGGTGACATGGGAGGGACCTCCAGCATATTGACAGCCTCAGCTCTGTTTTCATGTGCAGGGGGGGGGGGTCTCTTCCCTTCAAGCAGCTCTCATAACTCTCCTCACTGAGCCCTTTCAGTGTGCAACTTCAGCTCACTGCCCCCTTTTTAAATGCTCAAACAAGCTTTATAAATTCAGCACTTTGAATAGATGAAGAGAAGACTGCGGATAAACAGGTACAACTTATGTAGGGAGATTTGTTTCATCTCTGTGCATTACCTGAGCCCAGTCACTTCACTGGGGATATGTAAGGAATTACAATAACTTTAAAAAGGATCCGCTACTGACAGCTTGGTCCCAGATACCACAGCATGCCTTCAGAGGTCTAGTGGAGTCCATGTCTCGAAAGGTCATAGTGTGGTCATAATGTTATGGCTGATCAGTGTATACATGGCTGTTGCATTTGAATAGTGTGTGTTTAACCCAGATTTATTATTTTTTTTCCCATTTGCACTGCACTATAAAGATGTAGAAATTAGAATTGCTTAGGGCTTGTTAGGAAACAAAAGAAATACAGGTAACACTGCTAATAAGCCATAAGAGTTTAAAACAGAAAAGTCTTTTATACCTTCCTTGACAAGAGACTTTTACGCCTCATTCCACCGGCTTCCAGGGAAATTCTACCTCGAAAGGCTAGTTCAATTAGCATGCACCCACGCAGCCCAGCAGAGATGCAGTCATTCCAGAAGGATGTGTAACCCTGAAAAGATAAAAAGGTTACAAAATTATTGTCATCTTCTCTTGGAAGTGAAGGAGATTATCCAATGTTCAGCAGTAGATATCGACTGACTAATAATCTGCTGCATTTTTTTTTTTATTACAAATACCCCTCAGCAAAAAAAAAAAAAAAAAAAAAAAAACACTGTTCTAAACTCAAGTCACCAGTTATCCAGGACAAGCTTATAATAATACTTCACAAATCTGAGCCATTTAAAACGAGGACATGCTTAAAAAGACGATCACCAGAAGAAGCTTGTTCAATCCATCAGGGGTCCCTGTGCACATATACAACTTGAGCAGTGGATTTTAACTAAAGTGTGTATATTTTTCTTTTCTGTCATTGCTGGCTGTAGTTCCACCCGACCTGAAGCCTAAATATATGAGTGTTCCCATGATTGGGGGGGGGGGGGGGGGGGGGGGGTTACAGCCAGCACCAAGCGCCCCCCGCCTCTCCATTATCTGCCCCCTCATCTGTCATGTTCAGTACACAGAGTCTGGACCTGCATTCTGTTATTCAGGGTACAGACAGTGGAGATGGTCAGATTGTGTAGTAAAACAGCAACTCTTTCATTCACAAAAACACAAGCTGACAACAGTACACTCCAGCTACTACACAAGTCTGAGAGGGCTCTGGGTGTGTTCGGGTCAAACAAGCCAGGATCCGGCATGGCACACTGCCAATCATAGGCAGCGTGTACATGTGCAGCTGCAGGCTAGGAAATGCCTCACTTCCTATGATTGACGGTGTGCAGTGATGGCTTCCTGGTGGGTTCGATATGAACACGCCCAAACTCCTCATTACTGACTAGTATTCCAGCATTTCTCTCCTCCCTCAATTTCTTCCCTCAGTCAGCTCATGTCACTCCAGTGCCAAGAGGGGCAGAGGAGGGGCATTTCGCCAAGGTTTTTTTTTTTTTTTTCGTCAAGGAAACCTGAAGGCACAATGGTTGAAAAAGGCTGTTCCAAGCTGACAGACTGTTGCTGTGCTGTTTCCTCATCTCTTCAGTTTACACCAGTGGCGTCGCTAAGGGGGAGTGGGGGGCACCCGGGTGACACCATCCCGAGGGTGGCAGAGGGTCCCGGACGCAGGGCTCTTATCAGCTTGAACATGCCGCCCGTGCTAGCCCTGAGTGAGACCCAGGTGCTTATACTGGTTGCATTTAAAAAAAATGTATTACTAAAAACATATATAAAAAGCAAGCTTTTAACCAGAGCAAGTTTTTGCACACACCATCTACATGGCATTACAGTAAAATGGATATTGGTCATTATAAATCAGTATTGCCTGGTTTTCAGGTTAAGCCGGCTTCATTGCCTCTGGGAGCAGGCCACAAATACCCGGCAGAGCCCTGTGGTGCATTTGCGCTGGATTTTTAAAGATGGGAAAGTAAAGTTCTGCTTGAAGCCCAGTCCCAAAGTTAACATGAATATGAAGACTATGAACTCATTAAAGCTGCATTTACACCTGAGCATTCCGTGAACGGGCATCTGTAAGAAAAATAAAAAGCAGATGTGCGTTTTTATGCGCAACAAACTGGGAGTTTTTTAAAATAAATAAAAATTATATATAAAAATAAATGTGCAAACCTCAACATCCAAAAAGGCACACAAGCTTCTTTGGCGAGTTTGCTACGCATAGGACAGCCCATGGATAACGAGGGCTGCCTTATGTACAAAGTGCAAAAATGCGCACTCACAAGACACTGGGTTATATTGCAGTCATTTCCTTTTTTCATCAGAGCACAGGGACACTTGTCACAATAGCCTGGTGCCTTGACAACCCAATCTGCTATTAAGTGTCATTATACTCGATCATGCTGACCCTGTATGACTAGCGATCTACCAGAGAGAACGCTGAAGTCAAAATATTTGGATGTGTTGTGTGAAAATGCCTGCAGGAGACAAATTATTGCTAAACATTGTAAAAGATACCAGTTTGTATTTAAAAATACTCTCCAATGTTTATGCCCAGCATTCCAGCATGTTCAATGGCCGCTTATTCTCATGGGGGCTGAATACACTTCTGCATCTAGATACATATACAGAGGTAAAAATAATTAGGGTGCACCGAAATGGAAATTTTGGTATCGAAACCAAAAATGCAGGATGCACTTTGCTGAAAACCGTAACCGAAAAATTATGTTTTAAAAATAAAAAAATATATAATATTCGACTTTTTAATTAACATCAATTTAAATTAATATGAATTGTTGGCCATTATTGGCACCTTTAGTTCAAGAAAGGTCAAGAAAAATGCAGTCTGCAGTCTCTAACCATCTCTTGCATCGTGTCCTCAGTCTCTAACCATCTCTTGCATCGTGTCCTCAGTCTCTAACCATCTCTTGCATCGTGTCCTCAGTCTCTAACCATCTCTTGCATCGTGTCCTCAGTCTCTAACCATCTCTTGCATCGTGTCCTCAGTCTCTAACCATCTCTTGCATCGTGTCCTCAGTCTCTAACCATCTCTTGCATCGTGTCCTCAGTCTCTAACCATCTCTTGCATCGTGTCCTCAGTCTCTAACCATCTCTTGCATCGTGTCCTCAGTCTCTAACCATCTCTTGCATCGTGTCCTCAGTCTCTAACCATCTCTTGCATCGTGTCCTCAGTCTCTAACCATCTCTTGCATCGTGTCCTCAGTCTCTAACCATCTCTTGCATCGTGTCCTCAGTCTCTAACCATCTCTTGCATCGTGTCCTCAGTCTCTAACCATCTCTTGCATCGTGTCCTCAGTCTCTAACCATCTCTTGCATCGTGTCCTCAGTCTCTAACCATCTCTTGCATCGTGTCCTCAGTCTCTAACCATCTCTTGCATCGTGTCCTCAGTCTCTAACCATCTCTTGCATCGTGTCCTCAGTCTCTAACCATCTCTTGCATCGTGTCCTCAGTCTCTAACCATCTCTTGCATCGTGTCCTCAGTCTCTAACCATCTCTTGCATCGTGTCCTCAGTCTCTAACCATCTCTTGCATCGTGTCCTCAGTCTCTAACCATCTCTTGCATCGTGTCCTCAGTCTCTAACCATCTCTTGCATCGTGTCCTCAGTCTCTAACCATCTCTTGCATCGTGTCCTCAGTCTCTAACCATCTCTTGCATCGTGTCCTCAGTCTCTAACCATCTCTTGCATCGTGTCCTCAGTCTCTAACCATCTCTTGCATCGTGTCCTCAGTCTCTAACCATCTCTTGCATCGTGTCCTCAGTCTCTAACCATCTCTTGCATCGTGTCCTCAGTCTCTAACCATCTCTTGCATCGTGTCCTCAGTCTCTAACCATCTCTTGCATCGTGTCCTCAGTCTCTAACCATCTCTTGCATCGTGTCCTCAGTCTCTAACCATCTCTTGCATCGTGTCCTCAGTCTCTAACCATCTCTTGCATCGTGTCCTCAGTCTCCAACTTAAAAACTTAAACACAATGCTAATAGCAAAATTTCCATTCGGTGCATCTCTAGCAGACATGATACAAGAGATCAATGCAGCCTCACCAGTACCTGTCAGATGTCAATGCACCCCGCCAGTGCCCAAATTAGAGCGTGATCTCCCGATGTGTCACACGTTGGATTTGAATTTCCCGGCTGCATGTAACAATGTCCCGCCTCTTGTGATCATGTCACACTGATTCAATGTCCCGCCATTGGATCAGTGTGCCGTCTATCACAGGAGGCGGGACATTGTTACTGCGGCCGCCAGGACAATTCAGCTCTGTGACACAAAGGGATTATGGCTCTGTAAGGAGGAACGGGAGGAAGGAGGGGAAGACTGGGGCGCACCAGGATGATACCGCCGCAATGGGCAGCACCCGGGGTGGATCGCACCCCCTTTTCGGCTCCATTATCTACATTTTTCTTCTTTCGGCCGCATGCCAAAAACTTTTTTTTTCGGACAAAAAATTTGGTGCACCAGTAAAAAAACTATTTGATCCCCTTCAGATTTTGTAGGTTTGCCCACTTACAAAGAAATGAAGGGTCTATAATTTTTATCATAGGTGTATTTTTTTTTAAATGATAGAGACAGAATATCAAAAACCCAGGAAAAAAAAAAAAAAAAAAATACACGATACAAATGTTATAATTGGAGTTGCAGTTCAGTGAGTAAAATAAGTATTTGATCTCCAACCAACCAACAATAATTCTGTCTCCCACAGACTGGCTACAGTAGGTGCTCATGTGGTACACAGATTAATCCTGTCAATTTAAGAAGGTGCTCCTAACGACAACTCACTAGGTGTATAAAAGACACCGGTCCACAGAATCTCTTCCACTCAAACCTCACCATCATGGGCAAAACCAAAGAGCTGCCAAAGGACACCAGGGACAAGAATGTAGACCTGCACAAGGCTGGAATGGGCTACAAGACCATCAGCAAGAAGCTTGGTGAGAAGGAGACAACTGTTGGAGCGATTATTTGCAAATGGAAGAAATACAAAAAAAAAAAACATCAATCGCCCTCAGTCTGGAGCTTCATGCAAGATTTCGCCTCATGGGGTAAGGATGATCATAAGAAAAGTCCGTAATCAGCCCAAAACTACACAAGAGGAGCTTGTGAATGATCTCAAGGCAGTTGGGACCACAGTCACCACAAAATCCATTGGCAACCATGGATTGAAATCCTGCAGCGCCCACAAGTTCGTCCTCCTCAAGAAGGCACACATACAGGCCTGTCTGAAGTTTGCCAAAGAACATTTAAACGATTCAGAGAAGGATTGGGAGAAAGTGCTATAATAAGACAAGACCAAAATGTATCTCTTTGGCATTAAAGCGACTTGCCGTGTTTGGAGGAAGGAAAATGCTGACTGTCTCCAAGAACACCATCCCTACAGTCAAGCACAGGAGGTGGCAACATTATGCTTTGGGGCTGTTGCACTGCTAAAAGCTACAGGCCGACTTTTTCACATTGAGGGGCCAATGGACGGGGCAATGTATTGTAAAACCCTGGGTGTGAACCTTCTTCCCTCACCCAGAACACTGAAGATGGGTCATGTCCAGCATGACAATGACCCAAAACATACCACCAAGGCAACAAAGGAGTGGCTCAAGAAGAAGCACATTAAGGTCATGGAGTCTCCAGACCTTAATCCAATTGAAAATGTATATAGGGAGCTGAAACTTCGAGTTGCAAAGCTACAGCCAAGAAACCTAAAGCATTTAGAGAAGATCTGGACTAAAAGAAGAGAGGACAAAAATCCCTCCTGAGATGTGTGTAAACCTGGTAACCAACTACAAGAAATGTCTTACCTCTCTGCATGCTAACAAGGGTTTCTCCTCCAAGTACTAAGTCATGTTTTGCTTGGGGGTCAAATACTTTTATTACTCACTGAACAGCAACTTAGATTTTATACCATGTGTTTTCTGGATTTTTGGTTGATATTCTGTCTCTATCATTTAAAATACACCTATAATAAAAATTATAGACCCTTCATTTCTTAGTAAGTGGGAAAACTTACAAAATCTGCAGGGGATCAAATAATACTTTTTACCCACTGTACATAGGAGCAGGCAGAATCTGAGCCATGGCAACCAATTGGCTTCTATCTTCAGCTTCTTCAATTAAGCTTTGAAAATGAGAACTATACGCTTATTGCCATTGGTTGCCATGCACAGCTGCTCCAGATTCTGGTTGCTCCAGTTTTGATAAATTCCCCTACAGCCTTAAGGTACATTTCCACCATTTCTCAAATTTTTTAACGAGTGTTTTCGAATGGCAACTATGACAACATTCTGGTCATTTCCTGCAGTCTTTAGAACAGCTGCACACCAGACAAACACAGAAGCAGAAGACCCAGAGGTTACATAGCTAAATAGAAACATCAGAACTTGTTCAGACAATAATGCGTAGATTTGGACGGGTGTCTAAATCTGCCTCTCCTCTGAAGCCTGATCTGCGCTCAGATCGTGCCTCAGAAGTGACTGGCAGGCAGTGAGGAGGCAATGCAACGCCGCCACCCCAGCTGTTTTTACCCTATTTTGGCCAACAAATGCAGGGCGTTTGCACAGATTCCCGGTTCACCTACATGTGTCACATTCGGCGGGCATGTCACATGACGATCACTACATTTCGGGGAGATTTTGCTACGAAGCAAAGCATCACGACCTTGGCATGTAAACACCCCTGCCTATTGCACCTTAACAGGGCTCAACCATGCATTTTTACCACCACCCCCCCAAACCGCATTTGTCTAAATTTACCCTAATGAAGTTTAATTTTCACCAAGCTGACTGTGCACAGGGGAGAAGAAGTGTCAAACGGGAAACGGAGAGGCAAAATTATCAAATATTTATCTTTGTAACTAAATTTAAAATGAGTGGATTTTAATTACAGGCTCAAACACTTCTAACTTCCTAAAATAGAACAGCCTTGAAATGTTTATTACGCCTATAACAACCAAGCAAATGTGTGATCCTATTCCTAAAATGTCTGAATGGGAGAGCTGGTCATACTCTGATTTTTTTTTCTTTCCTGCAGGCTGAACAAAAATCTCTCCATCCATGCTATACAGTCCGGAAGGACAAACCTCCTGCACCTGCAGTCCAAATACCCAAACAGCGGCTGCACCAAATTGGATGCAGCCAATATTTAGTCAACAAATTTTCTACCTCAGATTTTTCAACCAAGGGACGTGGAGTGGGGGGGGGGGGGGGTGCAGATGAGTGAATTTGTTTTAAAGAGATTGCAAAGGCAGACTTAATGCATTAGGATAAAAAGCCTTCTGTGTGTAGCAGCCCCATCTCTGTCCAGCAATATCCACGAGTCCCTTGGCCATCCAATGATCAGGAGCCAAGAGAACTGCCTCAATTACGTGATCGGTGCGATTCAGCAATCACAGCGATCAGTAACTATACAATCTGGCCCGTTTTTCTCCTCTTTAACGGAGAAAGATAAACTCTCTCTTTCTCCTAGAGATGTAAAAAAAAAAAAAAAAAAAAAAAAAACGCCACCACAAGCCTGTGTAGAAGAAAAAAGCAGTATTAAAAAAACCAAAAATGTTATGTTATATGTTGAAGCTAACCAATCATTAGATGTGGTGGCTGCATTTGTTTCATGTTTTTTGCCCCCCCCCCCCTTTGTTTTCACCTAGGGATCTGGCCAGTAACACACCTCCTGTATTAGGAGTGCCCCCACTCTGGATGAAGGAACACAGGGGGCACCTTTGGACAGTAGCAGTCGGGGGGGCTGACAATGCCCCTGGGATGTACAACATAATTTGCCTAGGCCTGGAAGTAACTTAAGAATTGTAGGAAGAAAAATAAAAAAAAAATAAAAAGTTTAAACACAGGTAAATATGATATACTTTCCTGTATTTAATAATGTTGGAAGCATGGGGATTAAAAAAAGAGTAGAGTCAGAGATTCACTCTAGGGGTTAATATTTTTTTTTTTTTTTTTAAATGTTCTATTTAAAGCATTTCCTTTCAACAGCATTCTGTTGATTTACAAGCAGTTTTAAGTCACAAGGACCTCCCTGAATTTTGTATGTGGTTTTATAATCTCCAGATGCTTATTTAACATCCTTAGTTTGCTCAATAGTTTAACGTGCAATTTACACACATACTGCATGACCCTCTTCTCTGCATTAAAGTGATTGTAAAGCTCCAGCACTGAGCACATCTGCAGCAGCTCTTCTCCCCAGTCCCTGCTCTCAGAGGCTTGGCTGAGAGCAGAGGAAGCCATTGGCTCCTGCTGCTGTCAATCAAAATCTGTTAGCGGGGGGTGGAGGCCAAGCCGTGCTGTGTCACAAGCAGCCCCCCATGGGAAGCGGCTTGCTATTGGGGTCACTAGTTGGGGAGCCAGAATCGCTGGTGGAGGACCCGAGGAGAGGAGGATCCAGGCTGCTCTGTGCAAAGCCATCACACAGAGCAGATAAGGACATGTTTATTATTTAAAAAAAATAAAATAAAAAAAAAAAACAGCAAACCTTTACAATCACTTACAAATCTTTGCAATTTTATGTTGAGGACCAATATTCTGAAATTGGACACATTTTTAGACGCAGCTTTTCACAGACTGGTGAACCTCGGCCCATCTTTATTTCTAAAACCACTGACTCTCGAAGATACTCTTTTTATACCCAATCATGTTACTGACCTGTTGCCAATTAATCACATTAGTTGGAAAATGTTCTTCTAGCACTTACTAATTAATGTTCTACCACTTACTTCGCCAGCTTTTTGTTGCCCTATCCCAACTTTTTTGAGATGTGTTGTGGCCATCAATTTTAAAATACCTTTTTTTTTTCTCTCAGTTTAAACATTTGATATGTTTTCTAGTGTGAATAAAACTTGAGTTTATGAGATTTGCAAAACATTGCCTATGTAGATTTGACACTGCGTCCCAGCTTTTTGGGAAATTTGGGATGTACTTTGAAGCTGAACTGTATTGCATAGTTGCATGGACAAATGTAAGTATGCATATCTCATACTTGAGCGATCGCTGTAGAAGCTGCCAATACAGGGATAACAGCAATCTATAGGGTCCCGTACCGATCCGCTTTCCTCCTGCATAGTAACCACGAGAGGTTGCTCATTTGGCAGAGCCATTTTTCTGATTGGAAGGAGGTAGAGATTGTGCCTTTCCACCTTATCCAATGAGAGAATAACTTTCACTCAATACAAAAAACACAAGGCATTTTGTGAATGATGGTAATGCTGAATGCCAAGTGAGCAAAATTACAGCCATATTTAGCAACCCATCCAAAATGTCTGTGGGTGAGAATGTAGTCAATAGTCACATAATCACATGCTATAAAAACAATGTGTTTTAACTAAATGGGAGGGGGTACGTGGCCTATAATTAACAAAACTAGGCAATGTTCCAGCATTATAAGGTTTTTTCTGCTGTGCCTCTGCTTGGCAATTTTCCCAATACTTACTGTGTGGTCAATGAAACAGTAAACAAGCAAAATAATACTAAAACTAAAAGGCAAACTTTTTTTTTCCATTACGATAGAGTAGGTGGAAGGTAAAATCCACTGTCAGTTTTTTTTTCCTCCAGCTGTGGCCAATTATGGAGATTTCCTTTAACTTCCTGTCTTGTAGATTCAACAGGAAGTGAGAGAATATATTTCTATTGTGAGAGAAATCCCCACTTAGACTAGGGTTGCGCATCTTCACTGGTATCACGATTCGATTACGATTATCTGGTCAACGATTCGATTTGGCGATGCATCACGATTAATGACGAGCTCCCACTTCCGCTTGGGCCGCCTAGATGGCCCTTCCACCCTGCAATCTTCTGGGACACATCACAGTTCCCAAAAGATTGCCCGGCTATGCAGGACAGCGCAGTGAGACATGCGCACCCGGCTGTGAAGCTGCAAGCTGTCACAGCCAGATGCCCACAGTAGTATTACCAGCGTCATGGACAGGCAGGGGAGAGAATGGAGGGTTTTTGGGTGGCCACATCGCTGGATTGTGGGACAGGCGAGTGTCTTTATTAAAAGTCAACTGCTTTGAATTAAAAATAACCTCACTCCCTTAAAAAGTGCACTAATCCGGTGCACTACAGGGTACAGACATACACACACACACACACACACACACACACACTGCTGCTGGGCGGTCAGGAGGGATTACAATCCACAGCTGACAAACAGCCCTGTGAAGTTCCCTGTACTGACCAGTGGCAGCTGGTGCTCAAAATTTTTTGGGGGGCGCAAACAAACTGAAAAATACTGAACCTCCCCCAAACGCAGCCACCTGTGCCCGTCAAACGCAGCCATCACTTCACTAACCCCCCCACAATGCACGGGCCGCCACTGGTGCTGACAGTTCCTTGGCATTTCTGTTTGCACCTTCCAGCACACTAGGAGTTAACAGTGGAAGCCCAGGGACCTATCAGCACAGAGCGTAAGGTGCAAGTAGAGTACAAACACATTTGTACTCTACTTTCTTTTAATAAATCCCGTGTTACAATGAATGATGTGCCCCGCTGTATGCGCTGAATAGATCACTTCATACCGAATTTCGCAGTAGTACAATACATCCCGATCATGTGACTCCCAGCCCGTCCCGCCTCTCTCACCTTTCACGAGTCCTGACGTCAGCAGCAAATTCTGCCCACTGACTATAGCTATATCAAAAGAGGCGGACAGGGCTGAGAATTCCCCGCTGACGTCAGGACTCAAGATATATAAAACTAAAAACTCAGGACTCAGGACTCAAGAGTCATGAAACGTAAGAGGAGAGACGGGCGTCACATGATCAGAATGTATTGTACTACTGTGAAATTCGGTATGAAGTGACATTTTTTAAAAAAGCACTTACAGCGGGGCCATTGTAACACGGCATTTATTAAAAGAAAGTAGTTTTAAAAATACGCTCAGAGCGCTTTCTCGGGAGGGGCGGGGCAAGTCAGGATGACATCACCCACAATCAATTTTCCGGTCCTTATGCATCAATGCCGCATAGAAGACACCCGAAATGCGATGCAACGATTAATCTCAGCACCCCGAATTTAGACAGTTATCACAGGAGCAATTGTCCCTATTGGAAGATTTTCACTCTATTCTTCTTCTAGTGGTAACTCACAATTTTGGATTTACCATCACTTTCATTCCCAGAGACTTCAGGGTTCAAGACATTAGATAGGAATATGGACAAATGCCAATTGGTGAATCACCCTATCACACACATTCCTGCAATGGACTTTAAAGTAATGAGTTCTGCAGCAAACACCAGCTGGAGACTGGAACATGCATAGTACCGTGTAAATATCTGCCAGCACACCACGAATCTTCAGAAGAAGTCAGATTGTTTTTTTTATTGAAGAAAGATCACATCACACACAGAAGAGTGCAACATTCCAGAGCCGTGCAGGACCCCCTTTGTCACATACCTGTCAAACTATGAGAAGCTGCTGTGCCTGGATGGGGCTGGGCTGTGTACATAGCCCTATAAATGTTAAAGTGTTACTAAACCCAGGAGCCTTCATTCACTCTCGGTTCTACCACGGTACACAGAACATGGAAATGCCATAGTTTTAGTAAATATAAACTGTTAAAATACCTCATCAGCAGTAGATAGCAGTCTTGTGACTTCTACCAGTGTCCAGCAGAGCACTGGTTAAAGCTTGTAGGAGGAGTTTGCATTCTCCCCCGAATCTCCTATCAGGCTGCAAGACCCTCTGTCTGGACAGTGCTGATTGGCAAATCTCCCGAGTGGAAAAAAAAAAAAAAAAAAAAAAAAAGGGCTCTAGCAATACACACCAAACTGAGCATGTGCAGAGTGTTCCCAAGGCTCTGCACTGTCAGGAGATAGATTGCGGGCTATGGAAGAAAGGGGAGGATCAGCGAAGACAGGATCAAACAGCCTTTTTACACAATGCAGAAGATTAACCCCTTGGGTTCCACAGCGAGTATAACAAGCATGATTTAGTGCATATACAGATTGATTTTACTGTTTAGTAACACTTTAAGGGCAGCATGTACCCAGGCACCAATGTCTGGAAGGCTAGAGCCATACTGTGGCTAAACTCCCAGTGTGCATGAGGCCTCAAACAGTGAAAGCAAAAAGACCCTAAACCCTATATTCCCATAATCCTCTGCACATCAAAAAATCAAGCCAAGAGCAAGTACTGTGAGCCAGCTGGGCTCTATTACATGTGATGGCAATCTAAAAACACGTCAGCCACTAAGGAATAGAAGGGGGTGTTAGTTACAAAGGAGAATAGGAGAGAGGACCGCACTTATGGAGATAAGCATCCAAAAGGCAGACTTTACGTCACCAGGAAGCTACAGGTGATGTCCGTGTGGCACCATACTGTGGCAGAACATAACAGAATAACTTTTGGCATACAGGCAGTCCCCAGGTTACAAACAAGATAGGGACTGTAGGTTTCTTCTTAAGTTGAATCTGTTTGTAAGTCGGAACAGGTAAATTTTTTAAGTGTAGCTCCAGCCAAAAAATCTATTTTTAAGTTTTTAGATAACCCTTCTCTATGTTATCACCCCTGTAACATTTGTTTTGCTGTCTGTGCCCCTGTTCAGAAGAATTCACCTCACCTTCTGTCCCAATGACAATTGGATTTTGAAAATTTTGGGTTGTTAGGGAAACATGGACTGGTGATAAAGCATCAGTGGAGACACCCTTTTCCCATATTAACTCTTACAGGAGTGAATTTCCCTTCCTAGGGGTGGATTTCCTCTCACTTCCTGTTGTCTCCCTCCGTTTGTAAGTAGGAGTCGTTTGTAAGTTGGATGTTTGTAACTAGGGGACCCCCTGTATATGAATTTCAACTAGATATTTAAATATTTTTTTCAGAGATCCATTTTAAGTGTGGAAGGCGAGCATTTCTAAGAGGCAAGGTACATGTATTTCTATTTTTCAAAGGGCATTTTGTGTACATTGCCTACACCTTTCTTCACCCATATTATGGGATTATTTATATAAAGTAAAAATATTCAATTTGTGTTTTTTTTTTGCTGTCTGTGTTTGTTAGGCACCTCTGGGTGCAGTAGTTTCACACAAATAATTTTTTAATAAGCATCAATATATGCCTTCACATTTTAAGTAAACAGGTATGGTATGTATATCTCAGATGACGTTTTTCCCAGTGTCCAGGCTAGTAGACACTTCCGTGTGATGGTAAAGCCGGCTCCGGAAGGCGGCCTCAGAAAGAGGCTTGATGCGCAGGATACGGTGGCTCAGGGAGATGTCGTCCCTTCACGTATTACCCCCAAGACAACAGCAAATGAGAGGAAATATCACTCAGAGGTAGAGCTGCACAATTAATCGTTAAAAAAAAAATAAAAAAAAAATATCGCAATCTCGAATCACCCCCTCTGACAATCTGTATTGCAGTGTTTCCCCCGATTCTTTCATGTAACAAGTATAGAGTTCTCTGCTCACTCTGGCAGTCTGCCAAGTTTTTAACAACATTGTAACTCTTTCCTCTTAGATCAAAAGGGATAAAACTTCTGTGTGAATATGCAGGAAGTTTAACCACTTAGAGTCTAAACCTTTTTCTGACACTTGTTTCCTACAGTTAAAAATCTGATTTTTCTTTGCTAGAAAATTACTTGGAACCCCCAAACATACACTAAAAAAAAAAAAAAAAAATTATATATATATATATATATATATATATATATATATATATATATATATATATATATATATATATATATATATATATATATATATATATATATATATATATATAAAATCACACACACACACATATACATATATTAGCAGGGGCCCTAGGGAATAAAATGGCGATTGTTGCAATATTTTATGTCACACGGTATTTCCACAGTGGTCTTTTAAACGCAATTTTTGGGGAAAAATACACTTCAATGTATAAAAAAAAAAAAAAAAAGGAAAACAGTAAAGTTAACCCAGTTAGCAAAAAAATTGTGATTCTCATTTTAGCCAGAATCATGCAGTTCTATTCCGAGGTGAGGGAAAATTCCCCCATTAGTCAAAAGATTTGATTTCCCATTTTTTGCTGGTCACAGATGACTCAAGGGGGGTAACAAAAAAAATAAAATAAAGCTATAGATTTATTACCCAATACTTAACAAGTAAGCATTGTGTGTATTGGAATACTTTCACATTTGTAAATTGAAAAGCGGGAGGATGTACTTTTGTAGGTAGATAAATGGCTTCAATCAGTATGCCTAAACAAATGAAAGCAACAAATTGTAGCAGAACTTAAAGCGGTTGTATCCCCCGCTTTCACACTTTTACCTACAGGTAAGCCTATAATAAGGCTTACCTGTAGGTAAAAATGAATATCTCCTACACCTGTACAGTTTAG
The DNA here is from genome assembly GCA_028564925.1 of Lithobates sylvaticus. Taxonomy (NCBI): domain Eukaryota; kingdom Metazoa; phylum Chordata; class Amphibia; order Anura; family Ranidae; genus Lithobates; species Lithobates sylvaticus. The sequence continues at coordinate 65,316,580 of CM053026.1, forward strand.
GAGATATTCACATTGCATGCAGCCGCTGACATCAGCAGCATAGTGCGCTCTGAAGGTCCGGCAGATGCTGGCGGAAAATCAGAGCTCCTCGAAGGAAAAAGGGACCCCAGCACGTCATCGCGGCTCCAGCCACTCACAGCACCGGAGCCGCAAACACACAAGAAAAACATGTCAAACATGTCAGTTCCCTCAGCGGTGACAGGGAGGTGATACCAGCGCTTCGTCCCAAGGTATTTCATAATGAGCTAGTATATGGTGCATACTAGCACATCATGCCTTTGCCTTACAGGTTTTTTTTTTTTGCGAGCATACAACCGTTTAAGGCATTACTTCACCTAAACTTAGGTTCACAACTTTGCAGTTCTGCGAGCTGCGTAAATTGCAGGCGCACAGCAGCCCATTCATTTGAATGGGCTGCCGTGCCTTCTGAAACACCGGGAAAAGGTCCATGCACCATTTCTGGAATCGCAGCCCACACAAGAACAGCAAGTGCACTACGGTTCCGCGTGGTTGCAATTCCCAGTGCGTGCGATTAGGATTAATGGCACCTGCAAGCATCTAATACGTCTCACGGTGTGTGGCTGCGGGTACGGGTCTGAGAATAGAAGGTGCCCCACCCCACAAACTCCCTGCCTGCAACCTCCTGGGACACCACCACACATTCTAGGAGGCTGCGGGACCAGTCTGAAATTGCAGCATGTCTTTCACAGCTGCCTCCCCACTACGCATGCGTAACGGACTGCACTGCAAACAGCTGCCAGCATAACCCCAACACATCCGGCGTGAACAAGCTCTCTCACGCTGGACTGCCCAGCTCTCGAGTTCTGCGGAAATTTCTCCTGTGCATACAAGTCACGTACACAACTATTATTTTCCACCAATATAGGACAAGGGTGCATACAATGTAAAGCTGCGGATGAGTGAGAAAAAGCATGACGTTTTAAAGCATATGGAAACATTAAGAGTCATTAAAAAAAAAAAAAACTTAAGTTATAATGGTTCAATAGGAAAAAATATTTCTCAACAGTTTAAATGTGTATTCATCCATAATACTAGGCGACCTTGCATCCTGGTACTATGAAAAGTTAGGCAATACTACAGAAACATGCAAGAATTCAGTCTCAGCTTATTCATACGGGCACTAAAAGCAAATGCAAAAAATAATGCATAGCAAGAATAGCAGCAATTAAAATAAAAAAATAGGTGGCACTGGTGGGCAAATGCTGGGACCGATGTCCCTCTTACAGAAGCCGGTTCTCGGCCTTATTCTTTTCTCCTCACTCTCAGCATGAGGGGAAAAAAAAGAAAGTCAATAAACGGCTGATGTTTAAATCATGTGATCAGCTGTCATTGGCTGACAGCTGATCATGTGGTAAACCATGATGGTCCTTTACCCCAATCTGGGACTCGGCGATCACAGAGCACGCCACAGGCGGGCAGGCAGTGTGAGCACTGGAGGACATCAATGGACGCCCTTACGGAATTTTAAGCCCATGCTGTAGCCATCTTTTGGCTATAGCATTGGCGTGAAGTGGTTAAGGGAGATCTATATCTCCATACAAACAGCAGTGATATATGACAATCCAATATAAGCTTACCATATATACTCAAGTATAAGCCGAGGCACCTAATTTTACCACAAAAAAACTGGGAAAACGTATTGACTCGAGTATAAGCCTAGGGGGGAAAATGCACAGCTACTGTAAGTGTAAAAGAGTCAACAATGCCCATTTTCAGCCTCACTGTGCCCATTTGCTGCCATAGGTCCACTGAACTTGGTAGTTAAGGGTTCCTAGATGCCCCCTAGCTGCAGCCAAAATTTGGGGTCTCTGGACCCAAAGGGTCTCGAAATGATATTGCTGCAGATGGACACAGTTGACCGATTTTGGGGCCCTGTATCTCGGGGCCACTTGGTGCTGGGAACCCCAAAGTCAGGTCGGAAAATGTCATTCTCTGCTGCAGAAAAGTGCTTGACTCGAGTATAAGCCGAGGGGGGCACTTTCAGCACAAAAAAAAATGTGCTGAAAAACTCTGCTTATACTGGAGTATATATGGTACTTAAAAAGTCCCACAGGTTGCAGGAAAGAACATTGCTTGATTTTCCCATCAACACAGAGCAGCCACCAGCAATAATTGCAAGAGAATTTGGCAGGCTGGTTGTACCAAAGTTGATCGATCAACTTGATACATTCAGCCTGCCCATTGACAGTTCGATCTCGGCCGGTTCCTGCTGTACCGGCAGAGATTTGAACCGTGTATGGTCGGCCTAAGTCAAGCAATTCAGTAAAGGAGACACGATCAGAGTCATTAAATTCTGTGGGGTAGATCCTACCCTTCTGTAAAATAGATATTTTCTTACACTTTTAAACATCAGATTTGGAATATTGGCAGGATGTCTAAATATGAGGTTTCAAGTCTAGCACTTAGGTTTTAGTCTTCTGCAGAGGAATATTATATTCTGTGCTCAGGTTCAAGTGTGCAGCTGACACTTCAACAAATTCCTTACACAAAGAAGAGCCTGTTGCCTCTCCATACTTTATTCATAACATGACATCCATATAAGCCGTCTTGTTGCCAACAACTCTACACTGGTGCTTGTTCTACAACCCTACCTGAAAGATCTGCCAAGTCTGTGGTGTACATTAAAAAAAAAAAAAAAAAACTACTATGCGCTATAAAACATGATTAAACCAGCTTATAGCGAAATAATGATGTTTGACAGAAAAAGGACTGCAGACGCAAAGCCAAAATACATTCAAATCTAATTTGTTTAATGTCCGAATAGAGGGTAAAGAGTGGAATGAATGTCCATGGGGCTTAAAGAGGAGGTCCAGCAGCCCCATGAAAAATAAAAAGTCAGCAGCTACAAATACTGCGTGAATCGCACCATTTTCCAATTGATCAAAAGTAACATTTCTGTCTTTGCAGATGACACCAAGCTATGCAGTGGAATAATGTCATTACAGGAGGTCTCCAATTTACAAGCCGACCTTAATGCTCTGTCTAATTGGGTGACTATGTGGCAGATGAGGTTTAATGTTGATAAATGTAAAGTTATGCACTTGGGGGCTAAGAATATGCATGCATCATACATACTAGGGGGAGTACAACTGGGGGAATCCATAGTGGGGAAGGATCTGGGGGTTTTGGTAGATCATAAGCTCAATAATAGCATGCAATGCCAAGCTGCGGTTTCCAAAGCCAGCAAAGTCCTTTCTTGTATTAGGAGAGGTATGGACTCCAGAGAGAGAGATATCATTTTGCCCCTGTTCAAATCATTAGTAAGACCTCATCTGGAATATGCAGTTCAGTTTTGGGCACCAGTTCTCAAAAAGGATATTGGGGAACTGGAGAAAGTGCGGAGAAGGGCAACCAAACTGATAAGAGGCATGGAGGAGCTCAGCTATGAGGAAAGATTAGAGGAACTGAATTTATTCTCTCTTGAGAAGAGGAGAATAAGGGGGGGATATGATCAACATGTACAAATATATAAGGGGTCCATATAGTGAACTTAGTGTTGAGTTATTCACTTTACGGTCAACACAGAGGACAAGGGGGCACTCCTTACATCTAGAGGAAAAGAGATTTCATCTCCAAATACGGAAAGGTTTCTTCACAGTAAGAGCTGTGGAAATATGGAATAGACTCCCTCCAAAGGTGGTTCTGGCTAACTCAGTAGATTGCTTTAAGAAAGGCCTGGATACTTTCCTAAATGTACATAATATAACTGGGTACTGACATTTATAGGTAAAGTTGATCCAGGGAAAATCCGATTGCCTCTCGGGGGATCAGAAGGAATTTTTTCCCCTGCTGTAGCAGATTGGAGCATGCTCTTTTGGGGGTTTTTTTTTGCCTTCCTCTGGATCAACTGTGGGTATAGAATTGGGTTTATTGGATTGTACGATATATTTTATTTTTATTAAATTATTTATTTTATTTTTATGGTTGAACTGGATGGACTGCTGACTTAATATATGGACACTTACCTGTCCAGGGAGCCCACAATGTTGGCACCGCAGGCGATCTTTCAATCAGCTGTCGGGTGCAGCTGCTGCCATTCCTGGTAAAGGGACAAGGCAGTAAAGCCTTTCGGCTTCCCTGTCGGTTCCCTAGTGCGCAAGCGTGAATCGCACCGTTTTCCAATTGGTCTGCCGGTGGAGGAGGCGGCCCAACAGGTACCTGTTTCGGTTCTTCAGGGTGGGGGGGGGTGGGGCACGTATAAGCAGAAGTTCCACTTTTGAGTGAAACTTTGCTTTAAGGCCCATTCACGAGCATTGCAATGCGCTGACATAGACTGCAAGAAGGCATTCGATTCATTTTTATTGGGCACCGATGTGTCTGACACAGGAGATCAGGCTGGAAATAGATGTATATAATCCCCTTTCTTACACAGGTTAGTTACTATACACGTTAGGAGTGGGGAAAGGGACAGTGTTAAGGCTAGTCAGGTGTAGGATGATATTCCACTTTAATAGCAGGGCTCCTCCTCACTTTCCTGGAAAAACAAAGGGTCCTGGTTTAATAATGGCAGCCCCTCACCACCTTGTCACGGGAAAATATTAATGTTGGTCCCTCCACCTCACCTGGGTACAATATTGTCAGACCCTCCTCATCACCTCCCTTGTCCTGGTACAATAATTACATCCCTCAACCTGGTATAATATTCATGTAAGGCCCCCTCCTCTCCTTCCTGTATTGGTGTATTTATAACGGAATCCCCCTCCTTGCTTCCCTGCCCTGGAATAATTATATTAATAATAATAATAATAATAATAATAATAATAATATAATTATTCCAGGGCAGGGAGGGTAGGAGGGGGCTAATAATAATAATAATAATAATAATAATAATAATAATAATAATAATATCAGCCCCCTCCTACCCTCCCTGTCCTGGTATAATAAATTATGTAATACCCCCCCTCCTTACCTCCTAGTCCCTGTATATTAAAATGAATGACGGGCCCCTGTCCACATCACTGTTCTGGTAAAATATTTATAATGGCAGCCCCCATTCCTCACCTACATGTCCTGGAATAAAAAATAAATGGCATTAAGGCTTACTACCCTGTCCTAGAATTTTTAATATGCATTTTGTCACCCCCCCCCCCCCCCCCTCCTTTTTCTGTCTTGGAATAATAATAATTATTATTCCAAGACAGGAAGGTGAGAACGGGGCTGACAATAACAATAATAATAATAATAATAATAATAATAATAATAATAATAATGTCAGCCCTTCTCACCTTCCTGTTATGGAATAATAATAAAAAGAATCATTTTAGCACTCCACCTCTCCTTAGGCCTCTTTCACACAGGCTTTCCGATCAGGTCCGTCTGTCAGTTTTTCAGGTGGATCTATTCATCCCTATGGAGTGGCTGATGACAGCAGTGACATGTCCGCTGACATCCGCCGCGATCCGATCCGTGAAATCCAAAAGAGGATGGTGACCCTATTTTCCATCCGTCTAGCAAATCGGACAGGCGGTCCGTTTTCATCCGATTCTCCCATAGAGGAGAGCGGGACTCTGACAGGCCAATCTCAGCACAGTGAGCAGAGATGGACCTGTCATCCGCCTTCTCCCGCTGAGCAAAACCGAGTCCACCGGGCAGAACACCCATGTGAAAGGACCCTTACTGTCTTGGAATAATAATACAAATGTTGTTATAGCGTATTACAGAATAATGTCAGGCTCCCTCTGTGAAGGGTTAGGCCTCGATCACACGGATGGACCTTAACGGACACTCCATAGACCTCTATGGAGCGATGGATGTCAGCGGTGACATGTCCACCGACATCCAACCCGAAAAAGTCTGCGGATCGGATGACGACGGACTCTGCGGTCCATCTTCATCAGATCTCCAATAGGGGAGAGCGGCACTCTGACAGGTCCGTCCCTGCACAGTGTGCAGAGACAGACCTGTCATCTGCCTGCTCAGCGAGGGATCGATGGAGCGATGTGCCGCTGAGCAAAGCGGAGCCCGGACACGTCTGTGTGAAAGGGCCCTTAGTTCACCTTTTCAGAAAAAAAAATTATATAGATAAACAATGGTAAACTAGCACCCTCCCCCAGTCCCTGTTATACTTGCCTCCATGGATGATGAGCTGCCATTGCCCACACATCTACTGCAGCGAGCGGTTCAGAGATTTGAAATCCTCACTTCTGTCCTCTCCCCCTTCTTTCTGAAGGGCTTCCAAGACAGATCAGAGCGATTCTCTGTGCCGGCGCTGACCAATCAGAATTGCTCTGATCCATCCTGGAAGCCTAGCAGAGAGAATAGCGGGAATTTCAAATCCCTGGACTACTGTGTGGGCACTGACCGCTCATCACCCAGGAGGGAAATACGGTGGTGACCGGGTGAAGAGATTATATGGTGTTAGCCTACCTATTAATTTTCTCTGTAAAGGTGATCGTACACTATAATCCCCTGTCCTGGTAAAATAAAGTCACCCCCCCCTCCCTCCCTCCCCATCTAGAAATATTATTATTATTAATAATAATGTCTGAACTCCTCACTTCCCTTTTCTGGTATAAGAATAATAATCATCATCATCATCATCATCATCATCATCAGGTCACCCCCCCCCCCCCCCCCCCCTTACTGTCCATGAATAATAAGAATGTCAGGACCCCCCCCCCCCCCCCCTTACTGTCCATGAATAATAAGAATGTCAGGCCCCCTCACCTCGCAACAACAGTAGCCACCCCCCTGATTTAATGATGACGACAATAATAATAATATCACCCCCCAGAAGAAAAAAAATCATTACTTCCCCTCCCCTCTCCTGGTATTATAGTAAATAATATTATTAATTCCTCCTCCTGGTATAAGAATAACAAAAATAATTATACCCCCCCCCCCCCCAGTATAATAAATATCATCACCCCTCTCACTCCTGGTATAATAATAATAATAAAAAACATTACCCCCCCTCCTGGTAGTATAGTAAATATTATTATTATTTCCCCCTCCTAATATAATAATTACATCCCCCGTATTATAAAATAATAACCCCCCCCCCCCCCCCCCCTGTATAATATCACTCGCTCATGGTATAATAATAATAATAATAATAATAATAATAATAATAATAATAATATCATCATTATAATATCATCACCCCATCCCGGTATAACAAAATAATAAATCATATCATCCACTACTTGTATAATAATAAAAATTGAGATAGATAGATATATATATATATATATATATATAATATCTCAATTATTATTCCAGGAGGGGGTGATATAAAAAAAAATGAAAATAAAAAACGTAATAATATCACCCCCTCCTAGGAATAATAATATTTCAGAACTGGTATAAGAATATCCCCCTCCCTGTATAAGAATACATAATACCCCCTCCCCCCCCCCCCCTATTCTGGTATAATAAAAATATCTCCCCCTTAGCAAAAAAAAAATATCAACATCTCCTCCTCCACATATAATAACAACAACAACATCACCCCTCTTGTCTGGTGTAAAACAGATACAATGATGGGTATAATATTAGAACTCTCTCTCCCTCTTCTGATGATATAATAATAATAATAATAATAATAATAATAATAATAATAAGACACCTCCTGGTGTAGTGGTGATAATAATAACAATGCTCCTCTCCTCCTCACCTCCCTGTCCTTCAGGCCCAGTAGTAGGACCTCCTCCATGAGGGTGAGTCGGGCCTCCTTGTCCCCGGCCCGCTCCTCGCCCTCCTCCTCCTCTCGGTCCCTCTCCGGGTCCTCGGTCGCCCTCTCTCGGTCGCTGCGGGAGGCCTCGGTCCGGCGCTGCACCAGGCCGGAGTTGCGCTGGGTGATGGTACTCATGGCGAAGGGCTCTCCTATGACACGGTAGACGGGCGGGGGAGGGCTATCTGGCGGCCCGGTCTCCGCTCATCAGGCCGCGCTCTCCCCCCGGGTCTCGTAACTCTCCGCTCCGCCGGCTCCGGGTGAGGAGAACACAGCTGTTGATAGGAGCTGCCTCCCGCTCCGCCAAGATGGCGACTGCCGGTGACGTCAGCGGAGGATGTGGCACTGACACGGCGAAGGGAGGAGACTGGGCGGGGGTGACATCACGGCTGAGGAGAGCGGGAGACATAGACTGTGAGGGAGGGCGCCACCTAGTGTGTGCACATGACCTCGAGATCACACCTCAACACTGTGCCCAGACCACATACATCCCGGTGTGTTCTCCTCACACCTGTACTAGTACTACTCACCCTTATTCTTTATGTCCTAATGTCAGATATAAGATGGGGGTTAGGGTTAGGGTTATGGCTAAGGTTAGTCTATGGTTAGGGTTATGGGTAGGGTAAGCCTAGGGTTAGGATTATGGTTAGTCTAGGGTTAGGGTTATGGCTAAATTTGGGTTAGGGTTATAGTTATGGCTAGGATTAGTCTAGGTTTAGGGTTATGGCAAGGTTTAGGCTAGGATTATGGCTAGGGTTAGTCTAGGATTAGGGTTCTGGCTAAGGTTAGTTCAGGATTAGGGTTATGGTTATGGTTTATGGCTAGGGTTACAGTTATAGCTAGGGATAGTCTAGAGTTAGGGTTATGGCTGGGTTTTGGCTAGTTTTAGGCTAGGGTTAGGGCTTGGGTTAGTCTAGGGTTAGGGTTATAGCTAAGTTTATGCTAGGGTTATGGCTAGGGTTAGGGTTAGTCTACAATTAGGGTTATGGCTAGGGTTAGGATTATGGCTAGGGTTAGGGTTATGGCTTGGGTTAGTCTAGAGTTAGGGTTATGACTAGGTTTAGGGTTAGTCTAGGATAAGGGTTATGGTTAGGGTTATGACTAGGTTTAGGGTTATGGCCAGGGTTAGCCTAGGGTTAGGGTTATGGCTAAGGTTACAGTTATGGCTAGGATTAGTCTAGGGTTAGGGTTATGGCTAGGTTTAGGCTAGGATTATGGCTAGGGTTGGGGTTTTTCTAGGATTAGGGTTATGGCTAGGGTTAGTCCAGGGTTATGGCTAGGTTTAGGCTAGGGTTAGAGTTATGGCTAGGTTTAGGCTAAGGTTAGGATTATGCCTAGGGTAACGGTTATGGTTAGGGATAGTCTGGGGTTAGGGCTGGGTTTAGGTTAGGGTTATTGGTAGAGTTATGTATAGGGTTAGGTTTATGGCTAGGGTTAGGGTTTTAGCTAAGTTTAAGCTAGGGTCATGATTATGGCTAGGTTTAGGCTAGGGTTATGGCTAGGGTTAGAGCTCATTTCTCTTTCAGAAGGGCACCAGGAACAGAGATGGATGGACAATTTGATAAGGTGGGGCTTTTTCGGCAGAAGGAATGGGCTGGGATAGTGGTCAAACAGCAGACTATGTGATTGATTGTTTGTTCTTTACAAAGCGGCAAAAAAGTCACTTGTATATCATGCAGGGGCGACTTTTATGCAACTTTTGAGGGTTTACATTGAAGTCTATGGCCCTCGAGTCGCATGGAAATCGTACCAAAGTAGTGCAGGAACTACTATAAAGTTTTGCGACTTTAACCACTTAAGCTCCGGACCATTTTGCTGTCCAAAGACAGAGCACTTTTTGAGATTCGGCTTTAACTGACAATTGCGCGGTCGTGCGACGTGGCTCCCAAACAAAATTGACGTCCTTTTTTTCCCACAAATAGAGCTTTTTTTTGGTGGTATTTGATCACCCCTGCGTTTTTTATTTTTTGCGCTATAAACAAAAAAATTAGCACCAGGAAATAGACACAGGACCTTAAATGTAAATGAACTCAATGTATTAGTAAGGGTTAGAATAAATGGTGGTTTGAGCATAAATGAACACACAGAAGGTAGGTTCAGGCACAGTCCGCTAGACAGTATAATCACTATGCCAATGTAACTTAGAATAGAGTTCTGTACCATTAGACTGGGATTAACTCATGAATCAGCAATAAACAGTGCATAAGCATTACCTGCAATGCGAATAATAATACTCTAACTAATCTAAAGTGCACTATAGGAGAATGGCTAGGATATGGTTCAATGTCCCCTGACAGGAACCTTTTAGCATAAACAAAAGGTGATGCTCTCTGAGTCTTTAGTCCTATCTCTTCAGCCGGCTAGCATTGGGGCCCAGTTGTACTGTTTGTGCAAATGAGAATAGTCCCAGTCAAGTCTGCATGCAGAAATAATGCTACCAGATGGCTGTATGTTCAGTTCCTAAAGTGCTCAGTCTCTCTAGCAGAGTAAACCCCATACAGCAGCAGCAGTTCACCAGTCCCAGCGATATTGCAGCTCACCATCCAATCACACACAGAGATTAGTCCACTCTCTGCTCTGCACCCAGGTGACTCTGTCAGCATTCCCAAACTCAGCACTCTGGATCCTGCTCAGGCCGCAGATATGCAGCAGTGATGGTGCACACTGGACATTGATGTGCACTCTCTAGGCTCCCTCATGGCAAGAGGAAGCTGTGTCCTCTACAGCCTGAGAAAATGCAGCTGTTTCCCCTCCTCCTGGCAATCTCTCTCTGGGAAATGCAGTTCAAAAGCTCTTGATTACAGTAGAGTCTCTCTCCCCTGGACTACAGTTCCCACAGTGCAGTGCTGCCTGGCTAAGTCTACTGAACTCTTCCTGCTCAGCAGCTCCCTCCTCTTGATGATACAGCAGTTTAGCACTGCAGGACAGCAACTATGGAGACCAGCTGCAGACAGTTGTTCCTCACTTGGCTAGTAAGAGTAATGCCGCGTACACACAAAGGGACTTTGTCCGCCGGACCTAGTCCAGCGGACAATCCGCCGGACTTTCCAGCAGGGCTTCGCCGGACTTTCCGAGCGTGTGACTTGCCCACACACGCCCGGACTTCTCCGGCGGACAATCCGCTGGACAAAGTCCGCGGGACTTTTGAAAATAAACGGACTTGCCCACACACGGAGCAGTCCGTTCATTTAGAACGTAACTTCAGGTATACGTAGCTAGCGTAGGCAGTAAATGCCGGCGCGCTAGCTCCGTCACCTGGCATGGATTTAAAGGGACTTTTTTCGGCGTGGGGGTCCCCCCCAAATCCATCTCAGACCCTTATCCGAGCACGCAGCCCGGCAGGCCAGGAAAGGGGTGGGGACGAGCGAGCGCTCCCCCCTCCTGAGCCATACCAGGCCGCGTGCCCTCAACATGGGGGGTGCCCTGGGGAAAGGGGGGCCGTGCGGCCCCCCCACCCCAAAGCACCTTGTCCCCATGTTGATGAGGACAAGGGCCTCTTCCCGACAACCCTGGCCGTTGCTTGTCGGGGTCTGCGGGCGGGGGCTTATCGGAATCTGGGAGCCCCCTTTTATAAGGGGGCCCTCAGATCCCGGCCCCCCACCCTATGTGAATGAGTATGGGGTACGATGTACCCCTACCCATTCACCTAAGGTGTAAAATGTAAAGTAAAAAAACACACACACTTTTGAAAAAATATTTTATTGCACAGGGTCTTCTTCCGTCTTGGGGGTCTTCTCGCCGGACTCCTCCGCCATTTACCTAGCTCTTTTACCTAACGGAGAAGTCCGGCTACCTTCTTCGTCGTCGCCGCCGTCTGGGGGTCTCGATCCGCCTTCGGGGGTCTTCCGGGGTCTCTTCTGTTCTTGCCGCTGTCGTCGCTTTCTGCGCCGCCTTCTTCTTCTTCTTCCTCCTCTTCTTCTTCTTCTTCTTCCGATGTTGACCCGTCGCTCTCTCTGGCCGGAATGGCAGAGCCGCGCTGTGCTGGGACTTATATAGGGACAAGGGGACAGGGTCACATGCTCATGTCACATGGTGACCCCGCCCCCTTGTGATGTCACAGTCCCGGAGGACTAATTTGGGTTATTTTTACCAAAGATATGTAGCAGTATAAATTGTGGCCAAAATTTATGAAGAAAAATTAATAATTTGCTAAATTTTATCACAGAAACAAAGACAAATTTGTTTTTTTTTCAAAATTTTCGTTTTTTTTTCATTTATAGCGCAAAAAATAAAAAACCCAGAGGTGATCAAATACCACCAAAAGAAAGCTCTATTTGTGGGAAAAAAAGGACAAAAAAATAATTAAGGTACAGTATTGCATGACTGAGTAATTGTCATTCAAAGTGTGAGAGCACCGAAAGCTGAAAATTGGTCTGGGCAGGAAGGGTGTTTAAGTGCCCAGTAAGCAAGTGGTTAATTAACACAAACAACAATGGGTGAAAGACTCTAGCCTTATTTACAATAAACACATTATAGCAGACAACAGACAGGTGGCTGGAGTTGATGACATCAGCATCTTCTATGAGCCCCAACATTATGAATCAGTCACTATTTATAATATGGCATATACAGGGTTCCCAGGGTCTGTGTGTCTTGGAGGACATGGACCTGAATCCAAAGTAACACCGCCTCCAGGGTCACCAGGCATACAGCTCACAAAGAGCACAGTTCCCCCAAATGCCAGGGCCCATGATCGGTAGGCAAGAGGCATTCAGTCTCCTCCAAAAGCCTCTGTCCTGGCTAGGTCTGTCACAGAGGAAATCTCTAAAGCCCCATACACACGGTCGGACTTTTTCATGGATTCTGTCCGATCGGACAATGTTGTTGAAAAATCAGACCGTGTGTATGCACCATCGGACAGTGTACGTCGGATTGTCTGACGGACAAAGTCTTATCTCCTGCTGGAAAGATTTGCCTACAACACGGTCCGATCACACCAAATCCGATCGTGTGTACGGTTGTCCGACTGGACAAAGTGCTACGCATGCTCAGATCACATTACAAGACCAAAGCTATTGGCTACTAGCCTCTACGTAGTCCAGTCGTAGGCAACAAACGTCACCACGTTCAGAATGATCGGATTTTCCGACAACTTTGTCCGACCGTGTGTACGCAAAACCAACATCAGACAAAGTATGACGGACAGGATCCGACCGACCTGGTCCGCGGATTGTCCGACCGTGTGTATGGGGCTTTAGGCTGCTTTCACACTGGGGCGGTTTGCAGGCACTATTGCGCTGAAAATAGCGCCTGCAAACCGACCCGAAACAGCTGCTGCTGTGTCTCCAGTGTGAAAGCCCTGGGGGCTTTCACACTGGAGCGGTGCGCTAGCAGGACGGTAAAAAAAGTCCTGCTAGCAGCATCTTTGGAGCGGTGAAGGAGCGGTGTATTCACCGCTCCTATACCGCTCCTACCTATTGAAATCAATGGGACACCGCGGGGATACCGCCGGCAAAGCGGTTAAAACGACCCCGCTAACGGCCGCATACCGCGGCTAAAACGATGGTAAAGCAGCGCTAAATGTAGCGCTGCTTTACCGTCGCCGCCCGCACCGCCCCAGTGTGAAGCCGGCCTAATTGTCACCAGGGTCACCAGAATTAGTCCCAATTGAATGACTTCCCCTCTACTCCTATTCTGGCAACAACCCAAAATTGAAAAAAATTAGTTTCGCTTCGTTCCGTTTTCGCTTCGTACGAAACAAAAAATCGTATTTCGTAATTCGTGTACGAAATTCAATTCGGATTCGTACGAAATACGAATTTTAAAATAACGACAGTTCGTTATGATGAATTTATCATTATGAGGGGCTCCCACCATCCCTATGCTGTGCTGACTTCCTGGGTTTTTAACCTTTAGTTTCGTTAACTTTTTGTAAAAATAACGAAAGTTCATTATGATGAATTTATCATTGTGAGGGGCTCCCACCATCCCTGTGCTGTGCTGACTTCCTGGGTTTTTAACTTTTAGGTTTGTTAACTTTTCATAACAATTACGAATGTTTGTTATGATGAATTTATCATTATGAGGGGTCCCCACCATGCCTGTGCTGAGTTCCCAGGTCTGTACACCTGCTGTGCCCATTATGAGGGGTTCCCACCATCCCTGTACTGTGCTGACTTCCTCTGATTGGTGAACAAAACACCAGTCACAATTCTGTTAAATTGGATCCGAAATTCCGAAATTCGTTAACGAAATTTCGTATTTCGTATGAAATTGGTAAGCATAGAAATTCCCATAGGGTTCCCACCATCCCTGTGCTGAGTTCCCAGGTCTGTACACCTGTTGTGTGTCCATTATGAGGGGTTCCCACCATCCCTGTGCTGAGTTCCCGGGTCTGAGTGTACACCCGCTGTGCCCATTATGAGGGGTTCCCACCATCCCTGTGCTGTGCTGACTTCCTGGGTTTTTAACTTTTAGGTTCGTTAACTTTTCGTAACAATTACGAATTTTCTTTATGAATTTGGAAACGAAATTCGTAAACGAAATTTCGTATTTCGTACGGAATTCGTATGCATAAAAAGTCCTATTTCCGGAAATTCATCCGAATTTTCATTTCGTACGAAACAAATCGCACATGTCTACCAAAATTTGGACTTTGCTTTCAATATTGATGATAACAGTAAACAGGACAAATGGTTAGGGTGAATCTCCCTAATTGGGTCACAGACAGTAGTAAAAACGAGACAGGGGATCTAATCCCACCACTCAATTCTATCCAAATAAAAAAAATGTTTATACATACACAAGTGTTCCGTGCATCACCGTGTAGGCAGTCCCATTGCTGCCAATTGGGACGCAGTGGCTGCATGGACACAGCCGTGGTTCCCAATGTGGCGTGTCTATGGATGCACACAGCCCAGCGCAGGACTGTACTTACATTGGTGCCCCTTCATCGCTCCTGGCTCCCCCCCCTTCCCGGATAAGGGCCCCCATTGCAAGCCACTTGCTATGGGGGCACTTGTGCAAGCTCGCTTCCAAGCCACACCCTTGCTCCCTCCTCACTGGCTCCTGCTGTTGTGTCTGAGCCAATGAGAAGCAGGAGAGCTGAGAGAGCTTCGGCTCTCATGCACATTTCTGGATCAAAATCGGCTCAGGTATGTATTTAAGGGGGGGGGGGGCTGTGGGGGGAGATGCATGCAGATGTTTTTTTTTTTTAAATCTTACTGCAGTAAGATAAAAAACCTTTTGCATTTACAACTACTTACCGTAATTTTAAATGCATAGACACAGCCTGCCTTTTTTCTTTATCCAGGCATAGTAGTATCACACCAGGCCTCCCGACCTCCTTTTGTCCATGTGGTGGACAATGAACAACTTCTTGTTTTTAAAAATATATATTAATTTTTTATTATAATATATTTAATTATATTCTTAGAAAAACATGGGAGACGATTAATTTTCCTATAAGCCTTGACTCATTTTGTGCTTCTCAGAAATGTAGACTATGTGACTCTTTAACTATTTCAGGTTTTGGCTTTTTTATCTAATATGCCTAAAAATTGGCAAAGACTGGAGGCCACAGAGCGAAGAATAATGCCGCATACACACGATCGGAATTCTCGTCGGAAAAAACATGCTGGGACTGTGACATCATATGTGGGCAGGGCCACCATGTGACATGAGCATGTGACCCCGCCCCTTGTCCCTATATAAGTCACAACACCGCGTGTCTCCGCCATTCCGGCCAGAGAGAGAGAGAAGAAGAAGAAGAAGAAGAAACCCGAAGGCGGAACGAGACCCCCAGGCGACGACGAAGAAGAAAGCCGGGCTCCTACGCTCGTGAAAGAGCTAGGTAAAAGAGCGGAGGAGTCCGGCGAGAAGACCCCCGGAGCAGTGCAATAAAATATTTTTCAAAATTGTGTGTTTTTTTAATTTAAACTTTTACACCTTAGGTGAATGGGTAGGGGTACATCGTACCCCATACTCATTCACATAGGGTGGGGGGCTGGGATCTGGGGGCCCCCTTATTAAAGGGTGCTCCCGGATTCAGATAAGCCCCCTGCCCGCAGACCCCCTTCCCCAAAGCACCCACCCCCCATGTTGAGGGCATGCGGCCTGGTACGGTTCAGGAGGGGGTGCTCGCTCGTCCCCACCCCCTTTCCTGACCTGCCAGGCTGCGTGCTCGGATAAGGGTCTGGTATGGATCTTGGGGGGACCCCCACACCGTTTTTTCGGCGTAGGGGTTACCCTTAAAATCCATACCAGACTTAAGGGCCTGGTATGCTCCTGGAGGGGGAATCCATGCCGTTTTTTTTTTTTTTTTTATTTGGCGTGGACTTCCCCCTCAGAAGTAGTATAATGAGTTGCAAATTTTTGTTCACAACGCAAGCCAGGTGCGAATCAGATGCGTGCCCATAGAAGCTAATTGGCCTGAATTCGCACCTGAGCCGCACCGCACTGGCCAAAAGACGCACACGGTTTTGTGAACATGCCTCATTGAAATCAATGTATTTTGAAATGTCCTGCAAATTCGCAGTGTTTTAGGCCGCTGCGAATTCGCATAGGTGTGAACCCGGGCTAAGTCTCACACACTCTCTCCTGTATCCATGTAGCTCCGCCCCACATGTTTAGTCTCATCAACGTCATCATGTACATCATTTAGTTATTGATTTACAATTTTTGGTTATTAGAATTTGCGTTATTTGTATCTATACAGTACATGTAAAAGTTGTTTTGAAACATTTATTATAGTAGGGGTGTCCAACCTGTGGCCCAGGATGGCTATGAATGCGGCCCAGCACAAAATCGTAATTTTTTTAATTTTTTTTTTTAACTTTAATTTGCAAAGTATATACAAATCTTCATCCTTTTGAGACTCTTTATCAGTTTTGTACTGCAATGTGTAAGCAGGGCCATAGATAAGGGGGTACCACCAGTCCTCCTGAATGGGGTCCGGGCCCAGGCCAGCAGGGTAAATCAGATATAGGCAGGACAGGGTGACTGGTATGGCGGGGGGCAATTACTGGAACCAATCCCCTGTATGGTTCTCTCTGCAGTAGCTGAAAGCTAGCTTCTTCTCCTTCTCCTTCTTGTTGGTGTAGAGAGAGCCATACAAAGGATCGGTTCTAGTAATTGCCGCCCCCCCCCCCCCCACAATACCGATCACCCTGCCTGTGCACCATACATTTCCCCCTGCTGCTCAGGCCCCCTGTGTTCCCTCCCTGCCCCTGCAGGGCTGCTGGCTTCCCTCCTCTTCTTCCCACTGGTAGCCGCAAGCACACAATAGGATCCGGGCAACACACACACAAGCAAAGCTGCTCCAGGTGAGCAATCAGCCGTCCATCTACTGGCCACTTGAGGTGAAGGTGCTAGACAGCTTGTCTGTAAGCTACAGAAAAAGAAAAAGGATCTGTAATCTGCTGCACTTCTTCAACCTTTATTGCATGTTCCATAAAATCATCACAGACAGTGTGGGGAACAGCTGAAAGTTAACGCGTTTCACGCTACAGCTAGCGTTTACTCATAACCGAAGTTTGAGATTGAGAGTGGGGGAAGGGCTAGCTAAATATGTCATATTTACCAGCCTCTTCCTTTCCTGAATGAACACGATAAGTGATCGGCACCGATCACACATTGTGTTCATTCATAACTGAAGCATTGGCTGTATGGGGCCCCGTGTCAGGTTGTCTGTATGGGGCCCTTTGGTTTCTAACAGCAGCCCTGTGTGTAATAAAGAGATATCCAGCTGGAATGTCGAGGGTGATCTTATGTTATTTATATGTGATCCTCCGTAAGAGCTGGTGCTGTTTAAATATGAATTACAAGCCTTCACCTGGCACCAACTTTTACCTAGGACATTTACCACTATTTACATAAGGAACATTCTTCTTGGAGCATCACAAATATTTAATCTCTGTTTTTTCTAAGGATCACTGGCAGAAGCTAAGTGACATTATGATGATAGCATAATCCGAGAAATTTGTTGTTTATTGTACAGAACGTGCACAATTCATTAAGGATTTTTTTTCTGGATTTTCGGCAACTGTCATGTTGGGTAGGTGCAGCAGGCAGAAAACACACAGAGTCACAATTTGCAAAGAATGTTGTTTTAAACAGTAACTCAACAGTACAGCAAGCCTGGCGGGGAGCTCATCCGTCCAGAGCATGCAGAGGACGACATCGGTCAGAAGACTCGGGATGCCGACAGCATCTGCTACGAGGAGTGTAGTGTGACCTGGCCGGTCCACACCCAAAGGGGCAGCTTCCTGAAGAGGTAGACGTAAGCCCTGCTCTCTCTTCCTTCTCCACCGGAACCTTTCCCTACAGCTACCACTGTTCCTGTCAGACAGGGAACCTGTCCTTAACCTGTCCACTCGCATAACGCATACCAAACCCAGGGGCAAGAGTCTTAAATAGACTCTGCCTGACCTAAGATGGCCACCAGGGTCACATGGGGCATGTGCATCCAAACGGATCACTGCCCAGGTGACGAGGAACTCATAGAAAAACATAGCTTCTCTTGACTTCCTCTCCCAGTGGAGAAAATACACTGCGACTGCCTACAAATCAGCCCCTTTCGACAGATGATGTCCTTGGCATTAAACAGAGCAAAGAACAATGTAGCATAAAAACACAATACGGTCACAACGGAGAAACTTCAAACAACATAAACAAAATACTGTATCATTAAGTCGTTGATCTATGCCATGTGGAAGCCTTCCTTTTATGATCATCTTTTACCCACTGCTGGAGGAAATCCTTAAAGATACCATACTATTAACAAGTGTGTTAGTGCTTGCCAGGTATAAATATACATCTCCTGCAATCAGTGTCAGGTGACGCCTAATTGGAACAGATGATGTCGGCTCCAGATTTATAGGAGACACCCGCTGGTGGACACCAGTACTGCGGCCCAAAGATCACACAGTGCAACCAGCAGGTGAAACCTTTCCTGACAGCTCCAGACTGCTAGGAGACACCCGCTGGTGGACACCAGTACTGCGACCCAAAGATCTGACAGTGCCACCAGCAGGTGAAACCTTTCCTGACAATAGAAAACTGTATTTACTACATTTTAGTTTGTGAATGATCAGGAAGCTGTTCTGTACAAAGCGCTTTCTGTTTATTCATTCTGTGCAGCTGAGGCTTCAGAGATGGAGATTAAGGACTATGTTCTCAATGGTCTCAAAACAAACATCAGAGGTTTGAATAGACCCCTGATATTTCCCCAAATCCCCCCAACAGGGCTGCTTAAATAATTTTTTTTTTAAATAATGTAGCAGAATCTCTAACCTCTTCCAGTCTAATGAGAACCTCTGAGGCCACAGACCGCTAACATCCTTCAATATGTAGTGGGTTGTGAGGCATAGTGGGTGCAAACATGGTGAAAGTCATTGGGCGCCAGAAACTTCTTGGATGCAAAAGAGGTTTTATTTATTTTAACAGTCCTTTTTATATTTTGCAAGGGAAAGAGGATTAGGGCCAGGACACCCTTAAGTGGTTGAAGTTTCAATAGGTAGACTCAGAGACTTCAATAGGAAGACAACCGTACAGGGAAAGGCCCCAGCAAGGTGCCATTTCTGCACGTGCAGGTTTGCTGTCTCCTATGTTAACAGTATCTAACAGTTCCTAACACAAAGTTCAACAGTTCTCTCAGGTCACTACAATGTCCACTTGTAGCTCTTCAGCTCCTTGAGCTCCTAGTCTCTCACTGGACTCTCTGATTCACTGACTTTGAATCCCGTGACCGCCTCAAGGCTTTTGCGGTGGTATCTCTCTCAAGCGTCACCCACGCTTCCCTGCTGGGTCGCTAGCTTGGCACTCCAGATACTCCTCAAGCTTCACCCTTGATGACTGGCTCTGTCCCTTGGTTGACACACAAGGCTGCTCTGCAAGCATCCCCTCTGCTGGTTGGGTCCCTGATTGATCACCGCCTGAAGTTTCCAGATTCTCCACCGTGCCTGTTCAGTGAGAATGTTACTCCAGTACTTGCCTCAGTTACTCACTGTGGTCCCTGGTAAAGGTGGTTGTTCCCTTAGCGGCGACAGCTTCCTTTCTACCTCCGACCATGACAGGTTCCCTGGCCGGCAGAACTGTCACTTTTGGTTGGACTGCAAGCCGCAGTCCCAACCCTGCACTGCCTTCTTACTTCTGGATAGGCCCTCACACAGCCTGGCAGCCAGATGCCCCTGGGATAGGCCCAATCTCAGGCCTAGTAGCCTGGGGCAGATGACACACGTCCACCCAGACAGCAGTCCGGGTGGCACAGAACCTAGATCACCTGACTCCATCCGAATATATAGGTTCTCCCAGCAGGCTAAGGGATTCAAGAAAAACCCTGCCCATTGGCTGAGATATCCCATATCCGCGTTCTAAACGATCAGAATTTAGTGTGGCCGTGTGTAGGCAAGACAGCTTGAGCGGAATTCCGTCGGGAAAACCATCCAAGCTTTTTCCGATGAGAATTCCGATCGTGTGTACGTGGCATTAGAGAGAGAGAGAAGAGGTTATGATGCAATCACTCTTCTAACACCTCCTCTTGGGCAGAATACAGGCTGCATATTTTAAATCACAAAACTGACTTCCTGAAAATTCAATCAGTCATATCTCTTAAACGGTAAGAAGTTTCACAAATGTAATAACTATTCATGGTTGTGTTGTGTGTGTGGGGGAGTTCTGCTTTAATATTAGGTGGGTGGTCAAAAAGTTATGACTAATCGATGTATATCTGTCATGAATATATGAGATATTTGTATGGTACTGTATGTCCACAATTTGTCTCTCAGCTAGTAGGGTGTATATCAGCTGTGCCATTTTCTGGTATTGACAGCATTGCATATGTGTCTAAGGCTACATTCACATGGCTACACATCAGTGGCTTGGGGCCGCTGCTCGCAAGGATCTGTAGATTCTTTCTGGTGGCTCTAAACGTTGCCTGCAGACACTGTGTGGGAACAGCTGCAGCCGTCAGTTTGGTACTTTGTACTCTCAATGTGAGCAGATAGAACAGAGCCTCCAACCACCCCGGTCACAGCCAGTGTGCATTCATGGTCAGAGTTTTGGCCGCACACAATCGGTCAGTTGGTATGCAGCCATTGCACAGAATGTTGCTGCATCCAGAAGCGGCCTTTAGCGCAGCCGTGGGAATGAAGCGCGTTGTACACATGAGGTCCCTCTGAACCTATTGATATAGCTCTTAGATAAATCTTTTTCTTTAAAATAACTGTAGCAAGGTCCCTGGCCTCCTTCGGTCTAATAAGAACCTCCAGGGCCAGAGATAGCCGACATCCTTCTGTAAGTAGTGGGTTGTGAGGCATAGTGGGTGCAAAGATGGTGAAAGTCATTTTTTTCCAGATACTTCTTGGATGTAAAAGAGGTTTTATTTTTCTTAACAGTCCTTTTTGTATTTTTGGGGGGAGAGAGGGTTAGAGGTAGTTGCAAATTCAGTTAGCAGACTCCGAGACTTCAATAGGAGGATAGCCGTGTAGGGAAAGGACTCCAGCAAGAAGCCACATCTGCACATGCAGGAATGCTGACTCCTATGGCAACAGTCTTTAACAATTCCTTCAGCTTCAAATGGTAACAGTTACTTTCAGCTTCACTACAACTTCTCCTTGTAGTTCTTCCATACACTGAGCTCCCGGTCTCTCACTAGACCCTCCGATTCACTGCCACTGAATCCCTTGAGCTCCCTCAATCTTCACGGTGGTATCTTCCTCAAGTGTCACCCCCGCTTCTCTGCTGGGTCCCTAGCTTGGCACTCTAGATACCTCTCAAGCTTCACCCACGCTGGCCCGTTCGGTCCCTAGCTTGACACACAAAGCTGCTCTGCAAGCGTCACCTCCGCTGGCTGGGTCCCTGGCTTGATTCCCACCGAAGCTTCCCGATTCTTTACTGTCCCCGGTTGGTGAGAATACTGCTCCAGTACTTGCTTAAGTTACTCACTATGGTCCCTGGTAATAAGATGGATAGTCCCTTTCTGGCAACAGCTTCCCCTCTACCTCCGACCTCGACAGGTTCTCCGGCTGGCTGAACCGTCACTTTTGGTTGGACTGCAAGCCGCAGTCCCAACCCTGCGCTGCTCTCCCGCTTCTGGATAGGCCCTCAGACAGCCTAGTAGCCAGATGTACCTGGAATAGGCCCAATCCCCAGCCTAGCAGCCCAGGCAATACGACACATGTCCACCCAGACAGCCGTCCAGGTGGCACAGAACAACAATCACCTGACTCCACCCAAATATTTAGGTTCTCCCAGCAGACCAAGGGATTCAAGAAAACCCCTGCCCATTGGCTGAGATACCCCACATACCCATAACCTGAACTTGGGTTGACCTTCTCATATCTAGTACCACCAACTACCCGGCCACCTAATGGTAGAAGAGAAAAGTGCAACAAGGCCAAACTTAGGGAGAAATCAATAGATCTCTATCAATCAACCAGGATAACTACTCCTGATAAGTAAATTTGTGAGGAGCTCCCTACCTAAACTATAGGGTGCTACATAACAAACATGTCATAATTAACTGCTGTGTGTGATGGTTTTGCACAGAGCAGCCCTGATCCTCCTCTTCTCGGGTCCCCCTCTGGAGCTCCTGGATCCTCCCCTTCACAGCAAGCCACTTGCTATGGGGGCTCTGGTGCATGCTCACTCTAGAGCTGGTCCTGTGTGTCCATAAGACACACAAGGTGAAGCTTGGCCCCAGCCGCTGCTCTTTCTTCACTGGCTGGGATTGACAGCAGCAGGAGCAAATGGCTCCCGCTGCTGTATCTAAACCAATGAGGAGTGAGAAAGCCACAGGTCTCGTGAAGATCGCTGGCTCAATCAAGCTCAGGTAAGAATAAAGAGGGGCCAATGGGGGAGCTGCACTCAGAAGGTTTTTTATCTTCATGCATAAAGGTTAAAAATCTTCTGCCTTTACAAACACTTTAATGGTGGTTGTACACGCTTTCATTTTACTAGCCAATGGATGTGTAATTCGATCAAAGCAATTGACTAGGCATAATTTCCATTGCTAGTGATTTAGACCATATTGGATCACCTCTCAGCACTGAGATGCTTTCATCATGAATTTGCTAATATTTTCATCAATCAGATTATGAGATTGCAAGTAACTTACAATTGTATTGTCCAACTATCAAAGGAATCCACTCGTGTGTCATATGTCATCCTTGTGTGTGTCATATTGATTGATTTATAAGCTACAGATTGATTATTTCAGGATGGATAAAGAAATGGATAATTTATCGAAGCCAGTATGGCCATCGTTCAATGACAAAAAGACATGTAAGGCCTCATTCACATGGGCACAATGATCAGTATGCCCGTGCAGAGGGTCATGTTTACCCACCTGGGAATCACAGGTAGTCCATTCAGCTACATGCAGCCAGCCAATTCAAAATGAATGAATTCTGGGTGGGTGTCCATGGACATCCCCCCGGAACATGCCTCCTGTGCACCCCCTGGGGCTCGCATCAGGCACGCTCTGACCGCAGTATCCTATTCCAATCACAGCAGCCCTTTACCATGTGATCACGGTGTATCCAATCACAGCTGATCAAATGTAAACAAACTTGTCAGTTATTGGAATTCCTTTCCTCACGCCTGTCACTGCATGAGGAAAGGAGAGCTGATTAGCGGCAAGGCTGACAGGGCACATTTACACTGATAATTAGGGCACTGATCATCAGTGCCTCCTCATCAGTGCTCCTCAGTGCCGCCTCACCAGTGCCCACCAGTGCCGCCTCACCAGTGCCCACCAGTGCCGCCTCACCAGTGCCCACCAGTGCAGCCTCACCAGTGCCCATCAGTGCAGCCTCACCAGTGCCCATCAGTGCAGCCTCACCAGTGCAGCCTCATTAGCACACGTCAGGTTTTTGCAAAAAGAAAAAAGAAAACTTTTTTCATTTGAAAAAAAAAAAAAAAAAAAACCCAGTTTTGATTAAATACTACCAAAAGAAAGCTCTATTTGTCAAAAAATAAACATTTTATATGAGTACAATGTTGTAGCCTGGCCAAAAGCAGGGCTGAAGACCTTCGTTAAGAAACTCATTTCATATTTAGATAGTAGTGGGGACCTTGGATTTAGGATTTTCTATGGTTGTTTCCATTGGTTCAATCCCATTAGAATATAATTCATATTTCCTGACAGACTCCATGGCAGCCTACGTGTGGGTTAACCCCGCCTCCTCTCCAATGCTATAGGACCCCCTACCCTATAAAATTGAGCTCACCTGTACAGACTGTGTTCCTTTTTTGTCCTCCTCCAATGGACCTACATCACGGTTGTTCCTGTTGGCGTCCGGTCGGAATTTTCCAGGATTAAACATACCATTCATGCGGTGCAGCTCAGAGCCCAGTTAAGAGAGGGCGAATTGCTTTTCATGGCACTAGGATACCCCAGTGATCGAGGGGTGGTTGTCTCGGTATGCCTGCAGGTGGACGCATCAACGGCTGGCAAGGTCTGCAAACTTTCATATTTTCCTTTTCCCTCCATGGCAGCCGTCTTTGTTGTAATTGTTTATTTCCTGTATGTCTTTTTGGTATGCCATGGTGATCCCCGGTATTCCCCGGTACCCCCCCCGGTACTCCCCGGTGCTTCCTTTTCCCCTCAGGGCGCCTGGAACGCTTCTGCGTTCCAGGCTGCCGCGGTGCTTCCGGGTCGCGGCCGCTGCCGTCGTTCTGCGCATGCGCGAGGCCTCTGCGATAGCGAGGCTTGGCTCGCGCATGCGCGGAAGGTCGGATGGTCCGGCGGTCGCGCAGGCGCCGTTCGGCTGTCCCCCCACGGCGCAGGCGCGAGGTGGGGGCGGTGACGTCACTCGGGCGGGGGGTCTGCCGTCTCCTGTCGGTATGGAAATTCCTGCAGACAGAGAGAGGCAGCTTTCCCCCGCCTGGTCTGCAGTTGGCCAATGGATTCGTCTCCCCTTAAAGGGGAAAGTTATATATAAAATATATATATATATATATATATATAAAAATAATTAAATAAAATTAAAAAAAAAAAAAATAATTAAATAAATAAATAAAAAAATAAATAAATAAATAAATAAATAAATAAATAAAAATAAAATAATATATATATATATATATATATATATGTTTTGTCATAATTCCAATTTTTTTTTTTTTTGGAGAATTAGATATGTATATCCACATATATTTGATATGATTTTACCGTTCAACGGAAATGTTGACAGTACTACCTTTTTAATAAATATATCTGATAATATATTTGATAATTAATCGTTTTGGTTGGCTAGGTACATGACATTTTTTTTTTACGGGTCATCTGCAGACCGTCTGTGTTTATGTTGACATTCTGTCCAGAGGTTACGGACAGGTCACTGCTTCATACGGCCAGCCCTCACGCACAAGGTATGTGCAGGCGAGGGGAGGGGTTAAGGTTTGCGGTCTCAAAGGTTTGAGATTGCGCTTGATCATCCCCCCCCCCCATCTTTTTCAGCCCTTCCAGATCAGACCCGCTGAATATAGACCTTGCCAGGTCACAACATCTACAAGAGGAGATGGTGCCATTCTTTCCTCCGACTAGAGGAGAGGTCGCCATTCCTCCTCCGACTAGAGGAGAGGTCGCCATTCCTCTTCCGACTAGAGGAGAGGTCGCCATTCCTCCTCCGACTAGAGGAGAGGTCGCCATTCCTCCTCCGACTAGAGGAGAGGTCGCCATTCCTCCTCCGACTAGAGGAGACGTCGCCATTCCTCCTCCGACTAGAGGAGACGTTGCCATTCCTCCTCCGACTAGAGGAGACGTTGCCATTCCTCCTCAGACTAGAGGAGACGTTGCCATTCCTCCTCCGACTAGAGGAGACGTTGCCATTCCTCCTCCGACTAGAGGAGACGTTGGCATTCCTCCTCCGAACTAGAGGAGACGTTGCCATTCCTCCTCCAACAAGGAGAGGTTCCATTCCTCCTTTAAACAGAGGAGAGGTTCCCATTCCTCCTCCAACAAGGAGATGTTTCATTCCTCCTTTAGACAGAGGAGACGTTCCCATTCCTCCTCCAACAAGGAGATGTTTCATTCCTCCTTTAGACAGAGGAGACGTTCCCATTCCTCCTCCAACAAGGAGATGTTTTCATTCCTCCTTTAGACAGAGGAGACGTTCCCATTCCTCCTCCAACAAGGAGATGTTTCATTCCTCCTTTAGACAGAGGAGACGTTGCCATTCCTCCTCCAACAAGGAGATGTTCCATTCCTCCTTAAGCAGAGGAGACGTTGCCATTCCTCCTCCATCAAGAGGAGACGTTGCCATTCCTCCTCCACCAAGAGGAGACGTTGCATTCCTCCTCCATCTAGAGGAGACGTTGCCATTCCTCCTCCATCAAGAGGAGACGTTGTCATTCCTCCTCCATCAAGAGGAGACGTTGCCATTCCTCCTCCACCAAGAGGAGACGTTGCATTCCTCCTCCATCTAGAGGAGACGTTGCCATTCCTCCTCCATCTAGAGGAGACGTTGCCATTCCTCCTCCATCAAGAGGAGACGTTGCCATTCCTCCTCCATCTAGAGGAGACGTTGCCATTCCTCCTCCATCTAGAGGAGACGTTGCCATTCCTCCTCCATCTAGAGGAGACGTTGCCATTCCTCTTCCATCTAGAGGAGATGTTGCCATTCCTCCTTTAGTCGTCGCACCCACCGCCATGACAACGGTTCGGATTACCGAGCCTGCTGGAGATGTGGAATATGAGTCCAGGGGGGCAAGTCCTTATGTGTCCAGTGTTACGCCTGGGCGGTTGGGTTTAAAATAAAAATAAAGAAAATATAAAGTGAAAGGAGACGGTTAACAAGGATGTGGAGTCTTTCGCGGAATATGTGATGCAGCAATTCCTAAGAAGTTGGGGTACATCTCACACATGGAGCCACTTCTATATCTACCTGGCTCCTTGGCTGACGTGACCCAAAGGTTTCGGGTCCTTCCCAGCCCTACGCGACATCTCCAGATTCCCAGGTCAGCAAGTTGGAAGGTGACAAATATGTTGAATGCCTTGACGTCTCTCTAGTTTCTCCATGAGTCAAAGCGGCCATGGAAGCCCCTAACAGGGTAGACCATTCCACCCCCCGGCTATGCAAAGTAGTTCTTTAGGCATCTGGGGAAAAGAAACTCCTTTTTCTCCTTTTGGCTCCTTGTGGATTTAAAGGATGAGGAGTGGAGCAAGATAGACAAGAAAAACTTCCATGTCAAGCAAAAACCTCCAGGCAGAAGAAGTGAAGCATCTGGGTAACCTTCCCCTCATTGATGCAGCTTTGTCGCGTTTGGCAAAACAGGTCGTTCTGTCTTTAGAAGATGCTGTGTCCTGGTCAGGCTTGAGAGAAAACGATTCAAGACCTCAAGAAAAACGCATGTGTTTGCCGAGATGGCTTGTAAACCTGCTCTGGCTTTAGCAGCTATGATTAGGGCTATGGAAACCTGGACAGAGAACATAGTCTTGTACTCAGAGGAATTTCGGAAGAGTTCTACAAAAAGTTCAGCAGTTAAGGAGCTGGGGCTGGTGTCAATCCGATCCTCGGATTGGCTTGGAATAAAGGGTCCTCAGTCGAGGTGCAACGAAGTTCAGGTGGCGGAGGAGTTGCTCGAATACCTCCTTTTTAATCTACAGCTCTTGGTAGAGTTCCTCTGGCCATAATAGACCTCATCAGAACGGGAATGGGGCATCTTTACCGGTGTTTAAACATCCTCGTGTTGTTGTCCCAAGACGAAGTCCAGCTGTTGGTTCACAGGGAACAGGTATTCTACACCTTCACCAACTTCGGTCTCTATTCTCTTCATGGCTGGAGGGCCTCATAGTGCCTAAAACTACCGGCTCAACGGTCTCTGCGGTCAAGTGGTCCCTGCAAAAGTTATACCCTGTCTAGTCAGGTTCTTTGCAGCAATGAATATCAAGGGGCAACAGTCAATCTACTCGCATATCATTTACGATAAGGAGCAGCCTCCTTCTGGTGGTTTCGGCACAAAACTTGCTCAGTTGGCACTCTGTTATCCCATCTCATAGGTCATGGTCATGACCTATGCCAGCAGTACCGGTTGGGGAGCCCTCTGCACATCGGATCCTGTTCAAGGGTACGTGTCTTCTCAACCTGGGCTAGGACATCCTGGATCCTCGGGCTGCCTGGTGGGCCGTTTTAGTCCTCCCGTTCTCGGAAGGGAGAGTCAGTGTTTTTAAGAATGGATGATACAGTGGCGATCTCCTATGTGAAGAGTCATAGAGGTACCTGAAGATCCACACTATCCCGGTGGGTTGAACCCATCATGTTTTGGGCTCAGACCTTTCATGGCTCTACTTCCCCGGAGTCCGGAGCATCCAAGTGGGTCTCATGTCACACATCTGGTTAAGATATTAACGAGTGGTCTCCAAGTGCAAACATTCAAGTAGATTCTGTCCCTAGGAGTCGATCCCGAAGTAGATTGATTCTCTTCCCAGGCAACTTCAAGCTGGTGAGGTATTGCACTCAGCGTGCGGTTCTGTACCCTTGGTCGACTCAGGTGCACTTCAAGGATGTTGTCCGTTTTCAGGAGCTCTATGGGGACAGGCACGAATTAGGTTGATGAAAGAAGATGGGCCAAGTCTGTCGAGTTCTCGTATTCTTCAGGCAGTTTGGGTAGAGATCCAAAAGCTCAGGATATTGCCAGCTTTCTTTGTTTCGGCCTAGATTTATCCCTATACATCAGCTCTTTTAGAGTCCAAGTCTCAGCCTGGTTGACTTTCTCCGGATCTTAGTGGGCTGTTCTCCCTTTAATCAGGCAGTTGTCCTGTAGGGAGTTAAAACTCAGCCCTCAAAGAAGACCAAGATTCCCCAATTGGGGTCCTTTCCTTGTCTTCAGCTTACTGTCTGATCTCAGTAATACGGGGTCCTCCCCGCTGTCTGTTTCGAAACCTTATCAACTAAAGTCACTTTTCTTGTAGCCGTTACTTCGGAAGAGAGGACCTTGGAGGTCGTATCCCTAAATTACGGGGAACCTCTTTTTCAGATGGTCCTTATCCTCATGCTCAGTTTAATTCCGAGAACTATTTCAAGGTTCTATAAGAACCAGGAGATCGTCCTACCTACATTTAGGTCTGGGAGTCCACTAGAAAAGTTCTTTCTCTGTACATAGACGGATTCCAGAGGGTATACCTGCAAGCTACTTCAAGCTTCAACTAGAACAACTGCGGCCTGGATCATTCAGTTCATCCATCAGCCTTTTTAGTTTTAGAACTGGAACTCTGGAAGCATTGACGGCATGGTCTGACAGGGATATAGCGGTTTCATGGGCAGCAGCCCAGTACGCGGCTCCAGACGTGATCTGCAGAACGGCCTTATGGGCCTCTATTAGATTTTATTGTCAAGTTACTATATTGAGCCCGCTTCGCTATCTTCCGTGAACTCTGGTTATAAATCCTGTCGGTTGACGGGTTAAGTTAAAATTATTGCTGTTCAGCATACCCACCCGTGTGGATTGGCTAGTTATTTCCCACACGTAGGCTGCCATGGAGTCTGTCAGGAAAAAGGAAAATTTATTATCAAATACTTACCGTAATTTTCCTTTCCTGATGGACTCCATGGCAGACGGAGTTCCCACCCATCAGTTATTGAGTAGGCTAGTTACGGAACACAGTCTGTACAGGTGAGCTCAATTTTATAGGGTAGGGGGTCCTATAGCATTGGAGAGGAGGCGGGGTTAACCCACACGTAGGCTGCCATGGAGTCCATCAGGAAAGGAAAATTACGGTAAGTATTTGATAATAAATTTTCCTTTTTTTTTCCCCCTGGGCCAATAAGCCCTCACTAGGGATGGTCCCAATGTTCGAATCAAACGTAAGTTCGACTCGAACATCGGGTATTCGTTTGTTCACTATCCATTTGTAATGTATTGTCGGGAGCCGACAATACATTACAGCCGCAAGTAAGTTTAAATGACTTATCTTTTCCTATAGAAATTTAATTTTGCTGCGGCACTGTGCTACACATCACACAGATGCGCCACTTTACAGGCAAACTAAGGGGACCCCCCCCCCAGGCACAACATTTAAAGGAATATTAAATTTTTATTGTTTCACTTTATCCATTATTAAAATCACTGCTCCTAAAAAAAGTTGTTTTAACCACATGCCGACCGCGCTATAGTCGAAACCGGCCACAGTGCGGTCGGCTTTTTCTAATTGGACGTCCTACGGACGTCCTCCCAGAAACTTGCTCCCGCACGCCCCCTGGGGCACGCACTCGGGAACATCCGTGACCGCTGGGTCCCGAGGACCCGGCGCATCACGGATCACGGTAAACAGCCGCTGATGGCAGCCGTTTACCACGTGATCGCTCCGTCAAATGACGGAGCGATCACATGTACACAAACCGGCGTCACGTCATGACGCCGGTTCCTCCCTCCCCTCTCTGTACCGATCGGTACAGAGAGGGGAGAAGCGGAGAGGGGGAGAGACGGGACCAGCTCTGTGGGCTGGATGTGTAGTGCCCACAGCGCTGGTCAATACACTGCCACCACTGTGCAATACTCTGCCACCACTGTGCAATGCTCTGCCACCACTGTGCAATGCTCTGCCACCACTGTGCAATGCTCTGCCACCACTGTGCAATGCTCTGCCACCACTGTGCAATGCTCTGCAACCATTGTGCAATGCTCTGCAACCATTTTGCAATGCTCTGCAACCACTGTGAAATGCTCTGCCACCACTGTGCAATGCTCTGCCACCACTGCAATACTCTGCCACCACTGTGCAATGCTCTGCCACCACTGTGCAATGCTCTGCCACCACTGTGCAATACTCTACCAATACTGTGCAACACTGTAATACTCTGCCAATACTTGCCAATACTCTGCCAATACTCTGCCAAAACTCTGCAATAATTTTTAATAGAAACAAAAGAATTTTTTTTTTTTTTTTTTTTACCGAATTTTCTGTATTTTTTGATTTATAGCGCAAAAAATAAAAAACCCAGCGGTGATTAAATACCACCAAAAGAAAGCTCTATTTGTGTGAAAAAAAGGACACAAAATTCATTTGGGTACAGTGTTGCATGACGGAGTAATTGTCATTCAAAGTGTGAGAGCACCGAATGCTGAAAATTGGTCTGGTTAGGAAGGGGGTTTAACTGCCCAGTGGTCAAGTGGTTACATTTAAAAAAAAAAAAAAAGTCGGCAGGCTGCTGTCATGAGCTGACATCGGGGTCTTTGCTGCCACTTCTGGCCATTTCCATCATGTGTACCCCTCTGCATGTGGAAACAAGAGCTGGGACTAGGACAACCTTACACATAAGGGCTGATGTGTATAAGGGCTGTGTACATGCCTGTGTGTGCATCCTGCCTATGTGTGTACATGTCTCTGTATGTATACATGCCTGTGTGTGTGTACGTGCATGTCATATATACACATGTGAGTGGTGATGAGAGCGTAAGGTGTGAGGGGGGGCTGAGAGTGTACAGGTGTGAGGGGTGATGAGAGCGTACAGGTGTAAGGGGCGATGAGAGCGTACAGGTGTGAGGGGGGGCATGAGAGCGTACAGGTGTGAGGGGGGGATGAGAGCGTACAGGTGTGAGGAGGGGGGGGATGAGAGCGTACAGGTGTGAGGAGGGGGGGGATGAGAGCGTACAGGTGTGAGAAGGGGGGGGATGAGAGCGTACAGGTGTGAGGAGGGGGGGGTGAGAGCGTACAGGTGTGAGGAGGGGGGGATGAGAGCGTACAGGTGTAAGGAGGGGGGATGAGAGCGTACAGGTGTGAGGGGGGATGAGAGCGTACAGGTGTGAGAAGGTGGGGGGGATGAGAGCGTACAGGTGTGAGGAGGGGGGGGATAAGAGTGTACAGGTGTGAGAAGGTGGGGGGGATGAGAGCGTACAGGTGTGAGGAGGGGGGGGGATGAGAGCGTACAGGTGTGAGGAGGGGGCGATGAGAGCGTACAGGTGTGAGGAGGGGGGATGAGAGCGTACAGGTGTAAGGAGGGGGGGATGAGAGCGTACAGGTGTGAGGGGGATGAGAGCGTACAGGTGTGAGGGGGAATGAGAGCGTACAGGTGTGAGGGGAGGATGAGAGCGTACAGGTGTGAGGGGGGGGATGAGAGCATACAGGTGTGAGGGGGGGGGATGAGAGCGTACAGGTGTGAGGGGGGGATGAGAGCGTACAGGTGTGAGGGGGGGGGATGAGAGCGTACAGGTGTGAGGAGGTGGGGGGATGAGAGCGTACAGGTGTGAGGAGGGGGGGGAATGAGAGCGTACAGGTGTGAGGAGGGGGGGATGAGAGCGTACAGGTGTAAGGAGGGGGGATGAGAGCGTACAGGTGTGAGGGGGGGATGAGAGAGTACAGGTGTGAGGGGGGGATGAGAGCGTACAGGTGTGGGGGGGATGAGAGCGTACAGGTGTGAGGGGGGGGGGATGAGAGCGTACAGGTGTGAGGGGGGGGATGAGAGCGTACAGGTGTGAGGGGGATGAGAGCGTACAGGTGTGAGGGGGGGATGAGAGCGTACAGGTGTGAGGGGGGGATGAGAGCGTACAGGTGTGAGGGGGGGGGATGAGAGTGTACAGGTGTGAGGGGGGGTGAGAGCGTACAGGTGTGAGGGGGGGATGAGAGCGTACAGGTGTGAGGGGGGAGGGGGGAGGAGAGCATACAGGTGTAAAGGGGGGTTGAGGCACTGAAGGACTTGGTGTGGTGGCTAGTGGGCAGATTTGGTTGGACGCCCAGTGGGCAGGACCCTGGGGAATGTTGGTGGTCAGGCTCGGGGGGGGGGGGGGGGGGGGGGCAGGCCTAAAGCTGTATAAGGGGCCCCACAATTTCTGATGGCTGCCCTGCGGGTCCCCATAAGCTTTTTATGGCAATAACTTGCATACAAGCCTTTAAAATTAGCACTTTTGATTTTTCATGTTAGTGTCCCATAGACTTTAATAGGGTTCGCATGCTCACGCAAACTTTTTGCATGTTTTGGTGCGAACCGAACCGGGGGGTGTTCAGCTCATCCCTAGCCCTCACAATAAAGGGCAGATGAAGTAATGTCATGCACATTTAGGTGAAATTTCAACGATCAAGTTCATTTTTGGAGAGGTTGAATCAGTACAGAACAGACAGAAGCATACAAAGATCCATGCTTACGTTGCCACACTCACACAAACAGGATCAGAAATGTTTGCAGTGTCTGAACAATATTGACACAACCAAATTCATGTGTTCAGTGGCAGAACTGGAAAAGAAAAAAACTTATACAACCGGAAGAAAAGATGTTACACTGTACACATACAGTGGTGTGAAAAAGTGTTTGCCCCCTTCCTCATTTCCTGTTCCTTTGCATGTTTGTCACACTTAAGTGTTTCGGAACATCAAACCAATTTAAACAATAGTCAAGGACAACACAAGTAAACACAAAATGCAATTTGTAAATGAAGGTGTTTATTATTAAAGGTGAAAAAAAATCCAAACCATCATGGCCCTGTGTGAAAAAGTGATTGCCCCCTAAACCTAATAACTGGTTGGGCCACCCTTAGCAGCAACAACTGCAACCAATCGTTTGCGATAACGTGCAATGAGGCTTTTACAGCGTCCTGGAGGAATTTTGGCCCACTCATCTTTGCAGAATTGTCCTAATTCAGTTACATTGGAGGGTTTTCGAGCATGAACGGCCTTTTTAAGGTCATACCACAACATCTCAATAGGATTCAGGTCAGGACTTTGGCTAGGCCACTCCAAAGTCTTCATTTTGTTTTTCTTCAGCCATTCGGTGGTGGACTTGCTGGTGTGTTTAGGATCATTGTCCTGCTGCAGAACCCAAGTTCGTTTCAGCTTGAGTACACGAACAGATGGTCGGACATTCTCCTTCAGGATCTCTTGGTAGACAGCAGAATTCATAGTTCCTTTTATCACGGCAAGTCTTCCAGGTCCTGAAGCAGCAAAACAGCCCCAGACCATCACACTACCACCACCATATTTTACTGTTGGTATAATGTTCTTTTTCTGAAATGCAGTGTTCCTTCTACGCCAGATATACTTGGACACACACCTTCCAAAGAGTTCCACTTTTGTCTCATCGGTCCACAGAATGTTGTCCCAAAAGTCTTGGGGATCATCAAGATGTGTTGTGGAGAAATTGAGACGAGCTTTGATGTTCTTTTTGCTCAGCAGTGGTTTTCTCCTTGGAACTCTGCCATGCAGGCCATTTTTGCCCAGTCTTTTCCTGATGGTGGAGGCATGAACGCTGACCTTAACTGAGGCAAGTGAGGCCTGCAGTTCCTTGGACGTTGTTGTGGGGTCTTTTGTGACCTCTTGGATGAGTCGTCGCTGCGCTCTTGGGGTAATTTTGGGCGGCCGGCCACTCCTGGGAAGGTTCACCACTGTTCCATGTCTTCGCCATTTGTGGATAATGGCTCTCACTGTGGTTCGCTGGATTCCCAAAGCTTTGGAAATGGCTTTATAACCCTTTCCAGACTGATAGATCTCAATTACTTTCTTTCTCAATTGTTCCTGAATTTCTTTGGGTCTCGGCATGATGTGTAGCTTTTAAGGATCTTCTGGTGGACCTTACTGTGTCAAGCAGCTCCTATTTAAGTGATGCCTTGATTGTGAACAGGTGTGGCAATAATCAGGCCTGGGTGTGGCTAGAGAAATTGAACTCAGGTGTGGACAACCACAGTTATAGTATGTTTTAACAAGGGGGGCAATCACTTTTTCACACAGGGCCATGATGGTTTGGATTTTTTTTCACCTTTAATAATAAACACCTTCATTTACAAATTGCATTTTGTGTTTACTTGTGTTGTCCTTGACTATTGTTTAAATTGGTTTGATGTTCCGAAACACTTAAGTGTGACAAACATGCAAAGGAACAGGAAATGAGGAAGGGGCAAACACTTTTTCACACCACTGTATATGGCATTTTTATCACACAAATACAGTGGTGTGAAAAAGTGTTTGCCCCCTTCCTCATTTCCTGTTCCTTTGCATGTTTGTCACACTTAAGTGTTTCGGAACATCAAACCAATTTAAACAATAGTCAAGGACAACACAAGTAAACACAAAATGCAATTTGTAAATGAAGGTGTTTATTATTAAAGGTAAAAAAAAATCCAAACCATCATGGCCCTGTGTGAAAAAGTGATTGCCCCCCTTGTTAAAACATACTATAACTGTGGTTGTCCACACCTGAGTTCAATTTCTCTAGCCACACCCAGGCCTGATTATTGCCACACCTGTTCACAATCAAGGCATCACTTAAATAGGAGCTGCTTGACACAGTAAGGTCCACCAGAAGATCCTTAAAAGCTACACATCATGCCGAGACCCAAAGAAATTCAGGAACAATTGAGAAAGAAAGTAATTGAGATCTATCAGTCTGGAAAGGGTTATAAAGCCATTTCCAAAGCTTTGGGAATCCAGCGAACCACAGTGAGAGCCATTATCCACAAATGGCGAAGACATGGAACAGTGGTGAACCTTCCCAGGAGTGGCCGGCCGCCCAAAATTACCCCAAGAGCGCAGCGACGACTCATCCAAGAGGTCACAAAAGACCCCACAACAACGTCCAAGGAACTGCAGGCCTCACTTGCCTCAGTTAAGGTCAGCGTTCATGCCTCCACCATCAGGAAAAGACTGGGCAAAAATGGCCTGCATGGCAGAGTTCCAAGGAGAAACCACTGCTGAGCAAAAAGAACATCAAAGCTCGTCTCAATTTCTCCACAACACATCTTGATGATCCCCAAGACTTTTGGGACAACATTCTGTGGACCGATGAGACAAAAGTGGAACTCTTTGGAAGGTGTGTGTCCAAGTATATCTGGCGTAGAAGGAACACTGCATTTCAGAAAAAGAACATTATACCAACAGTAAAATATGGTGGTGGTAGTGTGATGGTCTGGGGCTGTTTTGCTGCTTCAGGACCTGGAAGACTTGCCGTGATAAAAGGAACTATGAATTCTGCTGTCTACCAAGAGATCCTGAAGGAGAATGTCCGACCATCTGTTCATGTACTCAAGCTGAAACGAACTTGGGTTCTGCAGCAGGACAATGATCCTAAACACACCAGCAAGTCCACCACCGAATGGCTGAAGAAAAACAAAATGAAGACTTTGGAGTGGCCTAGCCAAAGTCCAGACCTGAATCCTATTGAGATGTTGTGGTATGACCTTAAAAAGGCCGTTCATGCTCGAAAACCCTCTAATGTAACTGAATTAGGACAATTCTGCAAAGATGAGTGGGCCAAAATTCCTCCAGGACGCTGTAAAAGCCTCATTGCACGTTATCGCAAACGCTTGGTTACAGTTGTTGTTGCTAAGGGTGGCCCAACCAGTTATTAGGTTTAGGGGGCAATCACTTTTTCACACAGGGCCATGATGGTTTGGATTTTTTTTCACCTTTAATAATAAACACCTTCATTTACAAATTGCATTTTGTGTTTACTTGTGTTGTCCTTGACTATTGTTTAAATTGGTTTGATGTTCCGAAACACTTAAGTGTGACAAACATGCAAAGGAACAGGAAATGAGGAAGGGGGCAAACACTTTTTCACACCACTGTAGAGCTTTCTTTTGGTGGTAATTCATCCCCCTTCTTCTGTCAGCACTGGGATCATGTTGGCAGAGAAAGAAAAAGACACAGAGGGAGGAGAGAAACACCAGAATACTAGTCAGTACCAGTTTGCAAAGGTGGAGGTATAAATCACCTCTAATGCTGGGGCAGAGGCGGCTCTAGGCTTTGCGAGGCCTTAGGCAAAATTTAGACACGAGGCCCCACTCACACCCTTTGCAGGGGTTAAGGAAGAACCCAGAGACCGAGAATCTTATTACTGCTGCTGCTTGTGTGGGTGGTGTGTGTACTGCTCCAATCACATGGGATGAATAGGAGAGGAGGGTTAACAGTACACATCCCACCCATACAAGCAGCAGCAGTAGTGAGATGCTCTGCCTCAAGGTGAATAGGAGTGGGTGGTATATGCAAGAGGGGGGCATGGGGTGAATAGGGGTGGGTGGTATGCGCAGGAGAGGGGCACAGAGTGAATAGGGGTGGGTGGTATGTGCAGGAGGGGGACACGGAGTGAATAGGGGTTGGTGGTATGCACAGGAGGGGGGCACGGAGTGAATAGGGGTAGGTGGTATGCACAGGAGGGGGGCACGGAGTGAATAAGGGTGGGTGGTATGTGCAGGAGGGGGGCACGGGGGATCTCCGATTTAGGGCAATGAGCACTCAGCATCACTCCATGAGCATTCACTCCCATCTCAGCACTTGTAAGCTGCAGCTCCACCTCCTTCCTTGTAAGATTTTTGCTGACAGCGTTGGAGCACACTGAGCGGGAGCGCCAGAAAGAGCTGAGAGAGAGGGAGGATAATCCATGCCCATGTGCGTCCGTGTCTTTACAAATGTGACAGGAGCCAGAGAATGACAGGAGCGGCTTTCTGTCATCCATGGGTGCCCTGTGGGACAGCCTCAGAGGTGGCTCCTAGGCAAATTAGGCAGCTGCGAGGCCCCAGTGAGTGTGAGGCCTTAGGCGACCACCTAATTTGCCTAATTATAGAGCCGCCTCTGGCTGGGGGTAGGGTTGCCACCTTTTCTTCAAGCCAAACCCCAAGAAAATAGTGGCACAGGGCACATTGACCTGGCACATCTCTGGGTGCCCCAAGGAGAGTAGTATTGCAGTGCACGTAAAACATAAATAAATACAGCGCTTGCAACTGTGAAAAAAATTGCAAATGGTAAAATCAAATGTAAAGTCCAGAAAACAACCAATGAAAAAGTGTAATGCAAATAAGGTCCCAATATAATAAAGTAATATAATAAAGTGCTCTTGTGCTCCAATCTTCTTCTAAGTGCTGAAGTGCTCCAAATAAACTCACTCCGTGATGTGACACACACCCCTCCTGTATCTCTACTCACCAAAAGTAATGGACCCCCCAGCTTTTCAGTCTGGGGGTCAGATAGGCTTAGATCTGGTAAGAATGGTGGCTCACAAGGGTCCGGTATGGATCTCCCCAACATGGTTCTTGGAAATTCCAGATGTTCAGCAAATCCAGAATGAAAGGAACTGGGTCATACAGGACATGGATAAGGACTTCTTCAGGACCAGATTCACAGCCGAGAGCACAGGTGACCCTTGATGGAATGATCCCGGCCCAGTCAGACTTCCCTCAGCGTGGACCTGTCATTGGTTGCAGTGATAGGTCAGCCTGTCAGTCCCCCCAGATAAGGATTATTTGCCCCTTTAGTTAGGCCGTGTCCTAGTCAGACCTCCTGTCAGCACAGACTTGCAGCAACAAACAGCTCAGTGCCGACACGTAGCGCCTTGCTGCAAACAGTGGGTGTGGCCAAACATACTCTTGCTGTCATCATCCCCTCGCCCCCCAGTGATGCTGCACCTGCCCCCAAACAGCCACCTACGTCTCCTGGACGGCAACAGATTTGCATGTCTTGGTTACTTCGGGAGCCACAGCCCAGTCTGAATAATTTGTCTGGGTATCAGGCAGACTGAAACCTGGACATATGATTAAAAACCTGGACTGTCTGGGTGAATCTTGGACAGGTAGCAACCCTAGCTGGGTGACCCGTGTGCATGGATGCTGCTATGAGATTTAAAACTATTGGTTTCGTTTTTACATTTTAGAATGGGGTGTCTTGAGGTTGTGTATAAATGTAAAGGGTGTGTTGAGGTTGTGTATAGATGTAAAGGGTGTGTTGAGGTTGTGTATAGATGTAAAGGGTGTCTTGAGGTTGTGTATAGATGTAAAGGGTGTCTTGAGGTTGTGTATAGATGTAAAGGGTGTCTTGAGGTTGTGTATAGATGTAAAGGGTGTCTTGAGGTTGTGTATAGAGGTAAAGGGTGTCTTGAGGTTGTGTAAAGATGTAAAGGGTGTGTTGAGGTTGTGTATAGATGTAAAGGGTGTCTTGAGGTTGTGTATAGAGGTAAAGGGTGTCTTGAGGTTGTGTATAGAGGTAAAGGGTGTCTTGAGGTTGTGTATAGATGTAAAGGGTGTCTTGAGGTTGTGTATAGATGTAAAGGGTGTGTTGAGGTTGTGTATAGATGTAAAGGGTGTCTTGAGGTTGTTTATAGATGTAAAGGGTGTCTTGAGGTTGTGTATAGATGTAAAGGGTGTGTTGAGGTTGTGTATAGATGTAAAGGGTGTCTTGAGGTTGTGTATAGATGTAAAGGGTGTCTTGAGGTTGTGTATAGAAGTAAAGGGTGTCTTGAGGTTGTGTATAGATGTAAAGGGTGTGTTGAGGTTGTGTAAAGATGTAAAGGCTGTGTTGAGGTTGTGTATAGATGTAAAGGGTGTGTTGAGGTTGTGTATAGATGTAAAGGGTGTCTTGAGATTGTGTATAGATGTAAAGGGTGTCTTGAGGTTGTGTATAGATGTAAAGGGTGTGTTGAGGTTGTGTATAGATGTAAAGGGTGTGTTGAGGTTGTGTATAGATGTGAAGGGTGTGTTGAGGTTGTGTATAGATGTGAAGGGTGTGTTGAGGTTGTGTATAGATGTGAAGGGTGTGTTGAGGTTGTGTATAGATGTAAAGGGTGTCTTGAAGTTGTGTATAGACGTAAAGGGTGTGTTGAGGTTGTGTATAGATGTAAAGGGTGTCTTGAGGTTGTGTATAGATGTAAAGGGTGTCTTGAGGTTGTGTATAGATGTAAAGGGTGTCTTGAGGTTGTGTATAGATGTAAAGGGTGTCTTGAGGTTGTGTATAGATGTAAAGGGTGTGTTGAGATTGTGTATAGATGTAAAGGGTGTCTTGAGGTTGTGTATAAATGTAAAGGGTGTCTTAAGGTTGTGTAAAGATGTAAAGGGTGTCTTGAGGTTGTGTATAGATGTTCGTTTTAGCTGTGCTTTAGTGCTGTTTAAGCTGTGCTTATGCGTCGCTCATCGGTCGCTAGCAGGGCGATTTGAACCACTTGCCGACCAGCCCGATGCAGTTTTATTGTGGCAGAATGGCATGGCTGGGCGAAGCGAGATTATGTTACATCGATACGCACTGTGGCCAGTAGGGGCGCCCCCGCTGCTCGCCCACGGAGCCGATGCGAGTGCCCGTCGGTCACGATCACCGCCGGGCTCCCGCGATCGCGGCTGACACACGGAGGACCGGGATCTGTGTGTGTAAACACCCAGTTTCCAGTTCTCTGAGGAGACAAGAGACAGAGTATGAAAAGCGATCTGTCATCTCCCCTACAGAGTCCCCTCCCCCCTTCAGTTAGAATCACCTCCCAGGGAACACAATTAACCCCTTGATCACCCCCTAGTGTTAACCCCTTCACTACCAGTGACATTTTTACAGTAATCAATGCATTTGTATAGCACTGATCACTGTATAAATGACAATGGTCCCAAAAATATCTCAAAATTGTCCGATGTTTCTGCCATAATGTCGCAGTCCCGATAAAAATCGTAGATCGCCGCCATTACTAGTGAAAAATAATTAATAATAAAAATGCCATAAAACTATCCCCTATTTTGTAGACGCTTTAACTTTTGCGCAAACCAATCAATATATACGCTTAATGCATTTTTTTTTACCAAAAATATGTAGAAAAATACGTATCGGCCTAAACTGAGGAAAAAAAAAAAATTTTTTTATATATATTTTTTGGGGGATGTTTATTATAGCAAAAAGTAAAAAATATTGAGCTTTTTTTCAAAATTGTCGTCCTTTTTTTGTTTATAGCGGAACAAAGAAAAAAACACATTGCAGTGAATGGGAGGTGGTTTTCAGGCGATATTTCTAGCGCTAAAACACCTAAAAACTGCCGCAGTGTGAAAGGGGTCTGAATCCTAAATATTCACATTTGTGAAAGACATATGAAGATAAAACACGGGATACAACGCCGCGCATTACATCATCAAATCAATATCCAGATTTGTGAAAATCGTGAAAAAAAACCCCAAAAAAAGTCCTTGAAAAGGTTCATCCACAAAATTCCGCCTTCTTGTATTTATCAAACGTCATCCCATCCCCGTGCTTTTATCCTTAAAATTCAGTAGAAAAAGTGCCCCTCCCCCGCCAGTGATGGTGCTAATGCCCCTCCCCTCAGAACCCTGAGGACCTCTGGGCCTTTCAGTGACAACCCAATGTGTTTTTCACATTTCTTGCCCATATCTTAAAGTATAACTAAAGTAAAACTTGTTTATAGTTAATGTTGGATGGAGTGAAGAGGGATTAGAACCCCTGTCAGGTTTTTATTGCTGTCTGCGCCCCTTTAGGGAGATTTATTCTCTACAACTGCCAAATCTATTTTTTTTTCCTCTCAGTTTTTAACCCTTTCACTGCCAAAAGGGTGTGAAAGGGTTAAAAACTGAGAGGAAAAAAAATAGATTTGGCAGTTGTAGAGAATAATTCTCCCTAAAGGGGCGCAGACAGCAATAAAAACCTGACAGGGGTTCTAATCCCTCTCCACTCCATCCAACATTAACTATAAACAAGCTTTCCTTTAGTTATACTTTAAGATATGGGCAAGAAATGTGAAAAACACATTGGGTTGTCACTGAAAGGGTTAAAAAAATATATGTTTTGAACAAAAAAAAGGGTTCATAGAAAGGGTTAAACATGAAAAACATGATGATTTGGCAGTGAAGGGGTTAAAAATTGAGAAATAATTGGATAAAATAAAAGAAATTAAAAGATTTGATGTGCGGGGAGGATTTCTAAGGCTCCATTCACAATGTTATCATAAGAATAGAGATCTTTATTTCAGCCATGGGACTGTAAGGGTTAAATCTCATTCACAATAACATGTTCTTCCAGGAGCCGTATATCCCTATTACATCCGTATACTGATCCTACAGGCTGAATTCACAAAGCTCACAAATAAGGACATGGCTCCTTTAAGAAAAATCGGCAGTTATTTTTGAGTCATGAGATTTCGAAAAAAAAAAACAAAAAAAACTGCCTGTGATTTCATTGGCTGAGCCAAGAAAAAAAAAAAAGGTCACATGACTGCACTGTGATTTCATTGGCTCTCTGCCTATGATGTCATCTGCTGAGCCCCTATAGACAGGCGCAGGGCAGAAGCTGACAGATCACTGACCAGTGAAGACGCTTCTTATCTCTCCTGAGATTTATCTTGCGATTTTACGATTTTATTGGATTTGATTTCATTTGATTCAATTTCATTGCGATTTCTATTGTCATACATTTAAAGCGCGTTTCTTTATTCTTAATAATGAACCGATTTAAATGTAATCAGATGTTTTCTCTGAAAAACCACAAAGAGAAAGCCAGCAAAGGAAGGGCAATGGTAGGAAGTATTAGTGCCCAGCCTGCAGATACCCCAACCAAAAAGTCCCCCAAGATGAAGAGGACCCGGGCGTTTGTGCGCGGCTGTTTCAGAGCCGTCGTTGGATGTTTCGGTTCCGGCTGTAAAGCCAATGGACATCACCAGGATACAGACACTGAGATTGGTAAGTGTTATGGATAGTGATAGATACACAAAGTACTCTGGATAAGTCACCGACACTCATCGATCAAATTATTGATTATTTGTTTTCATAGAATTATAGAACAGAAGGGGATATTAAAGTGATTAAGTCACAATCTGATCTTTGTGATGCCAACTGTCACATTGGTTGTGCTCTCAACCAAACTGTCAAACCATCCAATGGCCAGTGTCATAACGGATCACATGTGCAGCATTATGGCAGTTGAAGATTCACCACTTCAATACCTGGCATTTCCCCCTTCCTGCTCAGGACCATTTTCAGATTTCAGCGCTGTCACACTTTGAATGACAATTACACGGTCATACAACACTCTACCCAAACTACATTTTTATCATTTTCTTCCCACAAATAGAGATTTCTTTTGGTGGTATTTCATCACCTCTGGGGGTTTTATGTTTTGCTAAACAAACTAAAAAAGACCCACATTTAAAAAAATAAATAAAAAAAAACCTTTTTCTTAGTTTGTCATAAAATGTTGTTTTCTCCTTCACTGATGGGCGCTGATGAGTTGGCACTGATGTACAGCACTGATGAGGTGGCACTGATGATGATGTTCTGACAGGTGTTACTGCTGCACACTGATTGGCACTATGATGGACACTGATTGGCACTGTGATGGGCTCTGAGATACTTTTAGGGGGCACTGCTGGCAGCTGTTGGGCACTGATTGGTACATCTGATGGGCACCTCTCATGGGGGCTGCACTTATAATCAATGTGCTGATTATTAAACTATTGATAGATACAAGATAACTGAAACCCTTTCATTGGATCCTTCTTTCCCATTCATGAGGGGCCACCCCCCCATATGTACACATGTATAGGGATTGCCATGAACATTGATGAGGGGCCACCCCCCCATATGTACACATGTATAGAGATTGCCACGATCATTAATGAGGGGTCACACTTATTTCTTCACTTTGGGGTGCGGCAGAGTAATCGGCGATGCAGCAGTTCCCGGTCCCGACCTCTTCTATATCAATCCACTGCAACAATTTGAGAGATTACAATAAAAGAGGCCGGGTGTTTAATAGTAAGAAACAGAAGCACTGCAGATTACTCCCCCGCACCCGAAAGTGAACAATCAGTCCCCTTTCTGACTCCATTAATTTTAGTGGGTCGGCATTACTGCCAGGCAACCAAAATTTTTATGTGAAGGCCAACATTATTCATCCCTGTGTCCCTGTCATGTTGGGATTATTAATTGTCCCTTGCACTGGAATATTGAACTTTTCTCTTCATGATTTTATGTTGTATAAAATATATATATATATAATGTAGGTGAAGGTGCTAAATCTGATTCTTCTTTTTGTATTGCAGGTGTACGCAGTATTTACTGCAGACACAGCTCACAAGGCAGGACTGCCCCAGTGAGCGAGACAGAATATGAAAGCTACATTGAGACTCCACCAGCATGTGACGTTCACACGGAGACTCCACCAGCATGTGACGTTCACACGGAGTCTCCACCAGCATGTGACGTTCACACGGAGTCACCACCAGCATGTGACGTTCACACGGAGTCTCCACCAGCATGTGACGTTCACACGGAGACTCCACCAGCATGTGACGTTCACACGGAGTCTCCACCAGCATGTGAAGTTCACACAGAGTCTCCACCAGCATGTGACGTTCACACGGAGTCTCCACCAGCATGTGACGTTCACACGGAGTCTCCACCAGCATGTGACGTTCACACGGAGACTCCACCAGCATGTGACGTTCACACAGAGTCTCCACCAGCATGTGAAGTTCACACGGAGTCTCCACCAGCATGTGACGTTCACACGGAGTCGCCACCAGCATGTGACGTTCACATGGAGTCTCCACCAGCATGTGACGTTCACACGGAGACACCACCAGCATGTAAAGTTCACACGGAGACGCCACCAGGATGTGACGTTCACACAGAGACACCACCTGAATGTCATATTCAGGTTGAGACTACAGCACAATGTGACGTTCATGTTGGGAACCCACCAAAATACCAGGGCAGCCATTTGAATATCTCCTCCCATGAAGATGAGGGCAAGATTAAAGAAAAGGATAGGCAGATCCTGGTGGTAGGGGATTCGGTTATTAGAGGGACAGAGAGGGCAATCTGTCAGAATGACCGCGATCGACGAACAGTATATTGTTTCCCGGTCGCACGAGTTCGGGACATTGTAGATAGGATGGACGGATTGTTGGATGGGGCTGGGGAGGACCCAGCTGTCATGTTACATATTGGAACCAACGACAACATTAGAAGAAAATGGAACGCCCTACAAAATGATTTCAGGGACTTAGGGGCTATATTGAAGAAAAGGACCTCCAAGGCAGCATTTTCAGAAATACTGCCTGTACCTCGAGCCACGCCAAGGAGGCAGCAGGAG
The DNA here is from genome assembly GCA_028564925.1 of Lithobates sylvaticus. Taxonomy (NCBI): domain Eukaryota; kingdom Metazoa; phylum Chordata; class Amphibia; order Anura; family Ranidae; genus Lithobates; species Lithobates sylvaticus. The sequence continues at coordinate 65,360,976 of CM053026.1, forward strand.
CTTAGAGAACTTAACAAGTGGCTGAAGAACTGGTGCAGGAAGGAGGGGTTTGGCTTCATGGAGACTTGGACTGACTTTTCAATTGGTAACTTGCTCTACAACAAGGATGGACTGCACTTAAATGAGCAGGGTACAACTCTGCTGGGAAAGAAAATAACCAAAAAGTTGGAAAAAATGTCAAATCACCCACGTGTCATTCACATCGAGACCCCTCCAGCATGCAACGATTCTGTTGAGACTCGGGCAGAATGTAACTTTCCCACTAAGACACCGGCAGATTGTGGCGTTACCACTGAGACTGAAGAGAGAATCTTCAATTAAAAGCCATCACCAAAATCCACTACGTCATCAATCTCTTGAAAGATTCTCATCAGCAGCTTCTGAATCACAAACTATCATTGTAGTTGGACAAATAAGACAATTGGCTTTTTCCTAGAAGAAGAATCAACAAAAAGTCTAAGGAACCCTCCTAGGGACCAGGTATGGCTCTACCAACACAGGTCCCTACACTGGTGGCGGCTGCCACTCCAGTTACCGGAGGGTCTTCTCATCAGCCCTCTAAATGTAGATCTTAAGCTTTAAGGTTAATCAAAAATATCACATTCTAAAGGGAAAGGTATAACAAGGGGAAGGGTGAGTATGGAAGAGGGAAAAAGGGGGGGGGGAGGGAAGGTTGGAGGAAGAAGGGGGTGAGGGTTGGGGGGAACCCTCACACCCCTTCCTTACCCCTAACCTCCCCTCCCCCCTTTCTTCCCTCCTCCCTCTTCCATACTTCCCCTCCCCCTTGTTATACCTTTCCCTTTAGAATGTGATATTTTTGATTAATCTTAAAGCTTAAGGTCTACATTTACACTCTTGGCAACTTTTGGATGTATTGTCAAATCTTAATGCTTCTGCAGAAGCTGCAGACAGGTAGAGGGCTGATGTTTTTGAGGCTTGTGTGTTGGACCGGCTATGAGGGGAGGTTGGACGCCGGTATGTTTTTGAGGCGTGTGTTGGACCGGCTATGATGGTTCTTGCAGTAAACATGGCCCTCCCATGGGGTACGGATTCATCCCCTCCATGTGAATAAGACCTAACTGTGAATGGAATAATTAGCTCCATTGTGTTGCTAATTTGGGGACCACTGTACCCCTCTTTATTGTTATTTGTGTGCGTTTTATTAGAGGAGTGCTATATATTTTAGATAAGGATAAGTTTGTATAAGTTGTGTGTTATTCTTTGAGTGTGTTTTGTAGTGTTATATATATATATATATATATATATATATATATATATATAGATTGTAGTTTAGGATAAGTTTGAATTTCTTCTGGAGGCACTTTGAGTAGACATAACTGATGTACCCCACTCAGCGGGGGCGGGCCTTAGAGAACAGAGGCCGCATATGGGCAGCACAGAGGCTTAGGGGTTAGTCTTGCAGCACTGGGGTCCATGGTTCAAATCTTGACCAGGACACTATCTGCATGGAGTTTGCATGTTCTCCCTGTGCTTGCGTGGGTTTCCTCCGGGTACTCCGGTTTCCTCCCACACAACAAAGACATGCTACCTTGCGTTGGTGGTGCAGTGGTGAGCATAGCTGCCTTTCAAGCAGCTGACCCGGGTTCGATTCCCGGCCAACGCCATCTCCAATACTTGGAGTCCTCAGAGAGAAAAGCGCTATACAAGGTCAATGCGGAGCATATATTAGCGGGGGAATAAAGAATGAAGCAAATGTGTGGAATGTATGAGGCAGGAATTGTTCCCCCAGAATCTATAGAAGGTGAACCCAGCAACTGATAGAAGATGCTTAGGCTGCGATCACACCTAGGCCTTCTGGATCACTGAATTACTGCGATTCCCGATTGTGATCCCGTTACTTTCAATGGCACCCCAATCACGGGACAATATTGTCACCTGACAAATCACACAAACAAAATTGCGGGGGTGCCTGTTTACCAAAAGCAATCCTGTAATTTTGTTGCAATTTGTCAGGCAACAATCACGGCAAAATCACAGGCTCAATTGGGGTGATATTGAAAGTAAAGGGATATCAAGTGTGTGCCGCGTTTTGCGGGGATTTCGGGAATCCAGAGCACTTGGTGTGACCAGATCCTCACCGTGTCCATCATACTGTTGTGGAAAATTTTATTAAAGTATGTTGACAGATGCCCCCCAGTGTCGGTTTTGCTGTAATACACTTATGTGGAGGTATTCGCACATACAGACGTTGGTGGAAGACCATTGGATGCGGAAACCTTCCCTTGGACACGGCCGATCTGTTTGCTCTTCTCAGGTTGTTTATTTATGCCTCACCAAGGAACCGGCCACTCCATGGCGACCGCATTTAAACTCCCAAGTGAGCAGATCGGTGTATTTGGGAACCATATTTTAACTATACAGATTTTTGGCCCACTGGGCCATAGTTTGGTATGGTTCGCAGCAGTGGGAATGTGCACACGGTTGTGTGCAAGGCCATGTGCTTGCCACATGGTTTTGCATACCACCGTCTGCACAGGTCACTACTATATATCTGTTTGAATGTATACATGTCTGTGATTGGTTCTGTTGACGGAAAACAAATGTCGGATTGGCTGTCTGTGAAGACACCACTTTTCCCTGTATTAAAACATCCTGTATTGTTCTTTTATTCTGTGTCATGTCCTTATATGGTCATTCGCATCCTGTGCTGTTCATATGAGGTCACAACCTTTGTAGGAGGGGTTTAGCTGTTGTAGGCCAACCCTCCAGAACGTGGCTTCCAGTTGATCATTGTATTGTCATGTCCTTATATGGTCATTCACATCCTGTGTTGCTCATGTGAGGTCACAAGCTTTGTAGGAGGGGTTTAGCTGTTGGAGGCAAACCCTCCAGGGTGTGGCTTCAAATTGATATGGAAATAAGGCAGTTTGCTCGGCTCAGGACACACAGACATGCTGGCCGTTGCTGAGAGGAAGACGTAAGAATACTTGTGATGGCTCTTTTAATGGGGCCTGGCTGGGAAGCAGCCAGGCTGAGATGGTGATGTATGAATGCTTGACTGGTCATTTGAGGAATGCATGGATGAGGGGGTCGGAAGGTAACGGAAGACTTACGATCTAAAGGTAAGGCATTATATCATTAAGACGGAAAGTGTTATTATATTAGAAACAGGAAATTTGGCTGTGCGCTCTACATACAGACAGATTTCCCTGACGATACGACAAGAACTTCCTGCTCAGATGCCTCCCAACATAAATATTACACCCATACCCCCCCCCCCCCAACATGAATATTACACCCATACTCCCCCCCATCAGGAATATTACACCCATACCCCCTAACATGAATATTACACCCATACTCCCCCCATCAGGGATATTTCACCCATACTCCCCCCAACAGGAATATTACACCCATACTCCCCCCATCAAGAATATTACACCCATACTCCCCCCCATCAGGAATATTACATCCATACCCCCCAACAACATGAATATTACACCCATACCCCCCAACATGAATATTACACCCATACCCCCCCCCCCAACATGAATATTACACCCATACGCCCCCCCCCCCCCCCATCAGAATATTACACCCATACCCCCCCCATCAGGAATATTACACCCATACCCCCAATATGAATATTACACCCATACTCCCCCCATCAAGAATATTACACCCATACTACCCCCATCAGGAATATTACACCCATACTCCCCCCAACATGAATATTACACCCATACCCCCCCAACATGAATATTACACCCATACCCCCCCAACATGAATATTACACCCATACCCCCCCCCAACATGAATATTACACCCATACCCCCCCATCATGAATATTACACCCATACCCCCCCCCCAACATGAATATTACACCCATACCCCCCCCCCCCATCAAGATTATTACACTCATACCCCCCCCCCCCCCCCCCAACATGAAAATTACACCCATACTCCCCCCCCCCCCCAACATATTACACCCATACCTCCCCCAGCAGGAAAATTACACCCATACTCCCCCCAACAGGAAAACTACACCCATATTCCCCCCAGCAGGAATATTACACCCATACCCCCCATCAGGTATATACAGGAGATATAGTATATATAGGACAGTGGATATATAGTATATACAGAGAGTACACACATTGCACCTCTATATCTGGGTATATACGGTGGATATAGTATATAGAGCTATATATAGGAAAATCATTATGAACCTACCATAGGGGCCATGCGATCCCTTCCTGTCTATATCCTAGTCATTGATCACTATGAACCTACCATAGGGGACATGTGATCCCTGCCTGTCTATATCCTGGTCGGAGATCACTATGAACCTACCATAGGGGACATGTGATCCCTTCCTGTCTATATCCTGGTCGGAGATCACTATGAACCTACCAAAGGGGACATGTGATCCCTTCGTGTCTATGTCCTGGTCGGAGATCACTATGAACCTACCATAGGGGACATGTGATCCCTTCCTGTCTATATCCTGGTCGGAGATCACTATGAACCTACCATAGGGGACATGTGATCCCTTCATGTCTATGTCCTGGTCGGAGTTCACTATGAACCTACCATAGGGGACATGTGATCCCTTCCCGTCTATATCCTGGTCAGGGATCACTATGAACCTACCATAGGGGACATGTGATCCCTTCCTGTCTATGTCCTGGTCGGAGATCACTATGAACCTACCATAGGGGACATGTGATCCCTTCCTGTCTATGTCCTGGTCGGAGATCACTATGAAGCTACCATAGGGGACATGTGATCCCTTCCTGTCTATGTCCTGGTCAGAGATAACTATGAACATACCATAGGGGACATGTGATCCCTTCCTGTCTATGTCCTGGTCGGAGATCACTATGAAGCTACCATAGGGGACATGTGATTCCTTCCTGTCTATGTCCTGGTCAGGGATCACTATGAACCTACCATAGGGGACATGTGATCCCTTCCTGTCTATATCCTGGTCGGAGATCACTATGAACCTACCGTAGGGGACATGTGATTCCTTCCTGTCTATATCCTGGTCAGGGATCACTATGAACATACCATAGGGGACATGTGATCCCTTCCTGTCTATGTCCTGGTCGGAGATCACTATGAAGCTACCGTAGGGGACATGTGATTCCTTCCTGTCTATGTCCTGGTCAGGGATCACTATGAACCTACCATAGGGGCCATGTGATCCCTTCCTGCCTATGTCCTGGTCGGAGATCACTATGAACATACCATAGGGGACATGTGATCCCTTCCTGTCTATATCCTGGTCAGGGATCACTATGAACCTACCATAGGGGACATGTGATACCTTCCTGGCTATGTCCTGGTCAGAGATAACTATGAACCTACCATAGGGGACATGTGATCCCTTCCTGTCTATATCCTGGCAGAGATCACTATGAACCTACCATAGGGGCCATGTGATCTCTTCCTGTCTATATCCTGGTCGGAGATCACTATGAACCTACCATAGGGGACATGTGATCCCTTCCTGGCTATGTCCTGGTCGGAGAACCACTGTTCCTCCCCCCCCCCCCATTTTATGGACACTTTCACCCCCTTCCTGCCCTGACCAATTTCCTGCTTTCAGCCAGGGCTCAAGACCTGCAGGAACGCATGTGAACGGAGTTCCTGTACTTTTTCTACAACAGGAACTTAGTTCCCGTTAGCAGCCGTGTCCCGCAAGACTTTGAAGTATGCGAGCTGTGTGGCAGGTGCTACACCAGCAGCTGCCGACACAGCTCTGAATAGTAAGTGCCGCACACCTGACCATTCAGGAATTGCCAGTAGGGAGCCCCATGACAGCTTCCGTTTCGGTCTACCTGTTAATCACAGTTAGCTGACAGGCAGATCAGGTCCCTGCTGCTAAGAGATTGTATTTAGTCAGACCTCTCGTGATGCGCTCCTCCCTGCCGGCCCCTCCTGATTTTCAGTCTCCTCATCCCCCCCCCCCCCCAGTCTCCTGCATACTTTCTCTGTGTGTCCCGCTGAATCCCCCCCTCCTCTATCTTCAGTGCCATATGATGAGAGAACCCAGAGGAGGAGCACAGCTATTCTGCTCACAGGACATGCAGGGAGAGAGGTGAGCCGAGGGAGGGACATCAGTTTGGGGTGGTAAACTGAGCACAATACCTGGCAAAGTTTAATGCCAGGAGGGAAGTTTATGTGGAAATATGTGAAGGGTTGGAATAGCAGCGAGTGTGTGTTGGAGCCCTGCAGAGTTTTCAGCCCCCCGAGCTAACATATCTCCTAAGCAGGAACACATCACTATCTCCCCAAGCATTCTGTCCAGATAATGTGCACAGAGCTGGTACAAGGGGGGGGGGGGCAGAAGGGGCGGGTGCCCTGGGCGGGACAAATTATTGGGGGTGCACAATGAAGTCCTAAAACAGGCACAGCATTAAATGGCAGCCCGTGCACGGACCGAGCGGCGCACTTGCCTAGACCGCCAGTGTATTAGCAGTCACTGGCTTGCTGGGACTGCGGGTTTCCCAGCAACGCTGCGTGTGTGCGCCCCGCCTCCTGACCGCGGCTCTCACTCCCAATCTTCTGACACAAGAGCGCCTGGCCGGGTGAGACGTCACATGCATGCTCCGCCCCGCCCCCCTGCTACTCTCGGCTCCCGGTTTTCTGCACAAGAGTGCCTGGCCGGGTGTGACATCACGTGCGCGCTCCGCCCCATCCCCCTGCCACATGCGGCTCCTGTCCTGACTCACTTGCAAGATATATCTTGCAGCTTTCCGCCCCACTGCAGCTTGTGCCCACTACTCCTGAGCTCAAGGTATGTGGGGCACATGTTTCCTAAGCTGCACACTGATGGCAATATTTTCTTAAGGGGCACTCTGATGGCAATATTTTCTTAAGGGGCCCTCTGATGGCCATATTTTCTTAAGGGGCACTCTGATGGCAATATTTTGTTGTGTCCACCAGAGTGTCCCTTAACATAAAATGTGCCCATCAGAGTGTCTCTTAACATAAAATGTGCCTATCAGCATGCTACTTATTTGCTCTGATGGGCATATTTTATTTTAAGAGCAACACTAATGGGCACATTTTGTTATACCCATCAGAGTGCCCCTTAACAAAATATGCCCATCATCAGCCTGACCCTTAACATAAAATAAGTAGCATGCTGATGGGCACATTTTATGTAAAGGGGCACGCAGATGGGCATATTTTGTTGTGCCCATCAGAGTGCCCCTTAACATAAAATGTGCCCATCAGCATGCAAGCTTATTTTATGTTAAGGATCACACTGATGGGCATATTTTATGTTAGGGAGCACTCTGATGGGCACAACAAAATATGCCCATCAGTGTTGCTCTTAAAATAAAATATGCCCATCAGACCAGTTCCAGTAAATGAACCCCTTTGTGCTGCATAAATGGCACCAGTGTTTTAAGTATATTCTCGTTTTAAAAACAACCTCGATTCTTCCTTAAAAACGGGGGGGGGGGGGCGCAGTTTGCCATCTTTGCCCTGGGCACTAAATGGCCTTGTCCCAGCACTGAATGTGCCGTTCATTTATGACCTTTCCGTTTAACCCTGTGTTATCCAAAGTCTGTTCAATGAAAAGTGTAAACTCACCACATAAACACTCTATATACAAAATAACATTCCCCAATAAAGATCAGAACATGATGTTCACATTTGCATGGAAGCACAATTGAATGAATGCTGATTATTCAGAGAATTACCATATTTATTGAGGATTGTTTTTTTTTTATGTACCAACAGTTAAGCTTCATACACACAATATGAAATTTGGATGAAAAATACCACCTTTGAAGCGTTCGTGGATATGAGCGTATCATATTTTTTTTTTGGTGGGCGAGTGGATCTTGGGTGGGCGTTCCCTCACTTTTTTCCCCAGGACTTGACCCCTGAATAATTCCGAATTTGGCTTTAGGTAAAGTGGACCCAGAGTGGGCAAGCATTGGTACATAGGATACTTTGAAATCAATAGAACTGTAAAGTACTACGGTACTGTGAAAGTATTTTTCCCCTTCCAGATTTTAAATTTTTTTGCATATTTGTCACACCTAAATGATTCAGATCAAACAAATTTGAATATTACACAAATATAACCCAAGTAAATACAAATACAAAATGCAGTTTTTAAAAGTATCATTTCATTTATGAAGGGAAAAAAAAAAGCTGTCCAAACCTGCCTTGCCTTATGTGAAAAAGTAATTGCCCCTCAACCTGGTTGTGGCACCCTTGGAGGAGGCAACAACAAATGCAATCAAGCGTCTGCGATAACTGGCAATGAGTACCGCTGTGGAGGAATTTTGGCCCACTCTACTTTGCAGAATTGTTTTAATTCAGCCACATTGAAGGGTTTGAGCATGAACGGCCTGTTTAACCGCTTCAGCTTCGGAAGATTTTTCCCCCTTCCTGATCAGAGCACTTTTGGCGACTCGGCACGGCGTCGCTTTAACTGACAATTTTGCGGTCATGCGACGTTGTAACCAAACAAAATTGACGTCCTTTTTTCCCCACAAATAGATCTTTCTTTTGGTGGCATTTGATCATCGCTGCGGTTTAAATTTTTTGCGCTATAAACAAAAAAAAAAAAAAAAAAGGAGCACCAATTTTGAAAAAAACAAAAATCAAAACACACAATATTTTGTACTGTTTGCTATAATAAATATCCCCAATTAAATAAATAAAATCGCAATAAATGTATATTGATTGGTTTGCGCAAAAGTTATAGCATCTACAAAATAGGGGATAGATTTATAGCATTTTTATTATTATATTTTTTTACTAGTAATGGCAGCGATCTGCTATTTTTATCGTGACTGCGACATTATGGCAGACACAGACAAATTTTAAATTTTTTTGGGACCATTGGCATTAATACAGCGATCAGTGCAATAAAAATGCATTGATTACTGTAAAAAGGTCACTGGCAGTGAAAGGGTTAACACTAGGGGGCGATCAAGGGGTTAACTGTGTTCCCTAATGTGTATTCTAACTGAAGGGAGGAGGGGACTGACTAGGTTAGATGACAGATCGCTGTTCATACTTTGTATGAATAGACGATCTGTCACTTCTCCCCTCGGAGAACCGGGAGCTCTGTGTTTACACAGAGGCCCCCCCGTTCGCCGTGTTAAGCGCAATCGCATCGGCTCCAGGGGCGAGAAGCGGGTGTGCCCTCTAGTGGCCGCCTTTGGAGCTGACGTAACATGATGGCGATTCGCCTGCCCGTGCCATTCTGCCGCAGTATAACTGCGGCGGCTGGTCGGCAAGCGGTTAAGGTAATGTCTGGTGTTTCAGATCATGTTCTTGCTGCATAACCCATGTGCACTTTGGCTTGAGGTCAGGAACTGTTGGCCGGACATTCTCCTTTAGGATTTTCTGGTAGAGTGCAGAATTCATGGTTCCATCAATTATGGCGTTATAAATAGTCCAGGTCCTGAAGCTGCAAAGCAGCACCAGACCATCACACTACCACCACCATGTGCGAAGGTTGGTATGATGTTTGTTTTTTTATGATATACTGTGTTAGTTTTACGCCAGATGTAACGGCACACACCCAGGGGCAGACTGACCATTCAGGCATATCGGGGGCTGCCCGAGGGCCTGGGGCCAGCGCGTGTTGCCAAACATCTGACGCAGAGCGAGAGCTCTGCTGGCCCGATCTGCAGGTTTCCCAGGAGCTGCACACTGCTGACTCTGCTCTCCCTCCCGCACTCCTTTGGGCATAACTACAATTAGAAATGCTGCACGCACACTTGATATCACACCGACCAAGCTGCAGAATAGGTGCCTCTGTGATCATTCCCATGCGCTCCCCCTCCTCTCCCTGTGATTGATAATGGAGGTGAAGTCCACCCTGGCCAGCTACTGTCTCTGCTGTTCTTCCAACCACTGCACTGTGCCTCTATGATCCTTCCTATGCTCTCCCCCTCCGCTCCTCAGGCTTGATAAATGTCACTGCACTGTTTTTTTTTCACCCTCACAGCCTCCACACCTCCCATCTCTGCATGCCTGGTGCTGCAAATCCCCCTGAGCTCCCTCAAACACCACAATAGGAGATGGGGCACATTAAGAGCACCTGTATTGCACAGCAGTAGCCTAGTCTGTCATCACAATTTATGCCACTGTTAGGGTCCTTTCAATCTGTGCCACCTACCAGTGCCCATCAGTGAAGGAGAAAAATTATGTTTGCAAAATTTTATACCAAACTATAAAACTTTTTTGTTCTTTTTAAAGTCTTTTTTTTTGTTTATTTAGCAAAAATTAAAAAATCCAGTGGTGAATAAAATACCACCAAAAGAAAGCTCCATTTGTGTAAAAATAAAATTATAAAAAATTTCATATGGGTATAGCATTGCATGACCACGCAATTGTCATTCAAAGTGCGAGTACTGAAAATTTTGTCTGGGCAGGAAGGGGGTGACAGTGCTTGGCAAGCAATTGGTTAAAGAAGGGCACTCTGGAGGAGCAGGAAATAAGGGGGCACTAAAATTTACTCTACAGGAGGATGTAAGGGGGGTACGCTGGAGGTACTAACTTAGTACCTCCAACATGCCCCTTAGTGCTTCTAGAGTGTCCTCTTATTTCCTCCAGAGTACCCCTTAGTACAGTATTACTAAGGGGACACTCTGGAGGATGTAAGGAGGATGTAAGGAGGATTCTGTAGGTAAGAACCTCCAGAGCTCCCCCTCCTTTCCTCCTCTGCCAGCAGATATACATACACATAAGCCTGAAGGAGAATAGAATAGCCAGATTAGACTTTGTCAAAAAACGTCTAAAAAAGCTAAACCAGTTCTGGAAAAGCATTCTTTGGACGGATGAAACCAAGAATAATCTGTACCAGAATGACATGAAGAAAAAAAAAAAAAAAAAAAAGCGTGGAGAAGGCTTGGGCTCATGATCCAAAGCACACTACGTCATCTGTAAAACATAGTGCAGCTTGCAGTATGATGGCATGGACATGCATGGCTTCCAGTGGCACTGGGTCATTGGTGTTTATGGGTGATGTGACAGAAGCAGCCGGATAAATTCTGCAGTGTTTAGAGATATACTGTCAGCCCAGATTCAGCCAAAGTTGATTGTCCATCTGTACAGTGAAGTGTCGTCCAATGATCCAAAAACACTGCAAAAGCAAGCCAGGAGCTTTTGAAGGAAAAGAAGTGAAATATTCTGCAATGGCCGAGTCAATCACCTGAGCTGAACCCAATTGAGCATTCATTTCACTTTCTGAAGGCAGAAAGAACGGCAAAGAACAACTGAAGACAGCTGCAGTTAGAGCCTGGCAAAGCATCAGAAAGGAGGAAACCCAGTCTTTGGTAATGATACAGATCGCTGCTCCAGGTGAGTATAAGCCACCAAAAATGAAGGGCTGGGTGCTAGCTCCGGCTCGCAACGATGGACATGTAGACCAAGAGAGAAAAATTAGCAGCACACCAACATCCATCCAACAGGTTTATTGAAAAACTGCCACCAGGAATAAAAAAAAAAAAAAAAAAAAAAACAGACCAAGTAGTGATGACGTTTCACACATACATTGTGCTTCTTCAAAACCCAAAAAGGAAGACTGACCTACCGAACATTTAAGTAGAGGACACTCCCACCACACAGGTGTAGAGTGGTGTGATCAGCTCTCCCCTTGTCTTGATAAGCAAAGCTAAAAACATTCTGAACGATAATACAAATACGTGTGTGTGACCACATTTAAAAAAAAAAAAAAAACTGACAGCATAGAAAACGTACATACAAAAGGTGAATAAAAATATTGACCCCCCGCTCTACGAAACTCTTCTCCTGCAAGGACCTTGGCTTGTAACTCAGACACAGATCATCTGTCTAGCAGTTCAGACAATTCAACCTCGTAAGAACTGTGCTTAGCCTGACGTTTTTGACTGTCTCCACACTCTACAGGTATTCTCATAACAGAGACTGCAAAGGTCAGAGGCAACAGATTGCAGCAGTCAGACATAGGTAACGCACAAGCGCAGGTCAGGACTAAGAATTCAGGGGTAAGGCGTAAGCTTTGCATAGAACGCAGGGGTCAGGAGTATGTAACACACGAAGCGCAGGGGTCAGGCTCCCCTCTTCCCCCTGGCAGGAAGCTCTGGACTGGCTCATGTTGTGTAGGTGGGGGTGGAGGGTACCATTGCAACAGCCAGGCTCTTCGCCTCTCCTTTCTTTATCCTCTTTCTGCAGGAGAGATGTGGCAGAATAAACTGCTTCTGTTATCAGCTCTCAACAGACTTTTAAGAATGGGAGGGTTGGCTGGCTGATCACAACCAGCATTTACTACTTTTAATCGCAATGATTGGTTCCTCCCAGCGATCACAAGCCACAGAGCCGTGCCAGTTTGCCCTTTTGATTTAACCTGTGATCTGTCTCATCTGACAGTGCAATCATATGCATAACACACTCATGCACAATACAAACAAGGGCATTTATAAAACGTACAATCAGAACAAAAAAATGGTGCACCAACTGGCCATTTAATCACAAAAAGAACAGAGACCAACAACTGGGATAGATTGTTAAAAATATATAATTACAAAATACTAAATAATACATCTTTACTCCATAAAATGCATGAGGTAAACTAGATTTCCAAATACAACAAAGATTTTTTTTTTTTTAACAAAGGCAAATACAATAAAATATTTTTTTACAGTAGACCAGCGATTCAACAATGTTGAAAGCCCTGTGGTTAAGACTACACCAAACGTTTACAGTATGTACATCTTGTGGGCATAATTTATGGAAACTAGAGCTTAAATGGAGTCATTGACCATGGTCATTAATGGCAGCCATGATCTTCCGTGCAGTAAGTGCATGGTGTGAAATCCTTCTGGTGAGCCAGCAGCAGCTGGTAAATCAACGAACGTAGGTTTTAACTGGAACTGTCCGATGTAATACATATTCATGAGGTCCTAAAGACTTCTCCAGAGGTAGGTCTGGAGGCATCTGCAGTGTGGTTGAATTAAAAAAAAAGCTAAATACGTACAGTTCAAGCAGCTACCGCTCAAAGGCCGTACAATATTCTGCAGCTGTGACTTGGGGAAAATGTTTAGGAGTTGTACAGAGCTTTTGACATTTCTTTGCTTGGTCTGTAAGAAGTTGGAATGTGTATTTATCTCTCATATGCATACATGCTTAATTGACTACAGTAGATTGGACTGACTGGCCCCAATGTTCATTTGTCAACTAGTGCAAAACAGTGACATGGTCCATAGCCACACTTTATAAAACACAGTGAACTCTAACCCCTAGTGAAGTAACGGCCTGACCATTGGTTCAGCCCACCAAATGGCTACCCTCAACTATGCACAAATAAAAGCTATAACTCAAGGCGTAAGGCATTGAAAGCAGTACTTTGTAATCTCACCTGGCATTCTGCTTTCAAGTAGGAAAGGAAGCAGAAATTTGGCAGAAAACGTGTGGGCTTAAAGTAAGGCCAGCTAAAAGGATTGATTAACCGCCATCAGAATTTTAGTGCCCCCCCCCCCCCGGTGAGATTCACCATCAACGATTTGTCCTGTTGACCATTGTTGCTAGGGCACAAAATGTTACATTTGTCATGTGAAGACAACCCCCAGTGGGGACAAAGGGGATACTGGTTCCTTCAATCACCAATTCAGTCAAATGTGTTGAGTCACTAGGACTAGTGAAGTGAAATCTCAATACGGGAAGCCGTCAATATAAAGAGGTTATTAACACTTCTACTACAGCCAAAACTTAAAATAATTAGGTCCCATTGGCTGGAATTCCACTTTAACCCCTTTATGACCACCCAACACAAGTGTAGTGGCAAAAGATGGGCTTTAAAGTGGTTGTAAACCCTTACAAACCACTTGGACCTACAGGTAAGCCTAAATTAAGGCTTACCTGTAGGTCACAGAAATATCTCCTAAACCGCGTTTGCCAAAAGACAGGCACCGCTGTCTACGGCGCATGCACCGTAAACAGCGGCGCGCAGGCACACTGAGTGTGCCGCTCTCAACGCCGATATGCGAGTGGCGGCTCCCGTGCGCATGCGCGGGAGTGACCTCATCGCAGCGCCGTCGAATGACAGCGCCGGAGCCGCGAGACCCACCAAGAAGATGGAGGCTCCGTACACAAGGGGACAGCGGTGACTTTGCTGGCTCCTGTGTCAGGTAAGTGACACATAATGGACTGCTATGCGATGCATAGTAGTCCATTAGGCTTTACCTTTGCAGGGAAACAAAGAGGAAGTAAACCTATTAGGGTTTACTTCCTCTTTAATGCCCACGTCCCGCACATATGCACCACAAGGGTAACCAATGTATATGTGCTGGGAGCACGCTCACTGCTTACAACTCAGCACAGAAACTGGGCTTCCAAAGACAGGTTTTGATCTGGGGTAAAGACAGCAGGACCAGGTTTCCGATCATGTGCGCACTGTCACAGTGCTTACATGATCGTCGATCCAAACTATTTAAAAAGGGACACAGAGGAAGGGGTTAACTCTCCCATGTAAAGCCTGGATGGAATACTGACAAAGTCTTATTTTGCTCGAGCTTTATATCAAGGAATGTTGGCAAGGAATGTTGGAAATTACAGGTCCCCTTTAAAATGTTCAACAGCACGTTTGTGGGCTCAGTGAAGTTTTACACATAAAAACTATAACATTTGTGCACGTAATAAATCCTACATTTAATGCAAATCTGTCATGGTCCAATGAAAGAAAATATATTACACAAACTATTTAACTACATTATCTACAATAATATCTACAAAAAGAATATGGTTTGGCTTTGGACATATAGCAATAGCAATGTGAAAGTATTATATAGGAAAAATGCTATATGAGAAACAGAATAAAGCAATCTGTAACTCTCTAGCTTTCCCTTCATCCTTATGCACTTTCATACAAGTCAAGATTTCCTGGAGACAGTTTGGGCTGAAAGTACACCCAAGTGTCTAATCCAACCCCACTTCTGAACCATCCCAAACTCCACCACACGTTTTAGAGCTTGTGGTGTGTGGTGCTTGTTAAGACCAGTCATTTTATGTCCATTTATTTGGCAGGCACAATATGGCCACTGATCGGTCATTAAAGAAATAAAAAAAAAATACAAATAAAATTTGGCATTATAAAAACGTCCTTTGAAATTATCCATCATGGCCAAGATAATATTAAATTGGATACAACAGTGAATGTCCATTGAAAATATCCATCATGGCCAACTGCTATCCTCTCAGGAAAATTAGTATCGAGGAGGCGATGCTGGTGTATTTTTGGTAGAACCAAAACAATATTCTCACGTCTATAGGTATACAAGTGGCATAATGGCCACCAAATGGCAGCTTTGCCTGCTTTTAAAGGATACGTTTGGGGTTACGAAACAAACATGCATACTCACCTCTATGCTGCAGCTGTCCCCTGCCGGCTCGAAGACTAAGGCTGCATTCACACCTGAGCGTGTTGTCACCTGAAGCTACAAAACGCTAGGAGGAGAAAAAATACATTATTCTCTATGGAGATGGTTCACATCTCCACTCCAAAACGCCTGAAGCCCTACGCCTGAAGCTCAAAACAAGTTCCGGACCCTTTTTTGTTGCTCGAAACGGGCAGATTTGGGCGTTTTTCTTCTTTTTACATTGGTGACCTTTTTGCTCTGCACAAAATCGCCACAAAAACGTTGCAATTCGCTCGATTTTCTGCCTGAAACCGCTACGCTCAGGTGTGAATGCAGCCTAAGAACTGAGCGATCACAAGACCACCGATCACTCAGTTCTTGGTCTTTCCAGAGCAGAGAGCAGCGACGTTCAGTCACCACTCTGCCCTTCCAGTGCTATTTGGAGCACCGGGCTAGGGAGGGGGCAGACAGATGGTTTTGGGTGTCCAGAGCCAGTTGTCGGACACCTGCATGGATCCCAACAATATGGTCAGGATCCTTCCAGAGCCTGGAGTGGCTCTATGACGTCAGCCAATTCGGGGTCACAGGAGAGCACAAGTGCACTCGTGACCCACAAGAGAAGTATGAAAAAAATAAAAAATAAAAAAAATAAAAAAAACTTTGGCCATATTTCTAATTAAAGTGTCTATGCCTGCTGCTGTGTCTTTCAACTTCGATGATGGATGCTGCCCACAGCCATTTATTTCCTTCCCTCGTCTAAATAGAAAGTGTCCGTTAGCACTTCTAAAAGGTCTTCAACACCCTAAAATGGCTTGCTTGAATGTTAAAATCAGGAGCGTGATCAGGCTGTTTATGGCCAATCTCAATAGTAAAGCTGGCCATGCACTGATGAAATTTGCTCAGTGGGTGGCCCTGCCAGTCTCAATATATTTGGCAAAAGTCTATCATTCTATCAACTTGTTGTAGGAGCATGTTGGGGAATTTTCAGCTAAACATTGACTGGATCCAAAAAGATTCAGCCACTGTTTGCATATTCTGACAGCTGGCAGAATACAATAGCCCAGAATGGGGAATTGTCCATCAGATTTGTTTTTCTTTTTTTGTCTGTGTCATTGTTGGAGATGTTAGCTTACCTTCTGTCTAGTTAAAATGTTTTCACTATAAGAACATTTGATTGAAATCTCTAAGCCCCAGATAAAAGGAAAAAAAAAAAAATTGACACTGGTTTTTACCTTTGCTTACCATCAAAAACGAAAAATCTTGGCTAGACTTTAATAACCAGTGAGGTTCTAAAACATCACTTAACCCAGGGCCTCTTACAGGTTAGTGTTACAAGGTAGCACTCTGTGTAGGACAATCCCCCATATACATAACCAAGAGCTAAATGGCCAGTGCTCTGCAAGAACACCTCTATAGTGTGTTGATGGCTTGTGCCTTATAGAAGGCTACTGAAGTAATACCCTGCTAGAGAAAAAAGTGCTGGAAGCACATCCAGGACCCACCAGACTGCCAGCACACTGGTAATATACTGGTCACTGGTAAATCAGCATGCATACTCATGTCTAATGAGTATCGGAGAAGATCAAGAGCCTGGGTGGACAGGCTTTGGGCTTGCAGCAATGGCATCAGTTTAAGACATTCCAAATTCACAGACAGGTGTATTTCACCTGCTTCACTTGGGTTTTGTCATCCCATAGACTTGTATGGAAATGCAAAATTTCTAGACGATAAGCTGCATCTCCAGGCACCCGAGTGCTTGCTGTTAATCCAAAAAATGTTTTGGCACATTTTGTTCTACAATGTGGAGAAATGGCAAATAAACAAACCAAAATAAGAGGACTTCTGATGCTCAATATATAGCAGCTGGACAATTTGATTGCAGAAGTCCTCAACACAGAGTTGCAAAATTTCAACTATTTGTGGAGCATATCATTGTTGGTTGTACATAGCAGGACTCAGGATTGAGGGAGAATATGCTTACTCTAATATTCAGTACCAGGGACAGGTACCTGATCGAGAATGGCGACTTGACCAAAAGACTGCATGTATATAGTTTCATAGACCCAAAGCTCATTTTGGAGGACAATATATTTCTCAGACACTGGCTCCTCTATAGGGCGTTGAGTGGAATGTAAAGAAAAGCGATGGCCATAGAAAATGCTGAGACATGACATGGAGTGGGAGCTTGTGAATGAGTTCCTGGTAAAGTCTATGCAGTGAAATCAAGTACACCCACTAAAGTAGTGCCGGTGGGTGATGGACCCAACATATAAAAAAGGCGATACTTGGATAAAACAAATGTTATGATGGTGGTGCACAAAATGAACTGGGACACCGTGGACCAAAATATTACAGCCTGTCCAATAGTATTTTTCTATTAATAAAGTCAGAACTAAAAAAACAAAGCTGGAGTCTATGATGACCTACAGATATTAAGACCACAATCAGTGTTTCTAGCTCACAAGTATCACACCGTCATAGAACCTCTACACCTAGCATTATTTTTAAAGGGTTAGTCCTCTCAAATCTTGATAATTTAGTTTTTGGTAGACTACAAACTAAAAAATCACCTGACTGCTTATATTTCCTGGGAACTCTGGTG
Organism: Lithobates sylvaticus; assembly: GCA_028564925.1. Taxonomy (NCBI): domain Eukaryota; kingdom Metazoa; phylum Chordata; class Amphibia; order Anura; family Ranidae; genus Lithobates; species Lithobates sylvaticus. The sequence continues at coordinate 65,378,919 of CM053026.1, forward strand.
GTAAGATCTCTATGCAAAGCTCCTGGGTCTGCACATAAGCGGCGGTGACTATTGAGGGGCTCCTACAGTCCCTGTTTTTTCTATTTAAGTTGTACTATAAAAAATGTAGCAGGAACTGCTGAAACAAAGATGGAACGAACGGTGGACAGGAACATAGTTAGGAACGTTGGGAGTTTCCAAGACATAAAAGAAGTCAGGGGCAGACTAAACTCACGAGGCTCCAAAATATAAAACTTTTGGGTTTAAAGACTCTTTAAATAACCCACAAAGCATTTGAAAAATTCAGTGCCGTTTTGATATAGGCTGCTGTAGGCCATCAATTTATCCCGGACAATTATTTTACCAAATTTACAAACCTATTTAACTTGCTTTGTAAACAAGGCGTTTGGATTTTTAATCTGCAGATTGTCTAGGCTGCAAAATACATATAGAAAACATAAAAGCAGAATCTCTGGAAATAAATTATACATCTAGAAAGGAACAAAAAGACGGCTTCCTGAAGATAACCATTTGTGGCATAACAGGTTTAGAGTGCATGAAATCATATACTGCCCAATTCAACATATTCATCATCCCTATTAACAAGTTCATCTTCAGCTTCCCAACTTCGCCATGTGGTGGTTGATATAGAGGGTCTAAAAGAGGTTATATGAAGAAGAGCAAATGGATACAGGGAAGAGCGCCGGACGGACTTTTTACGCCTGCCGTCTACGTCATTTTCCTTGAGTGTTGGAAGGTTTGCAGTCGGCCTCTCCTTCACCTTTCTCTTCAGGCTCTGAATTTCATCCATTAGCTCTAATACTTTTTGCATGGCTGCCACATTTCCTCCTCCAAGAACCTGCGCTTCTGGGATCCATCTAAGGTGGCGCTGGGCCCAGATTCGGATTTCAGGTCCCTCAATATGTGGCAGGATCAAGCCATGAAAGTCTATAGGTTTCCTATGCCAGTTCTCGTAGAATACTTTGTAGTTACTTGGCACCTCATCAGAGGCGCTGATTAGTTTGCTAATTCTTTTACCTAGGAGACTTCTTATAAATGGTCCAGTTTCCTCCCTAAAGAATCCTTTTTTGTTAGAACCTTTCGACTGGGTAAGTGGCAGAGACAACTGTCTTTGATGCTGCAAAAATATAAAAGCAAGGATATTAAAATTACAAGTTAAAAAAAAAAAAAAAAAAATATAGAAAACACGCTAGTATGTGAAATCAAAAACATTATGTTACATGTGTACCATAAACAAGCAGCAGCTCTACTATGAGATATTTCACCCTGTAAATCTCAATCTTCAATGTCCTGAGCGGCGCTAAACCACTCACCTTAACATGTGAAAGAATATAATTCAATTACATATACATTGCATTCAATTAAGAAGTGCAAAAAAATAAATTAATTCACCTGTCAAACAGTCCTCTTATTAGAAGTTCATATCAAGGCCACAGCCTCAAAAAATGGTTCTCCATCACCAATACGTTAGAAGATCCATGCATCAAAAGCCACTACCTCAAGTGAAGTAGTGAAAATACAAGCCAACTGTACATGACCAAAAAGGTCACAAAGAGCCCATAAAAAAAAAAAATAAAAAAAAAAAAACTGTACTGGAGTCCCCACATATCCACTAGTATCCAGAGATGGCAAAGATCCTTACAGAGATAGCCATTGAAAATGCACTTACATCAAGGATTAAAATATTGCACAATGTGAATCTCCTTTTGTCAGCAAACACCACAAAGCATATGTGCTTCCGGGATCAAAGGAACGCAACGACATCAACATGCAGTTCCGCCCTATGCGTTTTGTCAAGTGACATCTTCCCGAACATGGATGTGTGGTGACTCCAATACAGTTTTAATGGGCTCTTTGTGACCTTTTGTTCATGTACAGCTGGTAAGCCTGTATTTTTACCATTGAGGTGGTGGCTTTTGATGCACGTATTTGCCAGCGTATTGGTGGTGGAGAACCATTTTTGGAGGCTGTGGTCTTAATATGAAACTAATAAAAGGCCTGACACATTGACCCCCTTTTTTTTTTAAATCACTTCTTAATTGAAGTTTATGTTTTAGATGTATATTCACGTGTTGGTAAGGTAGAGTGGTTTAGCGCAGCTTAGGACATTGAAGAAATATTAAAGATTTAAACTACCGTATTTATCGGCGTATAACACGCACTTTTTCCCCCTTAAAATCGGGGGAAAGTCGTGGGTGCGTGTTATACGCCGATCCCCCCCCCCAAAAAAAATTTAAATGGCGCCGAAAAACAGTGACCGCCGTCAATAAAAAACGAGCGCGGGCGGAAAAGACCGATCTGTCTGTTCGGCTCCGCTCGCAGTCCCGCCTCCCTGCGCTCGCTTCTGAAACAGCAGGGAGACGGGACTGCGAGAGGAGCCAAACAGACGGCTCGGGCTTTTCCGGCGGCGCGGTCTTTCTAAGGGGCAAATTTAAATGTGGGCAAGCTGCAAATGATGCTTAAATGTAAGCGTTTTTTTTCCCCTAAACTTCCCTCCTAAAACTTTTTTTCCTTAAAATGCCCTCCTAAACTTGGGGTGCGTGTTATACGCCGATGTATATGACTATGTAATGGATTCATTAAGACCAGGTTAATGTGTACACATTTTAGATTCGTGTGGAATAAAAATGTGTTAATCATTGTGAAGAAAAAGAAAGAAAAGAAAAAGAAAAAGTTCAAATTCTCACTTTAGGAGTAAAAATGAATGCATTGTGCCCTGTATCTAGAATTACCAGGTCTTCAATGGGGTTGCAATGCATTTGGGAGTTGGGGAATGTAGTACTTTTAGTAGATTATGGCACCAAAAGAAATGACTTACCTGTAAATTTCATATCTTGCTGTACCGTGCAGGACACAGGGAAAAAGTATTCATAGACCCGGGATTACAGGCAAGTACCTTCAGGTGACTAGAAACTGGCAAGCTCATAAGGATAGACCCCATTGGGGAGCCTTCCCTATATCCCTGCCCCAGTCAGTGAGAATGGAAGGGAGAGTGGGCTGTGTCCTGTACTGCAAGATATGGACTTTGCAGGCATGTCCAAATTCCTCTCATCTTAAGTGTTCACATATTCTAGGACATCAAGCAAATAATTAAAGTAGAAAAAAAAAAAATAAAAAAAAAAAAAACACGCAACAGGTCCCCACATTCAAGGGCCGACAAACCCTGCCTCAGAGTGTTGCTGCAATATCAGCCACTGGAAAAGGGAAAATCCCTCCCTATGGGAGGACAAGCAGGTAATGACGTGGTGGAAGTGGAGATAGATAGATAGATACACACACACACACACACACACACACACTTTATTTATACACACACAGTGCTGTGCAAAAGTTTTCGGTAACTGAAAAAATACTGTTAATTAAGACTGCTTTCAGGAATATGAGTTGTATTAGTTTTTTTATCAATTAAAAAAAAAATGGAAAGTAGATGAACAGAAGAGAAATCGAAATCAAAATTTGGTGTGAATACCCTTTGCCTTAAAAACGGCATTGATTCTTCTAGGTACACTTGCACACAGTTTTTGAAGGAACTCGGCAGGTAGGTTGTTCCAAACATCTTGGAGAACCAACCACAGATCTTCTGTGGATGTAGGCTGCCTCAAATCCTGTCTCTCCATGTAATCCCAGAGAGACTCCATAATGAGATCAGGGCTCTGTGGGGGCCAAACCATCACTTCCAGGACTCTTATTTCTTTAAAACGGAAGATCGTTCTTAATGGCATTGGCTGCATGTTTGGGGCTGTTGTCCTGCTGCAGAATAAATTTGGGGCCAATCACACGCCTCCCTGAAGTTATGGCATGATGGATAAATGTTTCTAAGCATTGAGGGCACCATTGATCCTGACCAAAATCTCCAACTCCATTTGCAGAAAGGAAGCCCCCAAACTTGCAAGGAACCTTCACAATGCTTCACCGTTGCCTGTAGACACTCATTGTACCGTTCTCCAGCCCTTCGCCAACAAACTAATTCCTGCTAAAGCCAAATATTTCAAATTTTAACTCCTCACTCCATAGCACCTATTGCCATTTTTCTGCACACAGTTTTTACGTTTTCCTGCATAGGACATGCAAACAAGGCTAAGTAACTTAACTATGTGCCAACCAGCTTCAAAGAGTAAGCATTTGCGGCGTCTTGTGTGCAGCAATAAAAATCTATGCATGTGGAATGTGGAAATCAAGGCCATCCCAGAAACAGTCTATACAATGAAGTAGTAGAGGGGGGACTGCTGTGAGTGCCCTGTTAAAGCAGGATCCTGGAAAACCATATCGTGTTGGTTGCACATGCAGTGATTGCTGGCTGCAGAGCTCAACCTGCCAGACTAAAGAGAGCTCTTAAAGTGGATGTAAACCCTCACATACAGTGGGGCAAAAAAGTATTTAGTCAGCCACCAATTGTGCAAGTTCTCCCACTTAAAAAGATGAGAGGCCAGTAATTGTCATCATAGGTATACCTCAACTATGAGAGACAAAATGTGGAAACAAATCCAGACAATCACATTGTCTGATTTTTGAAAGAATTTATTTGCAAATTATGGTGGAAAATAAGTATTTTGTCACCATCAAAAGTTTATCTCAATACTTTGTTATATATCCTGTTGGCAATGACAGAGGTCAAACGTTTTATGTAAGTCTTCACAAGGTTGTCACACACTGTTGCTGGTGTGTTGGCCCATTCCTCCATGCAGATCTCCTCTAGAGTAGTGATGTTTTGGGGCTGTTGCTGGGTAACAGAGTTTCAACTTCCTCCAAAGGTTTTCTATGGAGTTGAGATCTGGAGACTGGCTAGGCCACTCCAGGACCTTGAAATGCTTCTTACGAAGCCACTCCTTCGTTGCCCGGGCGGTGTGTTTGGGATCATTGTCATGCTGAAAGACCCAGCCACGTTTCATCCTCAATGCCCTTGCTGATGGGAGGAGGTTTGCACTCAAAATCTCAGATACATGGCCCCATTCATTCTTTCATGTACATGGATCAGTTGTCTTGTTCCCTTTGCAGAGAAACAGCCCCAAAGCATGATGTTGCCACCCCCATGGCTTCACAGTAGGTATGGTGTTCTTTGGTTGAAACTCAGCATTCTCTCTCCTCCAAACACGACGAGTTGTGTTTCTACCAAACAGTTCTACTTTGGTTTCATCTGACCATATGACATTCTCCCAATCCTCTTCTGGATCCAAATGCTCTCTAGCAAACCTCAGATACACCCGGACATTTACTGGCTTAAGCAGGGGGACACGTCTGGCACTGCAGGATCTGAGTCCCTGTCGGTGTAGTGCGTTACTGATGGTAGCCTTTGTTACGTTGGTCCCAGCTCTCTGCAGGTCATTCACTAGGTCAAAATAAGTAGCTTTCTGCACATTGGAGGTAAAGGCAGCATTGCATGCAGGGACCAGTGCTATAAGGCATTATGAAAGTCTCAATACTTCGAGGTGGAGAGTCATGTGAAGCCCTGGCAAAGTGACCATTTGCCTTATTCTTGGATTCTTCCATTTGCTACAAGTGAGGAAATTATGAAGGGTACTCACGAAGCAGAGCACGGAATACAGGGTAAGGGAGTCCAGGCTCAGACCACCGTAGCGATCTGAGCAGGAAGTGGGAACCTCTCAAAACCAGGTACCTGCTCTCCCCCAAAAAGTGCCAAATTGCGGGGGAAGGGGACACTTCCCCTTTTGGGTGGAGCTCCACTTTAAAGGTTTCAGCAATAATCGGATGCCCATATTTCCAGCAGCACATTGTGGTTCTCCTCTTTGACCCCCCAATGTTTGTACAAAACTCCGCAGTGACGTAAGTGTTGGGGCATTAAATCACCAGCTGTGGCAGGCGGCATTAGACTCTCCTAGAAATGCGGAATACCGGGGGTGGGGAGTAGGCGACGCAGCCCACAACCCACATGGCAGGCCTTTCTATTGCAGGGACTTTACATATGGATTTAATTTTAAAAACCTGACAGGGGTCTCTTTAAATACGCAACTTACACAGATCCTTCAGGGGTAAAAAAAAAAAAAAAAAAAAAAAGGTAAAACCCGTAATAATATAAAAAACGCTAACATTTACACAAATGTTCACCAAGACTACAATATAAAAATTACCTTTGAACGTGTTCCTTTCCGACTTTTGTCTTGCTTGGACTTCTCCACCACGTACAGCGGGTTGTTTAAGAAGGACAGAGCCTTCAATTCAAACTGCACTGACCAATTCCAGGCCGTGTAGAAGCTCAAAGCCTCCCTTTGTCCACCCGGTCCGTCCTCAATCTGCCAAGAAAAATCAGAACACTCTCAGATGCCAAAAAGAAGCAGGTCACAGCTTAAGCAAACTTTTTCTTAATCACCAAATTACATTCCATGACTGCACAATACAGTGTTTGTCAAGTGCATCATAGTAAATGATCATATTGTTCATCTACCAGCTTCTCAAAACTATGAAGATGAGTCAAACATGCACTTCAGACTTAAAGTGGTAATATATATATTCTCCCTTCTTATTTGTGCCCATGAGGGAGCTGCTCCACTCACCCAAGAACAAAACTTAATATTTACCAGCTCCTGCATGGGGGGGGGGGGGGGGGGGGCTGGGCTTTTTCTTAACACCATTTTACCCTGGTAATCCTGCCAGTAACTATTCCTCTTTTAGGATGACAATGTTCACTCACTAACAAAACTTTGGAGAAGCAGCGTGGTCACTCAGCCAGGAGCGATCAAAAGATTCATAACTGATTTAATGAGCCATTCGCGACTACAGAGCACCTCCATCTCCAAAATATAGAGGGTGGGTAATTTGTAATCCACTTTGAGGGAATGCTGTTTAACAATAAGTAACCACAAATAGAAAATGTGCTAAAAATAATCGGCTTACTAAATTTTCAGGCAGGATTTTTTTTATACCTATTAAACAATCACACACGTAAAAAAGTATGTTTTTTTTTTTTTGCCCATCATACTTACCTAGGTGAATGTAGCATGGGTCCGATGCTGCATCTGTCCCCCGGCGCCTCTTCACTGAGAACTGAGCCATCAAACACCGCCAATCGCTCGGTTCCCTCAGCTCCGAGAGGAGAGCTGCGGTCTGTCAATCAGCAGCTCTCCGCTCTGCCCCCCCCCCCCCGCGCTGGGCTATAGAGGGGTGGGGGGCAGCCGTCTCAGCCTCTCATCGGCTTGCTGAGAGGCTGAGATGGGCTTCAGTTCAGGCAACTGGCGGATCCAGACTTTGACGGGATAACGCGTGCCTGGACCGATTCCTGTGAGGTCAGCAGAGAGCAGACTTCAGACTGCTCTCCGCTGAAAACGAGTCACAGGAGTGCAAAACTAATTTCACGCCTGTGACCCATAGGAGAAAGCCCAGCCAAACGAGCTCAGGCTGGACTTCTCCTTTAAGATGGCATTCTGACAAAAGAAGCCACATACCGTATATACTCGAGTATAAGCCAAGTTTTTCAGCACATTTTTTTGTGCTGGAAAAAGCCCCCTCGGCTTACACTCGAGTCTCCCTGCCTCACTGTGCCCATCTGCAACCTCATGCACCTGATCTCCAGAACACCGGCACTGTGACATGCAGTCTAGTCAGCGGCCGTCCAGTGTAACAAAGCCCCACCTTCTCATCCGTGATAGGCGGAACACTGATTCAGTGTTCCATCACGGACGAGGAGGAGGCGGGGCTTTGTTACACTGGACGGCTGTCGACTACACTGCATGTCACAGTGCCGGTGTTCTGGAGATCAGGTACATGAGGCTGCAGATGGGCACAGCGAGGCAGGGAAATGGGCATTGTTGACCCTCTTTTCACTTACAGTAGCTGCGCATTTCTCACCCTAGGCTTATACTCGAGTCAATATGTTTTCCCATTTTTTTGTGGTAAAATTAGGTGCCTCGGCTTAAAATTCGGATTGGGGGGGGCGTGGCCAGCCGGCAAGAGAGATGGACGCTTAGTGCTGAGCTCTGCTGTGAGGGAGACGAACCGGAACGATTAGGGACCGCTGGAGCCGGTATTTTTGTACAAAAACTTCCCCACATTAGTCCGGTAGTGACCCACAACAATGTCCCGTAAGAGAACTGGGGACCACAAGCCCCAAAAGCTCACCACACTCCTGTACCCTCCTGAAGCGCTGGTCAGTCAGAATCAAAATGGAGCTGAAGGCATAGCAGCGCCTCAGACTAAACATACAGAAATCCCTAATAACATTTCTGGTGACTCACCAAACAGGGAGATGTCTAGCTCCCATGACAATGACACAGAGGGGGATCCCTTAATGAACAGCCCAGCTAAGGCAAAAATGAGAATGGATGCTCTAGCACAGCGGCCACCTCACTCAGAAATTGAGCCCCAGGCTTTTATTCCACTACAATCTAACCAGGCCTTACATTCCTCAATGGCATCCTTCCCAACCTGCGGTCAGCCTGTTATTGACACTACACTGAAAGAGATGTTAATATCACTGCATTCCTCTCTTGTGACTGATTTATCCACTCTATTTAATAAACTCACTACAGATGTCAGTCTAATAGATAACAGAGTATCCACTATTGAGAAAGGTATGATGGAATGCTCCTCCACAGTCAATGACATCATTGATTCTATTGATGAGGTAAAAGATGAACAAGAGTGGATAAGGGGCAAATTAGCAAATTTGGAAGACCGCTCTAGACGAAACAATGTCAAGTTAAGGGGGGTCCCCGAAAATATAACAACTCCAGAATTACCCAAATACGCCAAAGAACTTATACGCACTATTCTACCTGAAGTTACGCCACGTGACATTATAATTGACAGAATACACAGAATTGCAAAACCTTCACACCTGGCTGCATCAGTGCCTAGAGATATACTTATGAGGATCCATTTTTTCCATATTAAAGAAAAAATGATGTCAGAAGCCAGACTGAAAGGCCCTCTACCACGTCCGTTTGAGGGTGTTCAAATATTTCCTGATTTATCAAGATATACGCTTCAACTACGTAGAGATTTAAACCCCATAACTAAAGGAATGCAAAACCATAAGATTCTATACAAATGGCGCTACCCGGCCACACTAATTGTCTCCAAAAACGGATCCACTCATATAATAAATTACCTACACAAGGGTTTGAAACTTTTGAAAGAATGGGGAATAATCCCGGAATACCACAAAGATGAAACTTTGCTTCTTCCAAAACGTCCTTCAACATATCACTACAATCAAAGATCCCGGAATCATCAACCTATGGAAGTATCTGGCTCCTGAGCGGTCCGCTAACTACGTTTATAGCGTCCCCTCCAGGAATTTTGTTTGATCTCACTTGCCTTTGGTATTAACTGTTCCACACTGCAGCAGTAAAAGCTGACTCTTTGCTTTTTTTTTTGTGCTTGACACAAATCTGCCGCATCCTGTTTTCATATCTTTTGCTATATTTTTAAATAGCTGTTATATATAATTGTAATTTCATTCCAGGTTTTATAGAAATACATCTAGTTACGGAACCCAGGTATCCTGATAAGCCGAAAGGAACTGAATTTACTGTATACACCAAGAAATATCTGCAAACTGTAAGTGTTATAGTCTCCCACAATCCATCACTTAGCCACAACAGGAAATATGCCATTCACGATAGTATCCTTGAACGCCAAGGGTCTCAACCACCCAGCAAAGAGACAATCTTTGTGGCATACTGCTGAAAAGCTTGATAGTGATATCTTATGTGTCCAAGAGACACACTTGACCCCACTTTCAGCCACTTTATGTCGCAGTAACAAATTTCCCCATATTTTCTATTCTAATTTCTCTTCCAAGAAGAGAGGAGTGCTTGTAGCGATCAAGAAAGACACTGACTTCCACCTCATAAAAGAAATAGGTGACCCCAATGGTCGTTTTCTTATTTTAATCTGTATGATTAATGGAACTAAATATACCTTACTCAACTTGTATGCTCCCAATTCTAGACAGGCAAATTTTGTCAAAAAGACTTTGACCAAAATTAAAGAGTTACAACAAGGATATCTCCTTGTATGCGGAGACTTTAATATGGTTGCAGATATTTATATGGACACTACTTCAGCGGATAAGAGAAGACCCTCTCCCCTGGGGCAAATCCTGACATCGTCTGATCTTTACGATGTCTGGAGATGCCACCATGGATCAGAGAGGGATTATACTTATTTCTCCCCGCAACACAAGTCGTATTCCAGAATTGACATGTTTGTTGTTGATAAAGTGTTATTACAAAAGGTGACTACCTCTGTTATCCACACCATGACATGGTCAGACCACAACCCAATTTCGATAATTATTGATGATACGTCTCCTCAAAAGGAACTCTTTTCTCTGGAGAGCCAATAATTTCATATTACAACATGCTACATACTCCAAAGAAATTGCTACTCATTTAAAAGAATATTTTGAATTAAACGCTGATTCAGTGGGGGATCCTGCCGTGGTGTGGAACGCGCATAAAGCGGTAATGAGAGGTGTTCTTATAAAACTGGGCTCCATTCACAAAAAAAAAAGAACACAACAAATAGACTCCCTTACTTCCCAAATTGCTCATTTGGAGGCAGACCATAAGTCATCTGCATGTCCCACTACACTAGCACAATTAATGTCGCTTAGACAGGAACTCAGGCTGCTTCTTCTCCATACATACGAACATATGCAACGCAAATTCAAAGCCATCTCTTATTCCACATCCAATAAGGCAGGAAAAAGATTAGCACAACGTATCAAAGGGGCTAGAGTTAAATCTAAAATTCCCTTCTTATTCCACCCACACTCGAAAGTGAAGCTATCTAATCCACAAGACATTGCGAATGCTTTTAGCGATTACTATAGTGACCTATATAATCTCAAGAATGACCCTACAACCCACCAACCATCCCCAGAGGAAATTGATGACTTTCTCCATAAGATAAATTTACCGACTCTGACAGAAACACAATTGTCTTATTTAAATGCTCCTTTTTCAGCACCAGAACTTCTAGCTACCATCTCATCACTGCCTTGTAACAAAACACCAGGCCCGGATGGCCTTACAGGGGAATACTTCAAACAATTCTCTACCTATTTGATTCCACACTTGCTGAAATTTCTTAACCAAGCTGCATATTCTTCCAAATTCCCTGTAGAATCGCTAAACGCATTAATTATCACTCTCCCAAAACCTGAAAAAGATCCGACTGCCCCACAAAACTTCCGGCCAATCTCCTTACTTAACCTTGATTTAAAAATATACGCCAAAACTATTGCTAGACGCTTAATGAAGATTATGCCAGACCTGATTCACAATGACCAAACAGGATTTATTAAAGGGAGGCAAGCATCCGACGCGACGCGTCGCATGATTGACTTAATCCATTGCGTAAATTCCAGTGGAACACCTTCTCTGCTTCTTTCTTTAGATGCAGAGAAGGCATTTGATCGGGTGCACTGGACCTATCTACAGAAAGTTCTCATGAAATTTGGGTTTAAAGACAATATTTATAATGCTATCATGGCACTATACACTTGCCCAGCTGCTCAAATTTTTTCGGCTAATATGATATCTCATCCATTCCAAATTTCGAACGGTACCCGTCAGGGTTGCCCATTGTCGCCCTTAATTTTTGATCTAACTATAGAACCTTTAGCTGAGCACATACGCACGAACTCGAACATCTCAGGCATAACTGTTGGCAACACTACTCATAAGATTAGTCTTTTTGCTGATGTGATTTTAATATTATCAAATCCTACCTCCTCCTTAGCAGCAGCCCGAGACGTTTTAGATTGGTTTGGACGAATATCATTTTACAAACTAAATGTCACCAAATCACAAATACTAGATCTCAAATTGAATTCCACCACTAAATTACTATTACAAGCCCAATACCCCTTCACATGGTCTGAACACAGCATTTCTTACCTAGGTATTCAACTCACTAGAACCACTAAACTCCTCTTTTCATCAAACTTCAAGCCTCTCTTAGATAAATTACGTACTGAATCTCAGAAATTAGCTAAAATGGAACTGTCATGGTCTGGCAGATTAGCGGCGTTCAAGATGATGCATTTACCTCAAATTTTATACCTGTTTAGGACCATTCCTATTCCTATTCCTAAATATTACTTTAAGTCACTTCAAACGATACTCAACCGATGTATTTGGCACGGTACAAAACCTAGATGCGCTCATTCTATACTTAGGATACACAAATTAGCGGGAGGATCAGGTTCAATAGATTTTACAGATTATCACACTGCAGCGATCATAGCTCAAGCAACTGAGTGGTTTCAGCAAGATCCGAATAAAAACTGGTGCAATATAGAACTTTCCTTACTATTTCATCCTAGTTTAAAAAATTGGTTGTTGAGCACTCCATTAGACGCTAAAATACCAAAAGCGATTCCCCCTACCATGATAGCCACGGTCAGAGCATGGAAAATTCTAACCCAAAAACTATCCATCAAGAACCCACTACTACACAGATACCGATACCTATAGAAGTCTTAAACCACATCTCACCTGAATTATCTACATCCCATTGGTCTAACCGAAAAATCTCAATCATAAATCAACTATTTCATGACTCAAACCCAAAATCCTTTTCAACCCTCCAAAATGAATTTCACTTGCCTGAATCAGACTTTATTGCATATTCCAAACTTCTGAAATGCCTTAACAAAATCAAACCTCTCTTATATACAGTTTCTTCAGTAATATGGAAATACCTGCACTTTGAATTTCCTAAACAGAAGGGTATTTCACTTGTATACAACACCCTGAACCAAAAGCGTGTATTTACTAAATCCACACCACATACACACTGGGAAAATGATCTAGCAACGACTTATACAGAATCACAATGGGAACAAGCTTCACGAAGTGTATACAAATCCACGAAAAGCTCTGCGTTGTGGGAACTCACACAAAAATTGTCCCTTAGATGGTATTTGACGCCTTCTCGCTTGGCAACATTCTATCCCACATTATCTAATAAGTGCTGGAGATGTAATTCCAACATAGGAAGCATATTCCACATATTTTGGGAATGTACCCTCATACAGGAATACTGGAAAACCGTTTTTCTTCTCTTAAAAGATATATCCCAGATAGATATACCAATGTCTCCGGGTCTAGCTATCCTGAATTTATCCATTGAAGACATACCCTTTTCATTTCGTCATGTGACGACACATATCCTATTGGCAGCTAGGTTAACTATAACCAGATTATGGAAGTCAGATACAACTCCCTCTATCACTCACCTCTTAGATACCGTAAACCTACATTATAGTTATGAATTAATGATGGCATCCAGTGAGGGTAAATTACCCAAGGAAAAAACCAAGTGGGCATCATGGGAACAATGGTCGACTATTACTAACTTTTTGTAACACTCATATCTAACAGATTGATATACACTTTTGCCTCTGGGTTCTAGAGTATGGACACAGGTTCCTGGATAAGTTCTATTATTGTGGCAACGTTCTCCTCTTAGACACAGTGTAGTCCCCATGGGGGTGTCTAGAGGACATATACTTCTATTTGATCTTATGTTACTATATTGATCTTATATTTCTATATTGAATGTATTGCGTTTTGTAGCATTTTAATAACAGTAATTCTTGTTCTGTAACACTTCATTGATAATTGAGTTGACATTATTTAAGTGCTATTCTGAGTTAATTTATTTTAACGGCATACAATGTGTAATTTGCATCTTTACTGTATGTTATGAAATTCAATAAAAACTGATTGAAAAGTAAAATTCGGATTGGCTTATACTGGAGTATATGCGGTACCAGCAATGCAGCAAGTCTCTGGATGGAGATTACCCCCCTCTCTCACATGTTTCAGCTCTTACAGGAAAATATTTGATGATCGTTATATCACCTATCATCGGCTGTGATCTAACCAACACAATTGTCCTAGCTGCATGGTGAAAATTGCTGTTTTATTCTGTATCAGACTGATCAACTTTCATTCATACACCAAACCTTTAGCTTCCCTCTTTCTTATATGCCAACTGATCTGGGAAGTATTGGAGAAAGTTTGTCAACAGTAAAAAAAAAGACAGATTACTTACCCACTTGTGTGTGTCTCTTTGGTGCGGTGAATTGAAAAAGAATGTGCTGAAGATGGGGATATTGATGCAATCAGACAGGACAGTCAGATACGTCTCAGAGAATTCAAATGCAAGTGGGTACTGCTGCACCAACTGCCACACACAGTCCAAGAAGAGCAGGAAGACAGGGGCCTGCAGGGCAAAGAAACAAATGGATAAAAACCCGTAAAAAAATAATTTCATTAAACTACTATCTTTCCTAATACTATACAGGAAAATGGTGCTGCCAGATTTATAGGCCGACACTAAAGTGTTGGAAGCTTTAATCTTCGCCCCATCAGTCTTCTTTTGATCCATATAGTTCCCACTTATTTTGTTAAAAGGATAAGTTCACATTTAGGAAGAAGTTACATGTTCCACTCGTTTTTAGGGTAGAACATTTAACATGTTCCCTCTGCTGCAGCCTCTGCCTGACCGCCCGCCTCTTGCGACAGCGAGCCGGGGATCTTCTGCCTGAACTCGCTGTCACAATTTAAAAAGTACCGTCAGACTTTGCGGATGTCAGCTTGTAGCTCTCAATGAACTACCAGGGCACTGTTGAGCGCTCTTGGAAGTTCATGGTTTCTTCCATGTCAGTACCTGCCTTCCCGTATGTGCAGACAAGCTTACACAGTCTGCAGAAGTCATGCATTGCACCCGTGATCTGCTAATTGCAGGTGCAAAGCTTTGCAGGCACTTGGCAAAAAATACACTTTTACCTGCAAAAGATGTAAAAAAAAAAAAAAAAATGCACATCTTTTTTTGCAGGTAAAAAATTTGTATTTTTTTTTTTTTTTTTTTTACAAAAAAGGTGAACTTATCCTTTAATGTTTCCAAGCAGTTCACATGCTTCATCAGAATGATGCCCTCTGAAATAGTTAGCCCTGTATTGCAACAAAGGATTACATCCATCCAAAAGCATAACTAATCCACACAAGGGACTTCTAATCACAAGTTTACAATAGTGCTTTCACCTTCTGTTAAAGGTTTGTCAATTTATTTTCAGATGGTTTATCATCTTTCTATTCTATGGACATAAGAACAGCTTTGTTGAATGTCCTGATGAATTGAAAGTCATTCAAAAACGCATTGACTGATAACTTAATGCATGGGGGCAAGTTTTACATCAGGTTTTATATTTTAAACACAATAAAAATGTTATGCTAAACTTTATGTAGTGGTTAAACCATTTATATAGCATTGGGAAGGTATATTTAAAGTCCCATATATTTCCTGTGGGATTTTCTGATCAGCTTTCATTACTTCCATTAACAAAGTGCAGCAGGTCGTATAAAAATCCACAGCCCTGTGCCAATCCCTGATCAAGCTTGGAGTGGAGTGAACTTTGAAATTTACACTATTTTTGAATATACACTATATAACCAAATAGAAAGCAAACTCATCACCACATTATTAAAATTAAAGTGATTGTAAAGGCCGATTCAAAAAAAAAAAAAAAAAGTTAACTTTCCTCCTCTGTGCAATTTGTTTTGCACAGAGCAGCCCGGATCCTCTTCTCAGGTCCCTCTTTGCTGCTTCTGGCCCCTCCCTCCTATCAAGTGCCCCCATAGCCAGCAGCTTCCTATGGGGGCACCCGAGCCGAGTCACAGCTCCATGTGTCCATTCAGACATGGAGCCCTAACCCAGCTGGCACCCTCTCTCCCTTGATTGACAGCCACGGGAGCTAATGGAGCTGTGCTGCCAATAAGGAGGAGCGTCCTGGATGGCTTAGACATTTGTGGACATCGCTGGAGAGAGATGGGGCTCAGGTAAGTAATTAGGGGGGTGCTGGGGAGGCACACAAAAGGCTTTTTTGTCTTAATGCATAGAAATAAAAAACCTTCTGTCGTTACAATCCCTTTAAAGGCCAATGAGTGAAGTGTAGAGAAAGTAGAGACGGTTCTGAGTCCATGAGACTGAAGAATGTCATCTATGTACCTCATTCTCGTTGCTCCGAAGGTGATTACATCTGTCCAGAAAGTGGTGTCCTCCCATAACCCACTCCTTCTGGATAAGGCTCTGGAAGCCGGATCGGGTACGATAATAGGAATCCATCATGATCTGCACCAGACTGGCAATCACAGAACAAAAATCGGAGGCGGTGTCCTCTGCAGGGACATGAATGACAAGAGTCATAGGCAAGTCATGAAGAATTCAGAATGTCAGACTTTACTGGAAAATGTATGCAGTATAGTTCCCATTGTTCATTTTATCATTCTTCCCGCAGTCATACAAACATACATAAAAGCTAATTTCAGTGGAAGCCAACTAACCTGCCAGTATATTTTTGGGTTGCTGGAAGAATAGTTTCCAGGAGGCAGAAGGCCACACTACTTAAAAGCTGAACCTCAGCCTTACAGGGCACTTTCACCCTATTCCTGCCCAGGCCAATTTTGAGCTTTCAGCGCTGTCGCACTTTGAATGGCAATTGCGCGGTCATGCTACACTTTTGTAAAAAATAAAAGACAGAAAATTTTGAAATAAAACAAATTTTTTAGTTGGTCAGTAAATTTGTGCTGATGAGGCGGCACTGATTGGCATATTGGTGCAGCCTCAGTTAAGGAAACTGATAGGTGGCCCTGATGAGCACTGATGGGCATCACCGATTGCTGGCACTAGTGGCGTGTTACTGTAATCAGGCCACTGATTAGGTCTTGATGTCCCCTGGGAGAAGATGCTGCAGATCGGCTCTCCTCCCCACACTCTGTCGGTGTGAGGTGATTAGGGCTCTAATGGGGAAAGTGTAGGCTCTGCATCACTTCAGACGAGATTTCCCTTTGGAAGTATCTCATCAAAAATTACATTGCATTTAATACATTCACAAGTGAATGTGCATACATATTGTATACGTGCTATCCAAATAAGAAAATAAATATTTCTAAGCATCCAAAAAATATATGTGACTAATAGTTAGATCACCATGACTTTGAGCAAGTCCGGTATGGACGCAACGCGTCAGCTGGGCGGAGCAGTGTGAGGTCATCACCTTAGGCAGAACTTTGGCGCCATCTTGGATTTCCAATAATTTTTAGGTGATGCCATTTTATTGGGCAATTTTGTAAGTGCAATTTTATAGTTTACGAATAAAAAGTATTAGGTTTTACACTATGGAGTTTCCTTCTGCTTTTATCCTTTAAGTACCCTGGGATGGAGACCTTTCTGGTTGGAAAGTGATCAGCCACAATTGCTGGAGGAAAACCTGGAGAGCAAATAGGATACATCTTAGTGCTATTTGACCTTCTGTTAAAATAGTGGAGTCCAACTTAGAACTGTGGTGGTAGTAAGGCACATATTGAGTGGACTGAAAGTGAAGATTATATTACCGTATTTATCGGCGTATAACACGCACCCCAAGTTTAGGAGTGCATTTTAAAAAGGAAAAAAAAAAAAAGTTTTAGGAGCGAAGTTTAAGGGAAAAAAAAAAAAAAAAAAATCCTACATTTAAATGCCCATCAATGCAGCCTTATCAGTGTGCGTTTGCAGCTTTGCCCAGTGTCGTTTGCAGCCTTGCCCACGTTTAAATTTCCCGCCGCCGAAAAAGACCGATTGCTCGGCTCTGCTCACAGACTGCTGCTGAAAAAGACCAAGCCGACTGTACTGTGTACTCGGCTCGGCTGGCAGTCCTGCCCAGTCTGGGCGGGACTGCGAGCGCTCCAGAAACAGCAGGGAGGCAGGACTGCAAGCGGAGCCGAGCAGTCGGCTCGGTCTTACGTCGGTGCTCTGTATTTTTTTTTGGGTCAGACCGTGGGGACCAGTGTATAACACGCACCCACGACTTTCCCCCGATTTTAAGGGGGGAAAAAAAGTGTGTGTTATACGTCGATAAATACGGTATATATTTTGGGACATGGTTATCTAAAATATTAGACTCTGGCCTGGCCACAAATATTTTTTGAATGTTTGGATACTGAAATACTTGCGTTTTCTTATTATTTGAAATTGTGATTATATCCATCTATCTATATCACACATACACAGTGTTTTGTTTATTTTTCAGTAATATTTTTAGATTTTGCATGGTCTATGTAATTTGTATGGCTAAGAGCACTTCACACCACAAAAATGATCTACCGTATTTATCGGCGTATAACACGCACTTTTCCCCCCTTAAAATCGGGGGAAAGTCGTGGGTGCGTGTTATACGCCGATACCCCAAAAAAAAAAATGACAAAAATCGGTTGCGGCGCCGAAAAATGGCGACCGCGGCCGAAAAAGGCCGAACCGCGGCCGAAAAAAGCCGAAGCGCGGCCGAAAAAGACCGAAGCCGGCTGTTCAGCTCCGCTCGGAGTCCCGCCTCCCTGCGCTCGCTCCCGAAACAGCAGGGAGGCGGGACTCCGAGCGGAGCTGAACAGTCGGCTCGGTCTTTTTCGGCCGCACTTCGGCCTTTTTCGGCCGCGGTTCGGTCTTTTTCGGCCGCGCATGCGCGGTATTTCTCGCGGCGGGAAATTTAAACGCTGGCGAACTTCAACTGACACTAGCAAGCTGTAAATGACACTAGCAAGCTGCAAATGACGCCGGGCAAGCTACAAATGATGCTGGGCAAGCTACAAATGACGCTGGGCAGGTTGCAAATGACGCTGGGCAGGTTGCAAATGATGCTGGGAAAGGCTGCAAATGACGCTGGGCAAGCTGCAAATGACGCTGAGCAAGCTGCAAATGACGCTGAGCAAGCTACAAATGACGCTGGGCAAGCTGCAAATGACGCTGGGCAAGCTGCAAATAACGCTTAAATGTAAGTTTTTTTTTTTCCCTAAACTTCTCTCCTAAAACTTTTTTTCCTTAAAATTCCCTCCTAAACTTGGGGTGCGTGTTATACGCCGGTGCGTGTTATACGCCGATAAATACGGTAAATATAAAAATATAGTGATTACACAGTGGTAGCAGCATTATGTAAACTTTTAGTGTACTGTATTTAGCACTGTGATGGGGGTATTTTTAGTGTGAGTAGTGCGGGGTCATAATACATACATACATACATACATACATACATAGTCTACTAAAAACCTACCTTTAAGAACAACGTTGATTTTTTGGGACTCTAGATAGTCAATGACCTCAATGGCTTTCTTAAGACACTGCCTGTAATAGCAAAATGTAAAATATAGCAAAAGAAAGTAAAAAAAAAAAAAATAATTAATAAAACTAGGAGTCATTTATCTGTATTGTGCATCTACCCTGCGCTATGCATTAAAATTATGACAGCTGCAGCCTCACTGGTATATCACAGATCAAGATGGCGCCTAAGTTCCCAATATAGGACAAAAAAAAAAAAAAACATAACACAGAATACAATCAACATATCAAAGCAAGGCTGTATCAGGGAAGTGTAGAGTAGATAACACACGGACATAAATCTGATGCATCTATTCTGGAAATGAGGTAAAAAAAGATACATCACACACAAAATAAAATTAGTCATAGTAAATAAAATCATGTTGCTGTTAAACTGCTTTTCATATTCAAGCATTTACAGTTTCCTTTTTATGATAATGGTCATTTAAATTTCATCCACATAGGAAGAACATTACAAGTTCTACGTGACCTAAGGCAGTGAAATTTGAGAAAGCCCCACTATATGTTTGTTATGTATTCACACAGCTAACCCCTTTTTTTGTCAAATATTTCTAGCCTTTTACAAAAATTCTCAGACGACAGAATACAACTTTGGAAGTGCTGTAATGTGTTGTATTGTATTCTTTCATTCATTTCTTAGCATGCGTGGTCTTTCACTGTCATGATCAGCTCTCAAAAGCTGTGCACTAACCATCAGATTATCATACAATCGTTTTGAAAGAGTCCAGTTACTGGTATGCAAATTTTAGCTTTATCTGAAAATCATCATCAGGTAATCCCATCTCTATCCCATTCCTCCGACAGACGCAGTAAACAGTGACACAACCGTCACCCATGCCGAGGTGTCCTTGATGTGCAGGCTGTGATTTACAGCTTGGCTTCATCTTCTCTATGCTGCAAGAGCAACAGTGTGGTGGCACCTACACAGAATAATTGGCCTTCCGGAAACCCCGGAGCAGAGTTTTTGTTCAAATAACATGCACCAGTGAGTTTCTTGTCTTTGTGTTCAATAATAAAAAAAGTGCAGCGCAAGGAGAACCCAATCAGAATATAAAAATATGCATAAAACCAATCACATGACCACTGTGACAGACGATCATAGTGGTCACATGATCAGGCAGAACTTCCAGGTGTAGCAACCCAGGTAAAGGAATGCTGGGCAGGTAGGGGGGTTAAGAAATATTACCCACTATTGTTTTTATGGCAAAACAGACAGACAGTCACTTCTAGTGAAAAAAAAACTACCAGCTAGCAAAATGATTGTCTTTTAACTTTAGACCACATGACTTTTCTGGTAGTATATAGTAGTAGTAGTAGTAGTAGTAGTAGTAGTAGTAGTAGTAGTAGTATAGTAGTAGTAGTAGTAGTAGTAGTGATAGATAGAGATAGGAGAGGCCTTACTCTTACACACCTGACTATTTCCAGCCAATTGGAGGTGTCCAGCAATGAAAACCACTTGGAGTCTGTGTCCCAAAAGTCAGTGGAGTTTTCTACAAAAAGGTAAAAGGAGGACAAAATTATAAGGGTTTCCCACAAGCATACTGAAAACAAAAGTAAAAAAATGTAACAGTATGCAGTACAGATTGTTCTGCGGTTTATTCACCAATTATCCACTTGCCGATCGCCCAACTGTGAAAATACATCATGACTGATGCTTAATACCGGGGTTATGGCTACAGTTAGATGCCACAACCACGGTATTTTTCCCCCCTTAGGCACTGGTCTTTCTGATTTCACTTTTAAAAGCGGCGGGAGGGGTTGCCAACGCCCCCCCCCCAACATGACATCACTTCCGGTTCTGGCCCCATGTAAACAAGGCTATTTTTTTTTTTTTTAAACCACTTAAGCTCTGAGCCTCGTTTTGAGATTTGTTGTTTAGAAGTTAAAATCTCCTTTTTCTGCTAGAAAATTACTCAGAACCCACATACACACACACGTTTGGGGGTTTTAAGAAATTTTCTAGCAAAAAATACAGGGGCTCGATGAGGGGCTTAGCCAGGTACCGGTCCAGGCATGTGGGCAGATCCTGACTCCATGGTCCCAATCTTGCCTGAGCCTGGACTGGCTCCGACATCAGCAGACAGCGGACTTCAGCTCGCTGTCTACTGAAAAACGGGTCACAGGAGTGCAGAACGGACTGCACTCCTGTGATCCATAGGAGAAGTACAACCAAACAAGCTTTGGCTGTACATCTCCTTTAAAGCTTATCCCCAGGCAGATAAACGACTTCACATTACAAGCAGCTAGAGAGGTCAGGGATGGTTTGTTTTAAAGCTTCTGCACTTTAAAGCAGAACTGTACCCTAGCAGTGAGGCCCCTCACACTGCAAGGGTTAAATGCTCATGTAGCTCAGGTGTGGATGGATAAGTTATAATACTTACCTTAAGGCCCCTTTCACACTGGGGCGGTTTGCAGGCGCTATTGCGCTAAAAATAGCGCCTGCAAACCGACCCGAAACAGCTGTCACACTGGCTTTCACACTGAAGCGGTGCGCTTGCAGGACGCTGGAAAATGTCCTGCAAGCCGCATCTTTGGCTCGCTATAGGAGTGGTATATTTACCGCTCCTATAGTGCCCGTTCCCATTGCAAACAATGGGGCAGCGCTCCGAACCCGCCCGCAAAATGCCGCTGCAGCAGGGGTTTGCGGGCGGTATTGACCCTTTCGGCCGCTCGCGGGGGGTAAAACCGAAATGCGCTGCTAAAACGCCGGTAAAGCGGCGCTAAATATAGCGCCGCTTTACCGCCAGTGCCCCCACCGCTCCAGTGTGAAAGTAGCCTAACCCTGGCTCCAGCAGTGTTCTCAAGCTGCAGGGGGTCCTTAGGCAGCAAGGCTAATCACCCTGCATAATGCATTTTCTACCTCACTTTGTTATACGATATACTATTTTGTATGTTGGAGATTTTTGTACAACATCATAATAAAGATTCTTTATATGTATTTTTACAGCACTGTTATAGTGAGATCCCAGGTCCTACCTTAGTGTCAACCTTTATAAAACGGATTTCATTTGTATTGCAACGCTGGGTGGCTGTTTTGAATGTCCTTTAGTAACTGCTTCCGGACCGCCCACCATACATATACTACGGCAGGGTGGCCCGGCTGCACCGAATTACGTACCTGCATGTGATTTGGCGCACGTGCGCCAATGTGACTGGACACAGCGGGAACCAATCAGTGGGTCCGCTGGCCACAATGGCCACCGCGACCCGCCAATCGTTCAGTGGAGATGTAAACACGGCGCACCGCTGATCTGTCAGTGAGGGAAAGCGAGATCTCGTGTTTCAGCTAAGCTGAAACATGATCTCAGCTTTCCTGCAGTGCATCTGTCCCCCATTCTGTTAGAAAGCACCTCCCTAGGACACACTTAACCCCTTGATCACCACTAGTGTTAACCCCTTTCCTGTCAGCGTCTTTATACAGGGATCAGTGCCTTTTTTTTTAAGCACTGACACCTGGACTAGTGTCACTGGTCCCCAAAAAGTGTCACTTGGTCAGATTTGTCTGCCATAATGTTGCAGTCCCGCTAAAAAATGCTGATCGCCATTACAAGTTAAAAAAAAAAAAAAAAGCGCCATAAATCTATCCTCTATTTTGTAGATTCAAATCAATAAATATAGGCGTATTGTGATTTTTTTTTACCAAAAATATGTAGAATACATATTGGCCTAAATTTATGAATACATTTGTTTATATATTTTTTTGGGGGATATGCATTATAGCAGAAAGTAATTTATTTTTTATTACTTCTTCAAAATTGTCGCTGTTTGTTTATAGCGCAAATAAAATATAAAAAAAAAAAATTGCAGCGGTGATCAAAATACCACCAAAAGAAAGCTCTATTTGTGGGGAAAAAGGAATCAATTTTATTTGGGTACATCGTCGCACGACTGCACAATTGACAGGTAAAGCGACGCAGAGCCATAATCACAAAAAAATAAATAAAAAAAATGGCCTGGTCAGGAAGAGGGTAACACCTATCAGGGCTGAAGTGGTAAAGATGATATTTTAAGGATATTTTCTTAATATGTCAAAATAAAAGCAGTATAAATATTATTTCTTGCTTATAATATAGCTTTGGGAGGTCCCATTATATTTTGGGTTTTGTCTATTATGTTAGGGATGACCCTTCCAAAAGGTAAGAGCTGAGTTAACACCTTGTCATCATGCAAAACATTTTACTTTATAATAAAAATAACACATCACCATATTACCGCTTTCATTCTTACCAATAAGGAACAGCTGTTTAAAGCGGGTGTAGGCCGCTTGGACTTCTGATAGCGAAGGAAGACTTAATGAGAGGTCTTCAATTCTCACTTCTTCATAGGGAGGTCTGTGAAGCGTCTGCTCTACACTGTTAAAACACAGATTTAAGCTGGATCATTAGAGGATAATGCTAAACTGGGATAAAAGATTACTAGGTTTCTGAACTCATTTTTTTTTTTTTTTTTTTTAAATAAGTGACTGAGGTATTTTAAGAATATTGAACAGCATAAGATAACAATGCAAGAAAAAAAAAAAAAAAGGAGGAGTACAAATAAGAAGGCGAAAAAGGAGTAGACAAGTAGGCCAAAGATATCAGAGGCGAATCAGAATAAAGGGGTCACTGGCACAAATAGAACTGATGGAGTGGATATAAACAGGGAAAGCATATGACAAGAGAACAGCCCTACTACATGGGGGCTTTACCTCCTGTGTAACAAATATAATCCCCAATCCGGGGGGGGGGGAGATGACCTAAGCGGCACTTGTCACAGCAAACAGGAGGACTGAAGGAGCCCAAAAATGGAAAAAACAGCAAAAAAAAAAAAAAAGGGGGTCCCCCAGGATACACCCACATGTCTGCATCTGGAGGCTGCATGAACTCCCATCACGTCGAGAGTAAAGAGCGGTCCAGGTTCAAATTGGCATTATAAGCAATCCAAGATTCCCAAACCTTCACAAATTTAGCATTTGCATCATTCAGAATAGAGGTGAGCTTCTCATGCAGCACGGTCCCCATGAGACGTTGTTTAATCTCAGCTAGGTTGAGAAACTGTTGCCGCCAGGCCAAATCTCTGGTTCTTCAACAGAACCATTATAGGTTCTATAGCAAAGCCTCCCATGGACTACGGCCAGGGGTATTATCAGTACAGCTCTAAACATAGCTTTCAACTGGGTCCAAAAGCGGATCACTTTGGGGGCAAGTCCACCAAATGTGGTGTTGGAAGGCAACATGTTTTATTTCATAATACAAGAGGTGTTTGAAATATGAACTATGGCCATACCAAGCCTCTGCATTCTTAGAGGCTGTCTGGAATGTAACAAGTTGCACATCAAAGCTTTGTAGCATATCAGAATCTTCATCTGAAAGAAGTCAGGGCTGAACAACTGGTGTGATAACGCTCTGCAAGCAACCTTCAAAAAAAAGGACCATGGCTGACAAGATGATTGATGAATGTCCCGCTACAGAAGGCTAGTGGGGTGTGGTTATGAGTGGGTCTGAATGAATGTGTAAAAAGTGCACACAGTAGGGGGAAATGGTCCCTTTTCCACTCTTGGCTCGTGCCTGATAGCTCTCGGAGCCTCATGGCTCTCTGTTCTCATCTTGAGCCCAGCTAATGAGACAGTGTCTAGGGGGACAGCCTTGCGATAAGTACCTTTAAAGTTATTTTGTTACATGCTCTATAGTATTTTTTTGGAGGGTGCATGTGATCAGCACAGGGCCAATCGGCAGTGCCCGCCGCGTCGCTGGGGACCCGATGCGCGTGCCCGGCGGCCACGACGTCCGCCGGGCACCCACGATTGCCCAGTAACTGAGCAGGACATGGATCTGTGTATGTAAACACACAGATCCACGTCCTGTCAGAGGAGAGGAGACCGATGGTGTGTCCCTTGTACATAGGGACACCGATCAGTCCCCTCCCCCAGTCAGTCCCCATTCCCCCACAGTTAGAATCACTCACATGGGGAACATATTAACCCCTGCAGCACCCCCTAGTGTTAACCCCTTCCGTGCCACATTTATACAGTAATCAATGCATTTTTATAGCACGGATCGCTGTATAAAATGTGAATGGTCCCAAAAATGTGTCAAAAGTGTCCGATATGTCCGCCGCAATGTCGCAGTCACGATAAAAAAAAAAAAAAAAAAAAAAAAAAAAACGCAGCTCGCCGCCATTACT
This sequence comes from Lithobates sylvaticus, assembly GCA_028564925.1. Taxonomy (NCBI): domain Eukaryota; kingdom Metazoa; phylum Chordata; class Amphibia; order Anura; family Ranidae; genus Lithobates; species Lithobates sylvaticus. The sequence goes on from CM053026.1 coordinate 65,404,197, forward strand.
AGAAATAAAAAAAAAAAAAAAATAATAAAAATGCTATAAATCTATCCCCTATTTTGTAGACGCTATAACTTTTGCGCAAACCAATCAATATAGGCTAATTGCGATTTTTTTTTTTACCAAAAATATGTAGAGGAATAAGTATCGGCCTAAACTGAGGAAAAAATTTGTTTAAAAAAAAAAAAAAAAAAAAAATTGGATATTTATAATAAAAAGTAAAAAATAGTGTTTTTTCAAACTTGTCCCTCTTCTTTTGTTTATAGCGCAAGAAATAAAAACCGCAGAGGTGATCAAATACCACCAAAATAAAGCTCTATCTGTGGGGAAAAAAATGATTTATTTAATGATTATTTGGGTACAGCGTTGCATGACCGCGCAATTGTCATTCAAAATGCAACAGCGCTGAAAGCTGAAAAATGGCTTGGTCAGGAAGGGGGTGTTCGTGCCTGGTAGGCAAGTGGTTAATATCACACTGATAAGCAGTATATATTTATTAGTCACAAAGCACAACAGCATTGCATGTTTGTAGATGAGACCCTCCCTATAACTATGCCCAGGGGGTCACAATAATCAAAACCGTGAACATTTGCACAGTAAAAACTTATTTTTAAAGTTTAAATCACACACCTTTTCATTACATACTGTATTTTAATCCCTACTGATGTCATCACTGGATCTCTGTGCAATGCAGGTAGATCGTGGGTAGTGGAAGGGGCTATACATAGCTTCCTCAAAAACAGCAGACCACCATGGTATTGCCCACTTGTGATGAATGAAAGAACTGAAACCCAATGAGTGACAGGAGAAGGCCAGGGACACCAAGGCTTAGATGATGCTCAATGTCCTCCAGCCAGGAAATGAGGCAGGTTGCATCTGACTTGCTGCGGCATTTAATGCACACTGCAAGAAGCTCACAATGTGCAGTAAAAATCAGAGTAATTTCAGTAGAAGTGAGGAACCTGTACAACTCTGAAGGGAAGGCTGGAAGCTCAGCTTTACAAATAGTCTGTCCCACTGTATAGCAAGAAATATACTGAAGGCACCAACACATGATATGTACCTGTTGAGGAAAGCTCTCTGGTCCTGGATGGCATTATCATCCAACTCTTTAGGGAGGGAACTCATCTTACACAGAGCTGTGCCATGCTGACTAGACCAGCACCAAATCTAAAGTCAGACGAGAATGAGAAACACATTTTAAGTAAATTCCACTGTCACAAAAAATTGAAATGCAACATACAGACCTATGAAGAGACCCTGTCACCACCTGCTTTGCTGCAAAGTAAAAAACAGGCACAGAATCTGAATCAGGGGTACTTGCAGAAATACTGAGTGCTGCAGCAATACAGTAGAAGTTCATCTTTTTCACAAAAAGTGAAAAGGTGAACCTACACAATCCCCCACTGGGTCCCCATTGCACTTACCTCTGTGGGTGAGGAGCCGTCATTGGCAATGCAGCCAGTGCAATGGTCCAGGGAATGGAAAGCTCCACCTTTTGTTCCCCATCTTGTCTTAGGGCTTCTGGGATGAATCAGAGTGATTTTGATTGGTCATGTTTTCGAAACTTTGACCAATCATAAATCGCTCTGATCTGTCCTGGAAGCCACAAGACAGGATGGGGCAAAAGAGAGGGGCTTTTAAATAGCTGGACCGCTGCACGGGCACTGACCGCTTATCACTCATGAAGGTAAGTGCAACGGGGCCCCTGGGGGGACAGGGATGTGTAGGGTATTAGTTCACTTTTTTTTTTTTATGTGAAACCACTGGCTTTATTGTTAAAAAAAACCTGCAAGGCAAAGTTATACTGCATACTAGCACATTATGTGAAACTTGCCTTAAAAAACGAAGTCCTCCAGCGGCGCACTGTCACTGCAGACAGGGCTTCAATCTTCACCCGTCTTCCTTCCAGGTTGGCTGGCCTCAGTTTTTTGATTGGATGAGCCACAATGAGGTTGTTCATGGCACAGGACTCTAAAGGAATGGCACGCGTATACCGTTCCTTCAGAGCACATGAGTCGGTGACGTCACCGGCAGCTTCACAAGTAAATATCTCCTAAACGGTGCACATTTAGGAGATATTTACTGTACCTACAGATAAGCCTTATTATATGTAAAAACCAACCAAGTGAGTTTGCTCCCACTTTAAGAAAAAAAGATATTAGGCTGACAATCCCCATTACACACGGGCTGTCCGATCAGGTCTGCCTGTCAGTTTAGGCAGACCTGATCGGACATTGCACTCTTTCCCCCTATGGAGTGGCGAATGTCAGTAGTGACATGTCCGCTGACACCCGCTGCTATCTGATCCGATACGGTCTGCCAAATCCAGACAGATGGTGGTCCTAGTTTCCATCCATCTGGCGGATCGAATGAAAAACAGACCAGACGCTCAGTTTTCCCCATAGAGGAGAACGTGACTGTGCCCATCTCCGCTGTGCACAGTGAGCAAAGACTGACCCGTCATCCGCCTGCTCAGCGGGGGATCAGCGGAGTGATCATCTGCTGAGCAAGCGGAGTCCGCCAAACGGAGGCCCGTGTAAAAGGGGCCTAAATGGACACATCCTAGAGTGTTGGCTACAGAGCCTTCGGGACCAGCCGTGAACGCCACCTACATCACTGCGTTTCAATAGAAAGTAAAATCCGATAGGATTTGTTTAGATTGTTGTAGACACCAAACGACACACACACATACAGCATACAACTTACATAATCAAGAGAAAATATCAGAGAACTGCCATCAGCCGGCTGCATATTGCACAGCGGGCTCCTCACAAGTTTGAGGCAAGTCTGACTAAGGCTCCATTCACACTAGCGTGACTCCAAAGTCGCACGATTTCCAGTGTGACTTTGATTCAACTTTACATGCTCTGGATCAAGGTCGCATTAAAAAGTAGTGCAGGCACCTTTTCAAAGTTGCTGCGACTTTAAGTTGTACCGATTCGAACGGGTGCCATTGAAATGAATGGGCTGAGATTTGTCATGCGACTTTGATGTCCAAAGTCACATGAAAAGTTGCACAAGTGTGATGGAAACCTAAAAAAGGCAAAAAAGGTACCAGTGCCACTTGCTAAAAGCATAATCATGAGGAAAGGGGCATAAATTACCACTTCGTAATGGAGATGCATTGCGGCTCCAATGTTTTTTTTGTCAACCTTTTCAACACAGATTTGTGGTCTAAGAGCCCATACACACTATTTTAATTTCTGCAGATTTTTGTCTTCAGATTTACCAAAACCATGTAGTGCAGGGGCCTGCCTGATTGCACACACATTGAAACTCTTAAGGTTTGACCTCATATTATATGGTTTTGGTAAATCTGAAGAGTTTCAATGTGTGTGCAATCAGGCAGGCCCTTGCACTACATGGTTTTGGTAAATCTGAAGACAAAAATCTGTAAAAAGTCTAAGTGTGCATGGGGCTTAAGGGAACCCCTGCTAAAATTTACTGTGTTTACAACTCATGGCACATTACCGTGATGGTCAGTGTGCCTTACACCTGTGGTCATTGGGAAGAATTACCCCCCTTCTAGATAGATAAAAAGATCAATAGCGTCAGTGGGAACTGATCTGACAGCAGTGGCAGCCAGTGGCCACAAAAGTGAGATAGATATGAATTGTAAATATTTTATAGACATTCACATTGTGTGACATTTGGAAAGCAAGCGAGAGCAGCCACGTTCACACATTTTCACCACTGCGTTCCAAGTTAGTCGTTGGAGTTTATTTACTAAAACTGGAGAGAGTGTAAAATCTGGTGCACATAGAAATCAATCAGCTTCTCACTTCAGCTTGTTCAATTAAGCTTTGACCCAAAAAAAATATAAAAAAAAAAACCCGGAAGCGGATTGGTTTCTATGCAGAGTTAAACCAGATTTTTCACTCTCCAGTTTTAGTACATCAACGCCGTTATTCTACAAGTGGCCATTTACATTTACATGACCAACTGAACCTGGAAAGAAAAAAAGATTTGGTCTCTATAAAGCTATAATGACTTACAGGTATTCCCCTTCCTTGGAATTTAGAAACACTCTCCTCCTGCAGAGATATTGGCACCACAAAGTATGGGGGTAACCTGCAGGAACAGACGATAGAAGTGTTACATCAGCATAGCATGCTATACATCAGGGCCGTCTTTAACGCAGGGCAAAAGGGGCAGCTGCCCAGGGCCCTGTCATTGTGGGGGGCCCGGCAAAGCAGCTGTCCCTTGTGCCCGTGCTGCCTGCAAATTGGGGTCCCAACCATGCCATGATAACCCAGAGCCGAGCGCAGAAATGTATTCCCCGGATAGCAGGGCGGGGATGGGGGCGGGCCTGGAGCTCCACTGCCGCTCTGATCCCGCCCATGCAGCCTGTATACTCGGAGCTGACATCGGAGTAGGAGAGATGAGAGCCCCGCCTCCGGACCGCTTCGAGCCCCGCCCCCCAGACCTCCGCGAGCCCCGCCCCCCAGACCTCCGCGAGCCCCGCCCCCCAGACCTCCGCGAGCCGCGCCCCCCAGACCTCCGCGAGCCGCGCCCCCCAGACCTCCGCGAGCCGCGCCCCCCAGACCTCCGCGAGCCGCGCCCCCCAGACCTTCGCGAGCTCTGCTTCCGGACCCCTGAGGGCCCTGTCCCTGAATCAATGAGAGCGGGTGGTGAGCCTGGCTGGCTAGGTAGGTCATTCTCCCCATAGACTGCTTGTTGACTGTTATCTTAACCCTAACTGTTGTTTATGAACAGTATAGCTGTACACTGCTATGTAAAAATTTTAAATGGTTATTTAGTTTATCACCTCCTGTACTCTGGATTTGCAATCTCTGGTCATCTCCTGTACTGGATTTGCAGTCTCTGGTCATCTCCTGTACTCTGGATTTGCAATCTCTGGTCATCTCCTGTACTGGATTTGCAGTCTCTGGTCATCTCCTGTGCTGGATTTGCAATCTCTGGTCATCTCCTGTGCTAGATTTGCAGTCTCTGGTCATCTCCTGTGCTAGATTTGCAGTCTCTGGTCATCTCCTGTGCTGGATTTGCAGTCTCTGGTCATCTCCTGTGCTAGATTTGCAGTCTCTGGTCATCTCCTGTGCTAGATTTGCAGTCTCTGGTCATCTCCTGTGCTAGATTTGCAGTCTCTGGTCATCTCCTGTGCTAGATTTGCAGTCTCTGGTCATCTCCTGTGCTAGATTTGCAGTCTCTGGTCATCTCCTGTGCTAGATTTGCAGTCTCTGGTCATCTCCTGTGGTAGATTTGCAGTCTCTGGTCATCTCCTGTGCTAGATTTGCAGTCTCTGGTCATCTCCTGTGCTAGATTTGCAGTCTCTGGTCATCTCCTGTGCTAGATTTGCAGTCTCTGGTCATCTCCTGTACTAGATTTGCAGTCTCTGGTCATCTCCTGTACTAGATTTGCAGTCTCTGGTCATCTCCTGTACTAGATTTGCAGTCTCTGGTCATCTCCTGTACTAGATTTGCAGTCTCTGGTCATCTCCTGTACTAGATTTGCAGTCTCTGGTCATCTCCTGTACTAGATTTGCAGTCTCTGGTCATCTCCTGTACTAGATCCGCAGTCTCTGGTCATCTCCTGTACTAGATCCGCAGTCTCTGGTCATCTCCTGTATAGATCCGCAGTCTCTGGTCATCTCCTGTATTAGATCCGCAGTCTCTGGTCATCTCCTGTATTAGATCCGCAGTCTCTGGTCATCTCCTGTATTAGATCCGCAGTCTCTGGTCATCTCCTGTATTAGATCCGCAGTCTCTGGTCATCTCCTGTATTAGATCCGCAGTCTCTGGTCATCTCCTGTATTAGATCCGCAGTCTCTGGTCATCTCCTGTATTAGATCCGCAGTCTCTGGTCATCTCCTGTATTAGATCCGCAGTCTCTGGTCATCTCCTGTATTAGATCCGCAGTCTCTGGTCATCTCCTGTATTAGATCAGCAGTCTCTGGTCATCTCCTGTATTAGATCAGCAGTCTCTGGTCATCTCCTGTATTAGATCAGCAGTCTCTGATCATCTCCTGTAGTACGTTTCTCAGTGAGCAGTAATGTGTAGTAACCTCTAGCAATGAATGAGGAAGCAGGAATTATGTGTTTTAACCTCTAACAACCAGTCAGTAATCGGTAATAATATGCTGTATCCTCTGGCAACCAATTGCAATTGCTGCCTGATCTGCTGCAGTAAACTGATTTTGAGTCTTACTGCTATTTGTTATATGTCTAATAGCGGTTGGGGGGCCCCAAGAAAATGTTTGCCCAGGGCCCAATCAACATTAAAGACGGCCCTGCTATACATACAGCGAGGCTCAGTTCCTACATGACAGATCCCATACCTCTTCGACAATCTGTACTCCTCATTGACAGACAGCACTTTGTAACCCAGGTTTCCTTTGGTGCGGTCCAGTTCTAGCCTCCAGTCCTTCAGTGTGTCAAACATCAGAGTGTCATCCCTGGTGGTTGCCGCTAATACAAAAGCAGAAAAATCATACAGAAAAAAAAAGACTACAACTGCTACTGCAAACACAATAGTCTCAACTACTAATAATAGTACTTGAAATAGATTGAACTCAGTTCTCAGAACACATGTTGGTTGCCATCATCCCCATACTTGGTATAGAAAAAACCTCTAAGAGTGGGACTATACCGGCAACTCGATAAACCATATAGGCTATATGAGATAATTTTATAAATTTATTTTACAAACTTGTAAAGCATACAAACATTTAAGAAAAAGTTTTAAAAACAATATGACAAATGGTACAAATGATATGCATATCTGAAGAGGGTGATGGTGCTGAACTCCGACGCGTTTACAGGATCATCTCCTGTAGTACGTTTCTCAGTGAGCAGTAATGTGTAGTAACCTCTAGCAATGAATGAGGAAGCAGGAATTATGTGTTTTAACCTCTAACAACCAGTCAGTAATCGGTAATAATATGCTGTATCCTCTGGCAACCAATTGCAATTGCTGCCTGATCTGCTGCAGTAAACTGATTTTGAGTCTTACTGCTATTTGTTATATGTCTAATAGCGGTTGGGGGGCCCCAAGAAAATGTTTGCCCAGGGCCCAATCAACATTAAAGACGGCCCTGCTATACATATGAGATAATTTTATAAATTTATTTTACAAACTTGTAAAGCATACAAACATTTAAGAAAAAGTTTTAAAAACAATATGACAAATGGTACAAATGATATGCATATCTGAAGAGGGTGATGGTGCTGAACTCCGACGCGTTTCCAAAAGGCTGAAAGTGTGCCTGTTTTCCTCAGGGAATTATAGTCACCATCTACAGAATATCAAAACATATCAATTTAATTAGATTAAAATAAAACTTCCATACCCCGTTTTTCACGTAGAGTAGAGAAATGTATATTGCATAAGAGTATACACAGGTACTCAATATGTATAGATATAGTGCTATGAAAGATACACTTGCATAGTCAGATACAATGTCACATGTATGATATTGCCTCCCGTTCACTCTCGAGAAGAACTGGTGTCCAAATGCTGGCAGAGGACCAAGATTGCATTCCCAAACCCTCCACAAGACGGTACGATTGAAAAGAATCTTTTCCTTATATCTAATGGCCAAAAAACCTAAAAACCACCAATGGAGGGAAAGGGAGTAAGTAAAAAACCTGGGGAACCTTAATAAATATTAGGAGGAGCGTAATAATCTTGGGAAGAAAAAGCCCCCAAAATATAACGCATTTGTCCCAAATATATAACTCACCATGTATTCTATAAGGAGAGGGTCCAAGATGGAAAGGTTTCCAGGAAAAACTCCCAAAGTGTCCCAGTGGAGGAGAGCAGTTCACACAGCACCATGCTGTGGAGCGGAATGACGCCATATACCATCTCAAGCGTCCTTATATAGATGGAAAGAGTTCCTGTCCCGCCCCAGTGGGTGTTTCTGATGACGTCAGACGCAAGGGCGTCCGGCGTCATCCTAAATAGACCCGCCTCGTCGGCTGCGTCCTATAGGGGATCCAGATGGATAGGAAAGTGTGGGTGGGTGCGCGCGCACGCTATCATGAGCAACCCGAGGGGCGGCGCATATGAGACGTCAAAAGACGTCCCTGTCTAAACCAGCAGTATCGCGCCTCGCAATGTGCGCATGCGCGATACAGGAAACCCGGCCAGAGATAGTCCGTCTGTGGCGCAGGCGTCTGATGGACAAAAATACGCCTGCGCAGGGTGTGGGGCATCGAGAAGAGTCATAGGCAGCCCAGGGCGCCAGTAGCCGCACAAATAGCCCCAACCCACCCCATAAACAGGAAAACAACTGGGAAGTAAATTCCCCCCAAATAGAACCCAAGTAGATCGGAAAGATTTCCGCATCAATAAGGGGATGGAGGATAACGCTGGGAGGGAATTGATGTAAGGCAGAGGGGAAAGGAAACGGGGGTACCCACCGTCCAAGGCACCAACACCTAGTAAGGGCCCAGGCGCATTGATGGGTGAGGACCCCACATTCCCGAGGCCAAACAAATTAAAGGACTAAAACTACTGGCAGAAAAAACGGGGAAAAAAGTCCGGGGGCCAGGAAATTCCTGAGCCCCAGAAAAGCCCCCAGCCCCAAAAAGGCCCAAAGTAACCTCCAGGCCATCGAAGATGGAAAATGGAGGGACTGCCCCCCTAAAGGTGGAAAATCCCGCAATATCCGTTATTGCGGGATAGGGAGACCATGGGTCAATTTGGGGTAAGCTGCCAGGTAGAGGATGAGGGAAGGACACTTGGAGACCTCTATCAGACAGAAAATTGAAACATCAGTCTTTCCAAAACTCGGTAGGTGACATACCCCAGAGGCAATACCATTTACAATTGTGAAATTAGAAACATACAAATACAGATATTGTCCAACATGAACAGGTATAAAAAACCCCTATAACCGAACCATTCACCCCACCCCCGTAAATTCCAGAGATAGAGACCGAAAATATAAAAGGGAACCCCCCTAGAGATTGAGGGACCTATAGATGTGCGGCTACTGGCGCCCTGGGCTGCCTATGACTCTTCTCCATGCCCCACACCCTGCGCAGGCGTATTTTTGTCCATCAGACGCCTGCGCCACAGACGGACTATCTCTGGCCGGGTTTCCTGTATCGCGCATGCGCACATTGCGAGGCGCGATACTGCTGGTTTAGACAGGGACGTCTTTTGACGTCTCATATGCGCCGCCCCTCGGGTTGCTCATGATAGCGTGCGCGCGCACCCACCCACACTTTCCTATCCATCTGGATCCCCTATAGGACGCAGCCGACGAGGCGGGTCTATTTAGGATGACGCCGGACGCCCTTGCGTCTGACGTCATCAGAAACACCCACTGGGGCGGGACAGGAACTCTTTCCATCTATATAAGGACGCTTGAGATGGTATATGGCGTCATTCCGCTCCACAGCATGGTGCTGTGTGAACTGCTCTCCTCCACTGGGACACTTTGGGAGTTTTTCCTGGAAACCTTTCCATCTTGGACCCTCTCCTTATAGAATACATGGTGAGTTATATATTTGGGACAAATGCGTTATATTTTGGGGGCTTTTTCTTCCCAAGATTATTACGCTCCTCCTAATATTTATTAAGGTTCCCCAGGTTTTTTTACTTACTCCCTTTCCCTCCATTGGTGGTTTTTAGGTTTTTTGGCCATTAGATATAAGGAAAAGATTCTTTTCAATCGTACCGTCTTGTGGAGGGTTTGGGAATGCAATCTTGGTCCTCTGCCAGCATTTGGACACCAGTTCTTCTCGAGAGTGAACGGGAGGCAATATCATACATGTGACATTGTATCTGACTATGTAAGTGTATCTTTCATAGCACTATATCTATACATATTGAGTACCTGTGTATACTCTTATGCAATATACATTTCTCTACTCTACGTGAAAAACGGGGTATGGAAGTTTTATTTTAATCTAATTAAATTGATATGTTTTGATATTCTGTAGATGGTGACTATAATTCCCTGAGGAAAACAGGCACACTTTCAGCCTTTTGGAAACGCGTCGGAGTTCAGCACCATCACCCTCTTCAGATATGCATATCATTTGTACCATTTGTCATATTGTTTTTAAAACTTTTTCTTAAATGTTTGTATGCTTTACAAGTTTGTAAAATAAATTTATAAAATTATCTCATATAGCCTATATGGTTTATCGAGTTGCCGGTATAGTCCCACTCTTAGAGGTTTTTTCTATACTAATAATAGTACTAAGAAAAAATAAAAAAAAATAAAACTAGCTCTAGTACCAATAATCGTAATAATTCTAGTACTTATTATAATCCTGATACACAGGGCTCAAAATTTCAAGTCCTGAGCTACTAGCCAGGCCTCAAGGGTTATTCGCCACCAGTTGCCCCGCCCAACCCCTAATCACGCCCTCAAATTATCTCATGAAATGATACTTAAATGATTTATGCAGAATTAAGTTGTAAAAAATAAATATTAACAACAACTTTGTCCACCAATGCAGCCAGCCTGTGTCCCCAGTGTCCCCCCCCCCCCAGTGCCGCACGTGTCCCCTGTGTCCCCCAGTGCAGCTTGTGTCCCCAATGCAGCCTACCTGTGCAGGGGAGGAGAGCCGCCGCCTGTTTGATTAGAGCGGCAGGGGAACATAACAACTTTCGTTTCAATTAGCTGTTTGTTCCCCGCCGCGCGCCGTCATATACAGCCCCTCCCCCTTGTCCAAGTCACTTTGGTAAACAGATCACCCGTCCAATCCTGGGTCAGGTGATCCGTCTGTCTAGCAAAGTTCCCCGGACAAGGGGGAGGAGCTGTATATGACGGCGCGCGGCAGGGAACACACAGCTATTGAAACAAAAGCTGTTATGTTCCCCTGCCGCTCTAATCAAACAGGCGGCGGCTCTCCTCCGATCCTACACTCACGAGACCTCAAAATCCACTCGCAAAATGCGAGCAGGCGAGTGGATTTTTTGAGGTATGCCAATACATCAATAATACTGCTACCAATAATCCCAAAACACTCTTTTAAACAAGAAAAACAGAATATTCTATTTTGAAGCATATTTGACCTGGCGACCAACCAGGGGAGGGAGGGGGGTGCATTGTTATCTTTCCCACTTACCTATGTAACACGGGGCAGCTTGAGTGTATGAGAATAAGAAGAGACGTTTCAGAAGCTTTGGACTTAGCGTGTGATGAATGATTCCACTGACAATCTAAGAAAGAAACACATAAGAAGTACAGCTTACATATTAGACTACCAGTACATAAGCCAAGATATCACTTATGTATGGAAAAACAAAGAGCAACTCCCACCAACACAAAATTTCACATTGAGCAGTGCAGGGCTTGAGATGTTGCCAGGTCATTCTGTCCGTCCAAGATCCCAGCTGGCTGATTTTCTCCCATTAGATCTGTCACAACTACACCAACACACCTGTGTTTCAATGCTTGGTACTGCACGACTAGCACTGCATTGGAAAAACACTGCCAGTTCGGTTTTAGGACTGTTTTGTTGTCTTGGCAGCCCATTCAAATAATTGTGTGACATAGCATGCACACATTAATGCACCACCAATGCGTGAATAGATCTGATTAGACCCTTATTTTGGAGGTGCATCAGCCCCCCCGGCAGGGGCGGATCCAGGGGGGGGGGGCAACAGGGCAATTGCCCCCCCCCCCCGAACTTGCTGACATGACTGTCTGTCTCACACTCATGTGTCACACTTGCACAGCTCAACACAGTTGCTCTGCCGCCTCTGCGGCTGCCGCTGCCTCTGCCCGGTCTGCCGAGTCTCTCTCACATCAGCCGATCAGCGGCGCTGAGAGAGGGACTCTCCCATTAGATCTGTCACAACTATACCAGAGCTTCAACTGAGCGATGGTCTCCAACCCAAGGCTACAAACACACAGTTACAGGCTGTTCAGGCCTATGCTACACCAACACACCTGTGTTTCAATGCTTGGTACTGCACGACTAGCACTGCATTGGAAAAACACTGCCAGTTCGGTTTTAGGACTGTTTTTTTGTCTTGGCAGCCCATTCAAATAATTGTGTGACATAGCATGCACACATTAATGCACCACCAATGCGTGAATAGATCTGATTAGACCCTTATTTTGGAGGTGCATCAGCCCCCCCGGTGGCTTCCAGGTCATGATCCTGGAAGCCACCGGGGGACAGGTTTTTAAACACTCCAGCACACAGGATGCTCTCTGTTAAGAGAAAAGTGAATAACTACCGAAACCAGTATAACCTAAACATAGCATGCAACACTGGGGTATACACAGGAGAAGAATAATGGCCTTCCAGCTTAATACACAATTTAAGACCCAGGGTTTAGGGCAGAAACAAAGAAATAGCAGCTTGGGATCCGCATTAGAAGGATACAGCAATTTAATAAAATTACTGTTTCTTAATGAGGATTCCGCACTGCTATTTCTTTTTGTGATTTGAGCTCCTTGGATCTTCAACTGACAAGATCCAGGATCCTTGATAATTGGTTTGACCCATGTCCACTTCATGCTGATGTGGAAGACAGACTACTGTCGAAACAGTATCTTGTACTGCGCTTTACTGGTCTGTGTTTTTTATATAATAGAGTTTAGGGCAGGGTTCCTCAAACAGGGTTCCTTCAGAGGTTGCTAAGGGTCCCTTGAGCAATTTCTGCCTCTCAGATAAGTTGTAGTGTATGGACATGTCCTACGGCTTACAAACAGTAAGCTCATACAGGAGGACATATCTGCAGGAGCCTGAGATTGCAACCATGGTCTACTGATTGCGGGTACAATGCTTTGCAGGCTCCTGCTGGAAAAAATAATAAAATGTACTTTTTTTTTTTTAGAAAAATATGTACAGTTATTATATTTTCCATAAAACGGAAAAACTAACCTTAAAAAAAAAAAGAAGGGGGGAAATTCCTCCCTGCTCCCTCCTTAGGAAATGCCACTTTCTTTTTTTTTTTATTTCGGGACTTGGACAGGTACCCACTCCTACTTTCGCTCAGATCACCTAGGCGATCTTAGCAGAAGTTCTTCTCCCTCCTGCAGTCTTTTGGGACATGTCACGGGTTCCAGAAGTCTGCAAGACCATTCACAATGCGCAGTAAGCTTGCGCATACGCAGTGAAAACCAGTCTGTGAAGCCACAAGCTGTCACAGCCAGGTGCCCACAGTTGAGATGCCGGTGCTAGGGACAGAAGACAGACTGAACAAACGGCTTGGGCGAGTACAGCACTGGATCCTGGGACGGGCGAGCATGTGTTTATTAAAAGTCAGCAGTTATGAAAACTGTAGCTGCTGACTAAAAACACAATTTTGACTGGAGATCCTCTTTAAGCTTTAGCGCAGCAGTACAAGACATTTCCTTGCTGCTGATGGGTCGAGTCCGTCTTAGCACAGCTCCACCATTAAAGAGATGCATTGTAAATTTTCAATGAATACAAGGTTTTTGTTTAGTAAGCAAAGTAAAGATAGTAATGTCATCCATCTGCCTTTTCACGTGGTCCAATCAGAGCAAGCCTTGCATTCCATGATAATACAAGGTGTGACGGACCCCGTACTCAAGATGTCCGCCGTAAATGCTTCCTCTGTCCGGTACCACACAATCCAAGACCTCTTAGCTCACCCAGTCACCAGACAACACCAGTGTAGGGTAAAAACCAGCAGACTCCTTTATTTCAAGCACATGTTATACACTTCCAAACACTTCTCCCCCACCCCTGGAACACAGGGCGGGTTAAACTGTCCAATGACAATGGACACACAGGTCAGGTGTGTTTAACTTCTCATCAGTTAACAGTCTTAGCAGGGGGGCTGCTGGAGGAATCCCCCCTCCCTCCAAAGAGATACACATCCCATAGTGTCTAAGGCAGACAGACACAATAGAACATTGGAATACAGCCACACCCCAAACGAATCACAGCAAATAGTCCAACAGCATGAGACAACACACATTATATATACATATATACAGCATTGAATCTGACTAGCACAGATTATAGTGGGGTTCTCATTCACCCTGTGCCCTAGAGACACAGGGTGATTTACACATAAGAGGGTCCAGGGAAGCTGGACAAGGAGCCTTCAGAACTCTCCAGGGCAAGCTGAGTTCCACAAACCCCCGACCCAAAGTCACTTCTGTCACACAAGGCTTCTCCTGAGTGGTGGAGATGTGATTAATCCATTTCTCTTTATTCCTGGCAGCAGGGAATAACGGTATTATAAGCGGCCCAGCGGCCAGACCGTTCTGGCATGGAAATAATTTGTTTGGGCCAGACTGCTATTAAATACTATTAAAGGGAAAGTAAACCTGGAATTCTCAGTTCATCAGTATAAAATTAGGTTTAGTATCATTTACCCTCTTTAGCTCCTCCTCCTTCGTGTATGTCAGACAGAAATGGAACACTCGGAAATCCTTGCAGTAAACGATTAACTTCTCTGGGTATTTCTTAAGTAATAGCCCCGATACAAGAACTTTCTTCTTGTCGTCAAACACTGAAAAGGGCAAAAAAAGTCGCTAAATAAAGAATTTAGGATAAAAAAAGAAGAAGATCAGACTAACATGCTGGAATGAGGGCAGTGTGACAACAAGCTTGACTTTTGTTTTGGATGGAGCGAGATAGGGTTAGAACCTCTGTAACCACTGGGGATATTTTTTTTTTTTTACAGGCAGTAGTAGTAGGTGGGCTGGCTGGTTCTCTTGGACAGCTCTGCATCCTACAATATGTAATGGTGGCTTTGCTGCTTTAACAAAGTAATAACTTAGTTTGCAAAGGCATCTGGAGCACAAATCCTTTGTGGCTGTTGGGGAAAATATTTATATACCTGGCGTTCAGCTTTAAGATGTTTATACATGTTACAATTTGATCGTCTTTTTTAGATAAAAGTTTTTTTTATTGAAGAAAGATCACATTCCAAAAAAGTGCAACGTTTCACAGCCATGCAGGGCCCCTTCGTCAGACATGTTACATGCCACATGCTTGACGAAGGGGCCCTGCATGGCTCCAAAACATTGTCCTTTTTTGTAATGTGATCAGTTTTCTTTTTTTTTTTTTTTATTAAAAAGTTCAGACTTCTTTGAAGATCCATGGTGTACTGGTGAATATTTACACATTAACTTTGTATTGACACACACAGCAGATCACAAGGGTAGTCTGATTGGAATGTAGTGTGGGAAACGCATAGACCGCAGCACATTTCCCACACCACATTAGTGTGAACCCAGGCTTAACTGGATGGGACAGTGTCTTTATTCAAACTTACTAACTATGTAACTTGGGAATTGGTATGAAAAATGCAGTATTTGGGAGATAGGTCACAATAACCTCACTACAAAGCATGATGTCAAATCATTCCGGATTACATTTTCTATTTAAACTAGGTGTGATAACATCAATCTTGGTTAATTATTACATTTCTATTGGACACAGTGTACATAAGGCCCAAACCTGTTAAAAGCTAAACAATTGCAGACACAAACAATACTATCTGACCAGCGAAATATAACTTGCTGTATGCCAGTCAACCCCATGGCTTTTATTAAAGAAGCATTCTCTGTTCCTTATGAACACAAAATGCCCCTAACGCTCGCTAGTGGACTACCTTTCAACTGATGATCATGCAGATAGATTTTTTATTTTTTTTTTTTGCACCCTGTCATGACGAAGGTAAAACAAATCCTAACACCTGAAAACATAACTTTGCCGTGTTATTAAAACTGTACATCTCGGAGAGGGTAGCAGGTGAGTTTCCACCCCCTCTTCACATATTTCCCCCCCCCCCCCAACCTCTCTTTACCCCTCTCTCCCCACTTCCCCTACTTCATTTCTTTTCTTCTTCCTAGCTACAATACGAACCTTGTAACCGCTGGACGTGGTGCCTGGTTAGGGTAGCGATACCCGATACCAGGATGCACGCCCTTGACTACAGAAAAGGACAAGTGGGTAAAAATCGAGTTAATGTTCCTATGCTCTAGTAGGTGGTTCCGGAACACTGATGGAATAGCCGGTAAATTTTTTTATTTTCTTTTTTTCTTTTTTTGAAAGGAGTCCTGATGCCCTGAGAAATACTTACACCCTAGAGCATTGGCTAATTTCTTTTTCTTATGACGTAAATAAGAATGTATGGACTTTGTTTATGTACTAGATTATTACTATGTTCCAAATTTGTGAATTCTCGCTTTGGAAAACTAATGGAACCTGTTACCCATTTTGTTACATTGTTATATTGTTACACTGTGCTGTAATTATTTTGAAATTAACAATAAAATCTTTATGGAAAAAAAAACAAAAAAAAAACTGTACATATATTGCAGGTGGATTGTACCGTGGTTGTTTTAGAATACACACACACACACACTTTAGTATAAGCTGACCCGAATACAAGCCAAGGCACCTAATTTTACCACAAAAAACTGGGAAAACGTATTGACTCGAGTAAAAGCCTAGGGTGAGAAATGCGCAGCTACTGTAAGTGGAAAAGAGGGTCAACAATGCCCATTTGCATGCCTCACTGTGCCCATTTGCATGCCATAGGTTCCCCGAACTTCAAACTTGGTAGTTAAGGGTTCCTAGATGCCCCCTAGCTGCAGCCAAATTGTGGGGTCTCTGGACCCAAAGGGTCCCGAAATGACATTGCTGCAGATGGACACAGTTGACCGACTTTGGGGCCTCGTATCTCGGGGCCACTGTGTGCTAGGAACCCCATCTGGATATGTTGTAGTGCTAGTTCCACTGGGTTTGCACACCAAATTTGGGGTTCCTGGCACCAAGTGGCCCAGAGATACGGGGCCCCAAAGTTGGGTCGTAAAATGTAATTCTCTGCTGCAGAAAGTGCTTGACTCTAGTATAAGTAAAAATAAATAAATAAAAAAAGTGCTGAAAAACTCGGCTTATATGCGAGTATATACGATAGAGAGATCCCGCGCTCTCTTTTTTTTTTTTAGGACAAATTGGATTATAATTTGGTGGTAAATAGTAATTGTTTAAAATCAAGAAATGTGGCACAAAATAGTAAAAAAAAAAAAAAAAATATGTTGCTATATATTTCTTGCTATTATCACAACCTACCACCAAAGAACAACCCAAAACAAATTCTCTTACATCTGACGATCACAGTGATACCACATGTGTATATTTTTTTGTTTGTACACAATAAGGGTCCTTTCACACGGGCGGATCCGTAATGATCCGCCCCGTGAAGATCCGTTGCTCAGCGGGGATCGCACAGCTGTTCCCCGCTGAGCCGGCTGATGACAGGGCGGTCCCTGCACACTGTGCCGGGACCGCCCTGTCAGTTCTCCGCTCTCCTCTATGGAGGATCGGATGAACACGGACCGTCTGTCCGTGTTCATCCGATCCGCTCTGCAGACGGATGAAAAAATAGGATTTTCCTCCGTCTGCAGAACCGGACAATTGCGGAGGCGGACAATAGCAGGTGTCAGCGGATGCTCATCCGCTGACACCCGCTACCCCATAGACATGCATGTATGTCCGTTTTTCATCCAAAAACGGATGGATGAAGAACGGACATACGGTCCGCATGTGTGAAAGGGGCCCAATGCAGATTTTGCTTCTTTTTTTAAATCCTACCTACAACACGCAGACACTAAATGCGTTTGAACTAACCTCTCCATTCAATGAACACACACACACACACACACACACACGTAATTTCCAATCGTTAAAATGAGAGCTGGTGGTGACAGCTTGGTCCTCGCGCTCTGCAGCTCGCTCTCAGGACAATGATATATGCAACACCAAAGAACCACTTCCATGAGGCTGCATATACTGCATGTGTATGTTTGACGGAAAAGGGTTAAATTCCTGGAAATCTGTGAACTTGCAAGGATAAAATTATCACAATTCTTCGGCATGGGGGCCCCAGGTCTGCCATCCTGAATTTAACAAGCTGAAACAAGCATGAGGCCACAGAAACTTGGGTTTTTCACGATTCCATGACAGCAGGCTTGTTCCAGGTCCTATCAGCTTTCCCCTGCAAATCTGGGGAGGGACTGTTATGCATAAGTGACTTTTTAAGACAAAGAGCAGCACCAATCATCATTTCATCTGGCTGTGCTAACCTGATGAAACGGAAAATCTGATTGGTTGCTGTAGGCCCCTTCACTTTGCAAGTTATCACATAATAAGCCCCCCACCTGTGATCGCCTTACCTCCATAGATCTGGTCCACACACTGCAGGGTGATGTCATTTTCACCAACAATCTTGTTCCTGAATTCCGGTGTCTGAGAGACAATGAGAAGTAATACAAGTCAGACTATGGATAGTAAGAAGCTGGAAGGACATGGAGAACTGGGCGATTCCCAGACAGACAAAAAAAAAAAAAAAAAAAAAGCCAAGAAGTCATATTTCCATGGGTCAAGTCATCCGCTATTACACAGGAAGCAAGAATTTGGTTCGTGGTCAGAAAGAAAAAAAAAAAAAAAAAATTATGAGAAGGAGATTTCTTAAAGGGGATTTACAAAAAAATTGGCAAGTCCTAAGCCTAGATCCCCTTCTGTAGTAACACGCGATTACTTATTTCTTCACCTTAGTAAACAACTGGTTCCCTATTGATTGACGGACTCCAAGGTGAGGAGCACCAAGAGAAATACAAGGCTGCCATTACTGTCCTCAATGTTAGTATCCTTGGTGTCCTAGACATTCATACTTTGTGTCACTGACCTGGAACAAGCATGCCATCAATGAACGCAGATCACCTTATCTGCAAGCCTGTCACAAGTCAAGGACTCAAAAAAGCAACAAGACAGCCAGAGAACTGGCATTTTCCAGAAGAATAGATCAGCAAAATTAACTCTTTTTCCCCCCCATGCAGGGCCAAGCAACAGGTTCACGTATTGCCTCCTCCTCAGCATCCCTCAGCATCACACACTCCACTTTCCTTCAGTCCACCATTTGGCTGCTGAGAGTGAGGAATGAACAGGTGGAGCTCCTACCGCGTTTCCCCAAAAATAAGACCTAGCGTTATTTTCCAGGAGGGCTGCAATACAAGCCCTACCCCCAAAATAAGCCCTAGTTTAAAAAAGCTTGTAAAATCCTATAATCCAATCTATTACAGTAGTATATAATGTACAATGTGTGTGTTTATATAATATAATTGCAGGGAAGAGCGCTCCGGGGGGGGGGGGGGGGGGGGGGGTCACAGAAGCACAGAACGGAGCTATAAACAAAGGTATTTGGCACAATTAGATTACAGAAAACACACACACACACACACAGTACATTATATACTACTGTAATAGAGTGGATTATAGGATTTTACAAGCATTTTAACTCGGTTCACACTGGGGATTCCTTTCAGGCAAGGAGAGAGAGGGGGGGGAAGGGAAGACAGCACATTACATGGTAAGACCTACCCCGAAAATAAGCCCTACTGTGTCTTTTGTTGACAAAATTAATATAAGACCCGGGCTTATTTTCAGGGAAACGCAGTAGCAGCACCAGAAGAGCTGCAGGCCCATCTGGTAAAGCGGAGGATTTCAAAATTCAAGAACAGAGCAGCCACCAGCACATGGGACACTCATTTATGCAAGTACCCTCCCTGCTGCTTTTTTTTTTTTTTTAAATAAAAAGGTTAATCTTGGCGGTAAAAAAAAAAAAAAAGGTGGCGTCTCGAAATATGTTAAAAGCTTTCAATGGAAAAATCATCTCCTTTCCTGTGCTGTTACCCAGAGACTCACAGTTTATGGGTAACCCAATTCATGTGAGCCCATGTCAGTGTTCCCATAGCATTACTTTCAGGAACTCCAGCAGCAAGGTCTCCAGATCTGACAGCAAAAACAAAACGAAAGAAAAAAAAAAAAAATGTAGAGTTACTACATCTGGCTGGTAGTAAATAGTAGCTTACCGAACACAGGCACTCCTTCCCAGAGACCTTACAATATCAGAGAGAGTGCCCATTAACATTCTGGCATAGTCTGCCGATTGCACAGCTGTTTTTTTTCACTACCGTTATACATAACTGGGCTATCCCACCTCGACTACTAGTTTAATTAGTACAAACTTGTGGGACTTGTCCTGTGACTTGGGACTGCAAAGTCGCATGACAAGTCGTACCCCATGATTTCCAATGAGCACCGTTCATATCTGTGCGACTTCAACGTAGTCCTTGCACTACTTTGTTCCAACTAGGTCAATAGACTTCACGATTACACCGGCATTGCTTCAAGTCATGGCCAAAGTCATGCAACTTTCAGGTGGCACAAGGGACCTTACCCAGTTACACTTGCCAGCTATAGACAAGTGGGTGAAATGAGACAGAACCCGTCTACCCCCTGCAGCTTGAACACCTGGCTGAAGGTAAGAAGCTGCAGACCTGGCTGCAAACCACTCAGCACAACAGTATTGATGTGAACATTTCTTTATTTTTAATGGAGCAGTTATTTAACCCTTTTGCTGCCATGGACACAGTGTACAGAGGCAAAGCTGGCCAGGTCAGTAGGCCATGGCATTCTCCCTTCTGCTATAAGCTTAGGGTTACTTCAGTGACCATAAACTTATAGCAAAACTGTTCAGCAGACTGCTGAATAATACTATAGCTGTGATCAGTGGCTGACAAGCTGCTGATCATAGCCATTTACCTAAAATGTGAGCCCCCCAGCCGCTCTGCCCTATCTGCGCTTCTTCCCCTGCCGCTCCATGATCCCCCATCGTTGGGTCATCTGCCTGCACCCTCTAAAATGCCCCCCCCACCTCTCTCCCCATTACCCCTTCTCCAATTGACCCTCCCCCCAACTTCCTGCAGCACTGATCCCTAGGTGGCTCCCCCTGCAGCGCTGTCAACTTCTCCTCCTCTCCTTCCCACTGGCTTCAAATGCTGTGGGGGAGCCACAGGGGAGAAAAAAAAAAAAAATACGCTCTCAAAATAGATTGCCCCTCCCCATCTAGGATTCCCCTGCAGCGCCCAATCCCCTGGCACAGCTTACCTGCTGACCAGCCCCCCCTCCTGCTGCTGGGGCACATCGAAGGGATCGGTTTCAGGATGGAGAGCAGGAGAACAGTTTACCAGCCCCTTCCTTACTTGAATGAACACAGTGAGCGATCGGTACTGATATAACACACACACACACACACACCAATTTAAGGTTATTAAAAATGACCCTTACTTTTCAATTTGAAGCCGCTGTAATGTTCTTTAAAATCCAATGCAATATGGCAACTTGCAGGCATTCTGTACACAGAGCCCCCAGAAATTTAATTTTCTGCTTGGGCGATTGGCTTACTGATTTTCCCACAAGTCTGCACTAATATACAAGTCAAATAAGGAATCCCTTGCAATAGGAATTTCAGTTTTGATGAGATACTCCAAGAGTTAAATACGTCTAAAGGAAGCAGATCCTGCTACTTTCCTCATCAAAAACTGGGGTTCACCAAGTGATTATAATGAACCAGTTGCTCCCATTCAGAATCAGTCTGCACAGGAAACAAACCGCTATTTCTTCAGAGCAGTAACAGGTAGTTGCTACAAGGTTTGTTAAACTTCTTAAAAAAAGAAGGAAGGAAGTCAGGAAGGAAGGAAGTCAGGCAAACCAATGCCAATTAAAGCCCTTTAAAAAAAATAATAAAAAAAAAAAAAACACACCACACACTTAGGACATGACTTTCTGGTAGGGATGAGCTGAGCGATTATTTTCACTCACTAAGCTGCTTAGGTGAAATTTGCTTTAAATAATAAAAAAAAAAAAAAAAAAAAAGGTGCAACAAGCTTAACATGTCTCCTAAAGACTTTTTTTTGTGTGTGTATACAATTATCCTGGAGAACCTGTTCTTTAAAGAAACAGCACCCAAATATGCAGACACATGAGACGCCAAAGCCAGCATGCAGCTATATACCCACCCTTCAGAAATAGTTGTAATTATTTTACATTTAAGATAAATCCCAGCTGACTCATTTCCAGCAGGGTTTAGCTTTTTTTCTTTTTTTACAATTACCCCCGTATTGGGGTATTTCCCTATGCCCCCTTCCAGACTGTCCAAATCACCATCACCAGTCCTATTAGGTACTGGGTGACTTCTAAAAGACTTAATTTTAGTTTTACTTATTTGTATATAGAGCAACTAAAAGAAAATAAGGATCTTCTAAAAATGTATTTATGGGTTAAAAAATGCAAGTCTCAAATACATACATTTTTGCAATGGTTTCCTATGTGTTCCATTCACAGGTGTACCTTCATTTAGTTGGCTTCTTACCCTTCACCCTTTTTTACCTTATGGCATTCTCTTGATTAAAGTGGAACAATACTCACCTCGGCTCCAGTGATGCAGAATCCTGGAGCTCTCCGCCCCGGCCACTGACATCATTAGGCGGCCGGCTTCCGAGTCTCGATCGCAGGCCCTTGGCACTGGCTGGGCGGGGATGACGTCACGCCTGTGCATGCAGGAGTTCAGTCAGATTCAGCATTGCCGAATTTGTACAGTGAGAGCTGCTTGTGCGTGGCTCACTGTACAAGGGGAGGACAGGCAAGTAAGTAGCTTTAATGCAGAAGAGACAAGGCATGCCCCTTCTGCATAAAAAAATCCTGCCTGTCCACCAATTTTCATTGTAGAACCTAAAGTTCCACTTTACAGTAAAACCATCTGCAAACAGGCTATTGGGGGAAGGAGCTGCCCATATATAAATATAAAGTGCTCTACTTTTGATATACGACTCCAACCCGCCTTATAGCTATAAACCCTTCAGCTATATATATATATATATATATATAACCATGGCATTTTGCTTCATATTTACTGGCACTGTCCACTATTACATCCTTACTGGAGATCAGTAAAGGATCTCCTCCAACGTTTGTTCGATACGGACTCCCCCCCCCAAGGTTTTCCTCTTAGGGTTACTTCCTACTAAACTGACTAGGCTAGCTAAGAAAACATCACATCCTAACAGCCACTAGATGCCTTATAGCCCTCCAATGGAAGAGGCAAACTCCACCGACCACCACTGCGTTGTATACCAGAATCAAGGACGTTGAGATTAAAGCCCACCTTACTGATGCGGTAGAGCGGCATAATGCAGTCTGGGAGCCTTGGCATTCGTGAGAAAATTCCTCGTGGAGCTCTACTATTCTTCAGTGTCTGGTGTTGGCATGCTCTGACCCCCCCCCCCCCCCCCCCCAGGAGTGATGAACTCAGGGTCCTTTTTCACCCCGCTCTCCTTTTTGGAAGTTAAGGACTTTATGTAAAAACGCTTTGAGTCCTGCTTGCAGGCCTTGCCAAGTTATGGCTGGTCCCATCTGGGATAGGCCCTGGCTGATAACAATTGTGAAGCTAGACTGTTAATCCCATATTTTTGGTTGAATGCCATTACTATTTGAAGTTGGCTTGCTTCTACAAAATTTGCAACCCCTCCGGGCTACTGATCTTACGGTGTATCGGTCTGTTGTGGAACCCACAGGATGTCCTTTGTTTTGTTCTTTTTTGTAAAAAGGAAAAAAATTAATTCAACACACACTCACACACTCACGTCTTGGAAAGCTGGGAGGGGTGATGTCTTAGCGAAAACATTTTTTTATGGTTGTATGGCATGCACATAACTAGAAAATAAGACTTTGCTCACATTATCATCTGGCATTTCTTCACACAGAAATGTGATCTTAAAGTTGGTGCAGAGGAGTCTCCCGCAGACCCCGCGCTGAGATCCTTCCTCCTGGGAACACTTGAAGACATTGTTGGCTTCACAAAGAAGCATCTCACCTGCAAGAGACATACAGAAGATCTGGTTACTGCTGCACCTACTGGCATGACTGCCAGGCCTATCGAGACACTTTCTGAAACAAGATTAAAAACCAAACGTTGGTAACATTTTTATCCCCGAACCCAAAGTCCCCCACCGCATCTACAGCGAGGGGAAAAAAAAAAAAAGTATTTGATCCCCTGCTGAGTTTGTACATTTTCCCACTGACAAAGAAATGATCAGTCTATAAAATTGTATTGGTAGGTTTATTTTAACAGTGAGAGACAGAGCAAGAAAAAAAAAAAAAAAAAAAAAAAAAAAAAAAAAAAAAAAAAAACACACACACACACACACACACACACACACACACACACACACACACACTTCAAAAAAGTTATAAATTGATTTGCATTTTAATGGGTGAAATAAGCATTTGCCCCTTTCGCAAAACATGACTTAGTACTTGGTGGCAAAACCCTTGTTGGCAATCACAGAGGTCAGACGTTTGTCGTAATTGGCCACCAGGTTTGCACACATCTCAGGAGGGATTTTGTCCCACTCCTCTTTGCAGATCCTTTCAAAGTCATTAAGGTTTTGAGGCCGACATTTGGCAACTCAAACCTTTTGCTCCCTCCATGTTTTCTATGGGATTAAAGTCTGGAGACTGGCTAGGCCATTTCAGGACCTTAAAGTGCTTCTTCTGGAGCCCCTCCTTTGTTGCCTTGGCCTTGTGTTTTTGGTCATTGCCTTACTTGAATACCCATACAAGACACCATTTTCAATGCTCTGGCTGAAGGATGAAGGTTCTCACCCAAGATTTGATGGTACATGGCCCCAACTCTCGTCCCTTTGATGTAGTGAAGTTGTCCTGTCACCTTAGCAGAACCCCCCCCCCCCCCCCCCCCGAAGCATAATGTTTCCACCTCAATGTTTGATGGTGGGGATGGTGTTCTTGGGGTCATAGGCAGCATTCCTCCTCCTCTTCCAAACACAGTGAGTTGTTGATGCCAAAGAGCTCGATTTTGGCCAGTTCTCCCCCTGAATCATTCAGATGTTGCAAACTTCAGATGGGCTTGTAGATGTGCTTTCTTGAGCAGGGGGACTTAAGGGCACTGCAGGATTTCAGTCCTTCACGGCGTTGCGAGTTACCAATTGTTTTCTTGGTGACTATGGTCCCAGCTGCCTTGAGATAATTGACAAGTTTCTCCCGTGTAGTTCTGGGCCGATTCCTCACCGTTCTCATGATCACTGAAACTCCACGAGGTGAGATCTTGCATGAAGCCCCAGACCGAAGGAGATTGACAGTTATTTTGCGTTTCTTCCATTTGCGAATAATCACACCAACTGTTGTCACCCTCTCACCAAGCTGCTTGGCGATGGTCATGTAGCCCATCAGTGTAGGTGTAGCCGTGTGTAGGTCTACAATCTTAAATAAAAAACAAACGACTGCGCTGCAAACAATTAAATAAGTGATGGGAATAGTGACAAGACCACATCAGTGTACCAAGTGTATATTAAACTTGAAAAAATATAGATAATACAATAAAAAATATTGCTCAAATTGATAAAGACGAAATAATACACCTAATGTGACGTGTATGGGAAAGAGTTAACTCAATAACAATAATCCATGGTGAGAAATAAGTAACCAAAGAGTCCTTAAATGTTGGTCATTTTCAAATCAGCTGTATGAATCCGCAATAGCGTATAAACAGAGACTCCAAAATTCCACAGTGACACCAATCAAATAGCACCAAATGGAAGTAGTGGTCTGGCAAGAGAAAGGAAAGGCACCTCCACCATCAAAATCACTGACCCTTACCAGAGAGTGAGACCTCCTGTTACAGAGGTCCCACAAGCTTGCGGCTTAATCCCAGCCACGGGCTCCAACAGGCAATAGCTGGTTACTCAGGATACAAGACACACAGGCTCAGGAGCGATCAGACGGATGACATGAAAAGATAAAAGAACTCCATAGTGTATCTCTTTAAAAATTTATTTATAAAAAAGGGGAATTGCACTTACAAAATGCAGGAAACATAAAAGCATGTAGATAGATAGCCGGCCGGCTCGTATTCGCTGCCCGTTACTTCCGGGATCCGCGTGGTAGTGTGGCGACGTCAGCACGCCGCTCCTCCCTATGCCGTTTCGTCACAAATGACGTCTTCCAGGGCCCCGACCTCCTTGGACAGCTCTTTAGGTCTTATGCTGGCCATACACGGGTCGAATTTCGAAAGGCCTTACTTTTGAAAAATCAGAAAATGTGTGTTTTGTGATTCGATGGTGCGACCATTGATTTCAAAATTCGACCAACCAAACCTTCAATTTCACTTCATGTTCCTACAGAAAAGAATTTGTGTCTGGGAATCTTTTCTTTCCAGGAATTTTCTTTTCTTGCACATGCGCATTTCTTTTTCGATTACATTTCTCGCACGATTCTCCCATCATTGGTTCGAAAATCGTTTGTGTTTTTGTTTTAATTTCCAACATGAAATGGATTTTTAAAATTCAATGGCCGCACGAAAAATCAGCCGTAGCTGCAGCCCACTAATGGTGCGAAATTCGTACGAAAATTCTTAGATAAGATTCGAAAGAAAGCGCTTTCAAAAGTCGACCCGTGTATGGCCAGCTTTAGCCATGGTGGAAAGATTGGAATCAGATTGCTTCTGTGGACAGGCATCTTTTATACAGGTAAAAAGCGAAGATTAGGAGCACTCCCTTTAAGAGAGTGCTCCTAATCTCAGCTTAGAAGACACCTGGGAGCCAGAAATTTTGATGATTGATAGGGGATCAAATACTTATTTCACTCATTAAAATGCAAATCAATTTATACATTTTTTTTTAAATGTGTTTTTCTGGATATTTTTGTTGTCATTCTGTCTCTGTTAAAATAAACCTACCATTAAAACTATAGACTGACCATTTGTCAGTGGGCAAACGTACAAAATCAGCAGGGCAATCAAATATTTTTTTCCCCTCACTGTATATTTTTTAAGTTCATTCCCATCACAAATCAGAAGGCATCTAGGCAGTGGGCTAACATCATAGTTCATCAACTACGCTTGTGGCTTAAAGGATAGGTTCATCTTTCGGAACACATTACACTCATAATTCAGGTGTAATGTATAACATGCTCTATACCTGCCCCCTGCGACAGCAGGCGGGGGTTCTTGTACTCGCTGTCACATTTTGAAAATAGCGTGCCCATGTGTTCATTCATTTACAGCGGTCTGTAAATGAGAGAACTACAAGTACCCTCATCCATTGTGGCTAATGGCTTGGCGTTGTCAATGGACTGTAAGGAGGCCAATGAGGGCTCCAGTAGTTCATTCACAAGCCCTGCAGCTTGTAAACAGCCTGTATCAGACATGCGGGCAGAAAGCTGCAGGACCCTGGCATTGCACCCCTAATCCACTGATCCTGGGTGAAATGCTTTGCAGGCTCCTGTGGGGGAAAAAAAAACTAAAATATGTACATTTAATTTTTTTTCCAAAAAGGTAAAAAAAAAAAAAAAAAAAAAAAAACTTAGCCTTTAAAGTGTTAAACACACAACAGTAAAATAAGTCTGTATATGCAGTAAAGCATGCTTGTTATACTCACTGTGGAACCTAAAGGGGTTAATCCTCTGCATTGAGTAAAAAGGCCGTTTGACCCAGTCTTTGATCCTCCCCCTCTTCCAGTGTCCCCAACTTATCTTTGGATAGTACAGATGGTAGGGGAAAAGCAGCACATGTTCAGTTTGGTTGGTTTTCCAATTTAATTATTTTTTGGCAGAGTGCATGTGATCAGCACAAGGCCAATCAGTACTGCCCAGACAGAGGGTCGGGGGTCCTGCAGTCCTATGGGACATTGAGCAGTATGAAAACACCTCCTACATGCTTTAACCAGACACTGATGGCAGTCACAAGACTGCTATATACCGCTGATGAGAAAGGGTATTTAGCAGTTTATATTTACTAAAATAATTCTCACAGCCTCACAGCTCACAAACAGCACCGTTCCCCCAAATGCCAGGGCCCATAATCGCAAGGCAAGAGGCTTGCATTACGTCCCCTCCAACAGCCTCTGTCCCGGCTAGGTCTGTCACAGTATCCAACGTTTATTCATGACTGCAATATCTGCAAACCAAGCAATGTCTACATGACCACTTGTCAACTGCCTCATGCAGATATACTGCTGCAGGGCAGTCGTACTGCGCTGGATCATGTATCCGATATGCGATCAGCACTTCCAGGTAGGGGGGCCTGCTTGCCCGCCACCCTAGCTGTGCTGTAATTTGTTACAGCACAAGCCAATCAATGGGTGCTGGCAAATGATTGATCGGCCGCACTCGCTGATAAGCTATTTCATTCAGGGAAGGGAGCTCTGTGTGGTAAACCACACAGAGCTCTGAGCACTGACAGGCAATCCTGTTTTTTTTATTCCCTGCGATGCGGCCGCATTCGTGCTAAAACTCTGCACGTTTTAGTGACGTTTGAGCGCTGCTTTACCCCCAAGGAAGGGGTTTCAAGCGCCCGCGCTGTGTTGCTTCTGAAGCGCTGCCCATGCATTTCAAAGGACAGGGCGTTTTTGGAGCACCAAATACAGCGTTCCCAAACTGCCCCAAAGATGCTGCTTGCAGGACTTTTCCTAACGTCCCGCAAGCGCACCGTCCCAGTGTGAAAAGACGCGCTGAAAAAAAAGGGAGGCTATTTTCAGGTGCCATTTCTAACGCTAAAATGCCTGAAAACCACCTCAGTGGGAAAAGGGGTCTTAGTGTACCACCCAGCCAGCGTCAGCGAGTACAAGATTGGCTGCCATACTAAAGCACAGTCCTACTATAAGTTGCTGATCACTTGTTGACTGCCTCAAAAAAACCGCCAACACACATATTATTATTATTATTATTATTATTATATCTATACCAGACGCTATAACTTTGACGCAAACCAAATATACACTTATTAGGGGTTTTTTGTTACCAAAAGACATGTAGCAGAAAACATTTTGGCTTAAATTCATGAAGAAATTCGTTTTTTCATATGTTTTATTGCAAAAAATAAAAATATTGGGGTTTTTTTTTTTCTTCAAAACTTTGTCTTTCATTTTAAAAAACGACATTTTAATCTGTGTACAATGTTGCATGACCGCACAATTGCCAGTTAAAATAGTGAAGTGCTCAATAGTAAAAAATGCTTTGGCCATGAAGGGGGTAAAATCGTCTGGAGGTCAAGTGGTTAACGAGCTGCTAGAGCCCCTGAAAGCCCCAGCCTTCTAGGTATGGGACATGGCCACACTTTAATAGGAGAGCACTGCGTTCCAGGACTGTCCGCCGTCACTTGATGAACTATACACATAAAAAGGAAGTTCTATTTTTACTTTTCCAAAGCTTGGTTTGTGTTTTCAGTCCACCGATTTCCTATTTTACTTTTGTTAATTAAAAGAATAAAATAAAATACGGATAACAACATCATCTGGTCGGCACAGACAAACAAGCTCATTGCTCACCCCTTCCTTCCTTCCAATACACATTACATCAGGGGAATGGTGACCACTGAGCACTTCCTCCTGAGGAAATAACCCAGAGGGCTGCTGACAATAGAACAGCCATGCAAGATGGACAATGCAAGAGGAAATTATCTCAGATAAAAAGCAGAACACGCAATTTCTCCTTATTACGGATGATCTTCTGTGGTTATCGTTTAAAAAAAAAACACACACACACCCACACACACTAAATTGGCCTGTGTGGATTGTAGTTCCATGGACACATCTACCTGCTGGTATTTAAAAAAAAAAAAAAATCTGCAATCTGAAGATTAAAGCGGAAGTAAACCCATCGATTTAACGCCTAAAAAAAAAAAAAAAAAAAATAAAAAGTTACATTCCCGGCATGCCGTAGAATGCTAGCTGTCACATTGGCTGTGCTCTCAACCAATCTGTCGAACCATCCAATGGCTGGAGTCATAACTGATCACATGTGCAGCATCATGGCAGTTGAAGATTAGACAGAGATCAAGATGGCAGCTTCCTTGGCTGAAAATGATAGGAGGGTTTACTTCCGCTTTAATATTGGAAGGTAGTCCCCAATGGTGACCATGTGAAGCGTACAATGCAGACTCCCCAGCAAGCTTGAGGCTGGTGGCACCAAATACACCAGTTGTGATTTGAACATTTTGGAAAGCAAATACACTACTCAAAAAAAAATTAAAAGGAACATTTTAAAATCAGATCTTAATGGGGAAAAATATCACGTCCGAATATCTATACTCATATGGACTGGGTAATGTATTAGGAATGAAAAGGATGCCACTTCGTTTGATGGAAATTAAAATTATCAACCAGCAGAGGGCTGAACTCAAAAAAATTGAAGTGAAAAAATTATGCAGCAGGGTCATCCATTTTGCTGTAATTTAATTGCTGCAACACAAAAAATGGTACTCAGTAGTTTGTATGCCCCCTACGTGCTTGTATGCATGCCTGACAACGTCGGGGTATGCTCCCAGTGAGACAACGGATGGTGTCCTGGGCTATTTCCTCACAGATCTGGACCAGGGCATCACTGAGCTCCTGAACAGACTGAGGTGCAACCTGGCAGCGTCGGAAGGACCAAAACAATGTTCCAGAGGTGTTCTATTGGGTTTAGGTCAGGGGAGCCTGGGGGCCATTCAATGGCATAAATTCCTTTATCCTCCAGGAACTGGCTGCATACTCTCGCCACATGAGGCCGGGCATTGTCATGCACCAGGAGGAACCCAGGACCCACTGCACCAGCATAAGGTCTGATAATGGGACCCAGGATTTCATCCTGATAACAGCAGTCAGGGTACCATTGTCTAGCCTGTAGAGGTCTGTGCTTTCCTCCATGGATATGCCTCCCAGGCCATTGCAGACCCACCACCAAACCGGTCATGCTGAACAATGTTTTAGGCAGCATAACGTTCTCCACGGCTTCTCCAGACCCTTTGTCTGTCACATATGCTCAGGGTGAACCTGCATTCATCTGTGAAAAGCACAGGGCGCCAGTGGTGGACCTGTCAATTCTGGTGTTTAATGGCAAATACCAATCGAGCTCCACTGTGCCGGGCAGCACAGGGCCCACTAAAGGATGTTGGGTCCTCAGGCCACCCTCAAGAAGTTGGTTTCCGATTGTTGGGTCAGAGACATTCACACCAGTGGCCTGCTGGAGGTCATTTTTGTAGGGTAGATACCGGGGCCTGCTGATGGGTTAAGGACCTTCCACGGCCCTGTCCAGCTCTCCTAGAGTAACTGCCTGTCTCCTGGAATCTCCTCCATAATGGGACACATAGCAAACCTTCTGCCAATGGCACATATTGATGTGCCAGCCTGGGCAACCTCTATAGGGTCCAGGTATTGCCTTGTGCTACCAGTAGTGTCACTGATCCTAGCCAAACGCAAAACAGTCATGAAAAGGAGAAGGGGATAAAAGAAAAAAAAGAAAAATATGTCACTGGCCTCCACCTGTAAAACCATTCCCGTTTTGGAGGTTGTCTCATTGTTGCCCATCTAGTGCATTTGTTGTTAATTTCATTAACACCAAAGCAGCTCAAACTGATTAACAACCCCCTCTGCTACTTGATCAATATCCCAGAAGTTTAATTGACTTGATGCTATACTTGGTTTCAAAAAAAAGTGTTCCTTTCATTTTTTTGAGCAGTGTATTTCATGTCCTATGATCAACTGGTCACGACAAATGTTTATTAGGACAATAACTGAGGCTTTAGTACTACTTAAAAGGATGTTGCAGCTTCTGGAAACTTGAGGATGAATTTCTCCACAGTGTAGCTACGGAGGTTAGTTTTTTTTTTTTTTTTTATAAAATAAAAACTAAAAAAAAAAAAAAAAAAAGAAGGTGCATAGCTCAGGCACTGACTCACTTAAAGCGCAACTCCACTTTTGTTGAGGAAAAAAATAAAAAACAATCCCCTCTGGGTGATCTATGTACATTGCAAGAATTATAACAGCCTTTGTTGCAGATTCCTACTTTTTGTTATTCTGAAGAAATACATGTATGTTTGTCTGTGCCTCTGTGTAGAGCGAGTCTAATGGCAGTGGTTTCATAATTATCAGTCAGCTGTGGTAGCTGCTGGGCCTGAACCCCTTTAGATGTGTTACTATTGGAAATATAAAAATAAAAATGTCATTTTTGTTGCAGGGGATGCCTGAAATCTGACAAAAATTGGTTAGCCAATCACGCAAGCAGGAAATTATGTTTCTGGGGGGTGGTCAGTTCACATTCTGTGTACAAAACAACTCCATGTAGCCATATTGCTTTGCATTTATAGAAAAATTACAGCAGCGGCAGATTGAAAAGGAAAGGTCATTTTTAAATAACATTCAATTACAATATGACTTGTATCGCAATTGTAAACACCACATTTTTTCTTTATTTGCTATTTTTTTTCCCCCACGAACGTGGAGTTACCCTTTAAAGTAACCATGACTGATATCTTCCAAACAGTTTTGCTGTTCAGCCAAAATTTCCCTGAGACAGAGCAGCTTAACCACTTGCCTACCGGGCACTTTCACCTCCTTCTTGCCCAGGCAAATTTGCAGCTTTCAGCGCTGTAACACTTTGAATGACTATGGCGTGGTCATGCAACACTACTCATTTTTTCCACAAAAATAAAGCTTTTCTTTTGGTGATATTTAATTACCACAGTTTTTTTTTTTTTTTTTGCTAAAACAAAAAAAAAAATAGACCAAAAAAAAACTTTTTTTTCCCCCTTTACGTTTTTCCTAGTTTCTGTAAGGCGCTATAGCACAAAAAAGACTTAGTTAGACTTACCGGTGACGGTATTTCTAAGAGCCTTTCAGGACAACCCTGGAGAGAGAGCGCAGCTCCGCCCACTTTTCAGGAAACACATGCTTGACCTTTAAAACCCCTCCTCTTCCACCATGGCCTCAGTTATTGGGGACCTCCGGCATACTGGAAAACAAAGCACAGAGAACCACACAAAAAACCATGACAGATACTTGTATCCTTTTTTATGCATTCAGAAACACAAGGGAGGGAACTAGGGGTTGTCCTGAAAGGCTCTTAGAAATACCGTCACCGGTAAGTCTAACTAAGTCTTTCTCAAATCGCCTTTCAGGACAACCCTGGAGAGGATAACCGAGAAGCTTACCTAGGGTGGGACTACTGCCTGCAGTACCTTCCTGCCAAAGGCCTGATCTGCAGCTGACAGTAAGTCCAGCCTGTAGTGCCGAAGGAAGGTCGAGTAGCTTGACCACGTGGCCGCCTTACAGATCTGATCAGGCGTAGCACCGGCCCTTTCAGCCCAAGAAACTGCTGTTGCCCTTGTGGAGTGGGCAGCAATCCCCGCTGGGGGCACTTCCCCTTTGGCCTTGTAGGCCTCTGCAATAGCCCCCCTAAGCCACCTGCCCAAGGTGCTCTTCGAAGCTTTTTCCCCTTTGCGGGGTCCTGAGAAGATCACAAAGAGGGCATTAGACTTCCTGAACTCCTTAGTGACCAAAAGGAACTGCAGAAGACATCTCCTTACATCTAGCGTGTGGAACGCCTCCTCACCTGCGTTGGCAGGAGCTGTAGAGAAGGTAGGCAAAACAATTTGCTGGGAGCGATGAAACTTCGAGGAGACCTTGGGCAGGAACGCTGGGTCTGTTTGAAGAACCACTCTGTCTGGGAAGATTCTAAGGAAAGGTTCCGTAACTGCTAGAGCTTGCAGCTCACTAATACGTCTTGCTGACGTAATAGCCACCAAAAAAATAGTTTTCAAGACTAAATCTTTTAAACAAGACCCCTGTAGGGGTTCAAAAGGTGCCTCCATAAGCCCCTGAAGGACAATGGATAAATCCCAACTAGGGCAAAAGGTAGGAGCCACTGGCCTATTTCGAGCCAGAGCTCTAAAAAATCTGGAAATTAAAGTCTCCCTGGACAGGGTTTTTTTCAAAATAAACAGATAAAGCTGCTACCTGCGTTTTCAGGGTGCTAGCTGCTAATCCTTTTTCCATCCCCTCTTGGAGAAATTCCAGAACGGACACTACACTTTTGACCTGGAATCCCTTAGAGGTACAGTACGAATTAAATTTTTTCCAAACTTTAAAGTATATTGCCCTAGTCACCTCCTTTCTACTGGACAGGAGAGTCCTGACTACTCTATCGGACAGGCCTCTAGCTTTTAGGAGGTCTTTTTCAGAAGCCAGGCCGTTAGCTGAAGTCTGCCTACTTCTGGGTGAACCACCGTTCCCTGCAACAGCAGGTCCTCCCTGACTGGCAGCCTCCACGGAGGCTCCACTGCTAAGCCTAGGAGAGCCGAAAACCAGGGCCTTTTGGGCCAGTAGGGTGTGATCAGGATCATACCGATCCCCTCTTCCCTGAACTTCCTCAGTACCAACGGAATTAAAGGGAAGGGGGGAAAGGCATAGCACAGGTGGTAGTGCCATGGGTGAGCCAGGGCATCCAGACCCACGGCTCCGTCCTCCCTGTGCAGGGAAAAGATACTGCGGACCTTGCAGTTCTGCCGATTGGCAAAAAGGTCTATTTGAGGAGACCCCCACACTTTGGTGATCATAAGAAAGACGTCTTGATTCAGAGCCCATTCTGCCTCCAACAGTCTTTTCCTGCTGAGCATGTCCGCGAAAAGGTTTAAGGAACCCTTCAGGTGGACTGCCGAGAGGGAGGCTACCCATGGTTCCGCCCAACTGAAAAGTTGCTCGGCTAGGACCATAAGAGCACTGCTCCTGGTTCCTCCCTGTCGCTGTACATAAGCCACTGCGGTCGTATTGTCCGAGAGGATCTGGACATGATGACCCCTCACTTCCTCTCGAAAAACTCGAAGGGCTAAGAGAATGGCCCTGAGCTCCCGCCAGTTTGACGATCTTCGCGACTCTGTTTTGGTCCAGGTCCCTTGTGTCGTCAAACCGTCCAGATGAGCCCCCCAACCCCAAGCACTCGCGTCTGTTGTGAGGCGCTTGTCCAACGGGAAGACCCACGGGAGACCTCTGGAAAGGTTGGTCGGACACCTCCACCACCATAGAGCCCTTTTTACTCTTACCGTGAGCCTGATTTGTTTCTCTAGAGAAACCTGATGCGACCAGGACTTCAGGATATTTGCCTGAAGAGGCCTGGCGTGAAACCGAGCCCAAGGTACTGCCGGTATTGCGGCTGTGAGAAGCCCCAGAACCTTCATGGCAGAACGAACTGAGATTGCACAGTTCGTTTGGACCTGCTTCACTGCCGCCTGGACCTTTTCCCGCTTTGCCTGCGGGAGAAAAACTCTCTGGAGGACTGAGTTGATTACATAACCCAGGAAAGTTATTTCCTGACTTGGTACCAGGCTTGACTTCTCTAAGTTGAGGAGCCACCCCAGGCTTCTGAGGTGGATTTGAGCAACCTGCAAATTCACAGCTACCTGCTCCTTGGAGTCTGCAAAAAATAGAAGGTCGTCTAGATAGGGTACTACGGGAATACCCTTCAGCCTCAGGGGCTCCAGAGCTTCCGCCAAAATCTTCGTGAAGATCCTGGGGGAGGACGAGAGTCCGAAGGGCAGAGCCCTGAATTGCAGGTGCCAAACGGACTCCCCCAGATTGACTGCCAGCCGCAGAAATTGCTGGGAGGTCTGGGCAATTGGAATGTGTAGGTAAGCATCCCTTAGATCTAGGGATGCCAGGAAACAATTCGGCATTAACAATTTCGTTATCGAGTGGATGGTGTCCATACGAAAATGTTTGTACCGGATCGATCGGTTTAGGATCTTTAGATTTAAGATCAACCGAAATTTTCCTGAGGGTTTTCCGACTAGGAAAATGTGTAGAGTAAAGCCCCTGCCCTTGTTGATGTTTTGGGACCTCGACAACCACCTCTTGCTGTATCAGATCCTGCAGCAGGTTCGTCATGGCAGAGGCCTTGTCTTGATCCCTTGGGAGGGTCGTGACATAGAACCTGTTCGGAGGAGGTTCTAGAAACTAGGTTGTAGCCCTGGGCGACAATACTCCTCACGAATGGGCTCGGAGTCATCCTGTTCCATTGCGGAAGGAAAGCTGACAGCCTTCCTCCTACTGGAACCAGACCGTCATTTGCTTTTGGGTGTATGGTCGGAGGGAGCTCTAAACAGGACTCCTCCCCTACCTCTACCCCTCTGGGGAGCCCAACGGCTTCTGTTATCTTCCCTACTTTTTTGGGACTGCTGAACAGCACGAAAATTTTTCTTCGGTGCCTGTTTCTTCTTAGTAGGGAAGGCCTTCTTTTTATCAGCAGTTCTGTCCAAGATGGTTTCCAGATCTGGCCCAAAAAGTAGGTCCCCAGAAAAGGGAAGGCCACATAGCCTAATCTTTGAGGCCGTGTCACCCGACCAAGTCTTTAGCCAGACAGCACGACGGGCTGAATTAACTAAAGCAGAAGACCTAGCTGCCAACTTGATAGACTCGGCAGAGGCGTCGGCCATGTATTTTACTGCCTTCAGGATCAAAGGGAAAGATTCCAAGAGGTCTTTCCGAGATGTCCCTGCCTCAATATGACTCTTAAGTTTCTCCACCCAGCACTCTAGGTTCCTCGCTACTACCGTGGAAGCCATGGCTGGTTTGAGGCTAGCTGCCGCAGAATCCCATGCCTTTTTAAGGAGGCCATCAGCCCTCTTATCCATCGTGTCCTTGAGGACCCCCATGTCCTCAAATGCCAAATCAGTGCGGCGTGAGACCTGGGAGAAAGCGGCATCCACCCGCGGCTTTTTATTCCAAACCTCCGACTCTTTGTCGTCGAATGGGAAGCGCCGTTTGAGGGTTTTGGAGAGAAAAGGACCTCTCTCAGGGTCCTTCCACTCCCTTTTGACTGTGTCTGAAAGTACCCGATGGACCGGAAAAACCCTGGTTTTGGTGTCATCCAGGCCCTGATACATTCTGTCATGGACTGACAGTTGGACCTTTTCTTCCTGAATGTCTAAGGTAGTATATATACCTTTAAGTAGGTCATCTACTTCTTCTAGGGAAAGTTTGTACCTAGACCTACGGTCCTCATCCTCCTCTTCCCCCTCATCCTCTGAATCCCTGAGGGAAGGAAGAGTGCTTGTCCCCTCGTCCTCGGAATCCAGGATCTCCAGCTGTCTGGAGGTGGATTGTCTAGGACTTAGAGGTGGCTGCTGGCTAGTGCTCTGACCTGCTGGGTTCTGAGCCAACATGGTTTTTACAGAACTCAGGGAACTAGCAATCTCCTTAACAGAGGAGAAGAGGTCCCTGTACTGCTGGGAGGACTCTTCCTCCACCAGCTCCCTAATGCAAGCTTTGCAAAGGGCTTTTTGCCAAGATTCCCGCAATGGTACTTTGCACGAAGGGCATTTCTTCTGGCCTGGAGGGTTAGATCGTTTAGTTTTCCCCAAGACAGTCTCCTAAAAGAAACCAAAAAAGGAATGTCTTACTGCTACTGCAGAGGGCCCACTAAAACAAACAGTGCTCACACCGACCACCAACAGGGAGAAGGACAACACCCCACTGTGACAAACAAAGGGGAAAAGACACAGCCACCATAAATCCACAGGTCTGAGTGACAGTAACCTCAGAAACCTGAAGGGGCAGGCTCCCCTGAGGGAGGGAAATACAGTTCACAAGGAAAAAACATAAGCCCATAAGGGTAAGAATCGAGAGCACCGTTGTGCCCCTCTTACCTGGGCCTGACCGGTGCTCGTGGTGCCTGCCTCCACCGACGCTGACGATCTCTCTTCCATCATGCAGAGAGCGCAGCGGGGACTGAATCTGACACAGCTGATTTTAAAACTCCCGGGCGTTGCATCATTACGCTGGCCGGAAGCTTGCACACGGTCTAAGGACCCGCCCCCTAGCCCCTGCGTTGTCAGGCGACCGGAACCACTCGTCGCCCCGCCCAAACAGGAAGCCGCGTCACTGGCCGCCGCGTCATCCGCCCTCCAGAGGGGACCCGGAAGCCAACTCAGCGCCAGCGCGCGAGATTCAAACTCGGGCTCCCGGGTCCAAGACGCCTCGACCTCCTGCTCGGCCATGCTCCCCTAAGCTGGACAAGGCTGGGGACTCCGGAACACCCTCCGAACGTACCAGGAAGGTGCTGGGATGGTCGTTTTGCCGCGAATCGCACCTCACCGAGGTAAGGCCTTTCAGCTCCCCCTGGAGAGATCGCAGCCCTGCTGGTTCCCACAAGTGCTTCCACATGGCGGAGGAAACACAAATAACTGAGGCCATGGTGGAAGAGGAGGGGTTTTAAAGGTCAAGCATGTGTTTCCTGAAAAGTGGGCGGAGCTGCGCTCTCTCTCCAGGGTTGTCCTGAAAGGCGATTTGAGAAAATAGCACCTGCATAGCGCCTCTCCTCTCACTGCAGTGTAAAAACCTGAGTGCTTTCACACTGGAGCGGTGCGCTGGCAGGGCGCCAAAAAAAGTCCTGCAAGTCGCATCTTTGAGGCGCTGTAGGAGTGGTGTAATTTTTCTCCTTCACTGGTGTGCTGATGAGGGAGCCCTAATGAGGCACTAATGGGTATTGACTGGCACTGTTTGGGCTGCACGGATAATCAGGACACGGATGATTAGTGCTCCAATTATCAGTGTACATGTTCCCTTTCACATTTGCCAGTTACCGGCTCTCCTCTCCTCCGCGCTCTGACAACGAGTGAAGAGAGGATAGCTGATAACTGGCAAGTGCGTTTACATTGCGATAAAAACTGATTGGACACATCGATGACAGAGCATGTCGGAATGCACGCCGCAGCAAGCGCATGCTTCTGGGAGCGCATCAATAGGTGGAGTCGAGCCATACTCCTTATGTGAATATACACACGGAGCAGCAGCTTGAGAGCGAGTCTGCTTGAGTGCCCCCATAGCAAGAGGCTTGCTACGGTGGCACTAGGCAGGAGGGAGGGGCCTGGAGTGCAGGCAGAGACCCAAGAAGAGGGGAATAGAGGGTGCTCTATGCAAAACCATTTTAAAGTGGTCCTCAAAAGGAAGAAGGTTTTTTACCTCAATGCATTCTTTTCATAAGGTAGAAAATCTTCCACTGTTTACGCCTCCCCACTCCTCCTTAAAACACTTATGGGCTTGGCTGAGAGCAATGGGAGCCATTGGCGCCAGCTGCTGTCAATCAAATCCAGTGAGGAGGGAGCAGGGGGGGGCCCGAGCCACACTGTGCGTCAATGGATGCGGGTTTGGAATTGCGCCCACACGTGTGCCCCCATAAGAAGTGGCTTGATATGGGGGCATTTGGAGAAGAATAGAAAACAATTAGTGCCGGCTGGGGACCCGAGAAGAGGAGGTCTGGGGACGGTCTGAGCAATACTACTGCACAGCATGGGTAAGTATAACACGTTTGTTATTTAAATTATTATTATTTTTTTTTTTTTTTTTTAACATTACCTTAAATCAGTGGTGGCCTGTGCATCATGGGTGCACGGGCGCCGCCCCCCCCCCCCCATCCATGCGCCCGGCCCCTTTCAGGATGCCGGGCGCATGGATTCCTATGGCGGCGGTATTTTTTGCAGCACCCAATTAGAGCCAGATGCTCTAATAGGCTTCAAAATAGGGTGGTCTCGGGGCGCAGAGAGTGTGCCCTGATCACACCCAATTGTGTGACGATAGCAAATTAATGTTCTTCCTCCCCACCAATCAGGAGGCAGGGCGTCAGACCTGTTTCCCCGATTGGCCAAAGCGCCAGGCCACCCTATTGGAAGCCTGGCGCTTAGGAAGAGGAGCAGAGGTCGCTGCCGCTATGGTGCATTGGAGAGGAGCTGCTGCGGTAAATGCCAGGGGGTCTGTCAGAGCCACGCAGGGGGGGGGGGGCTTGCTGCCAGAGACCAGAGAGCCCCACGAGTGGGGGGGGGGGGGGTGTTTGGGTCGGTGGGCACACGGGCTGCATTTGATGGCTTTTTTTTTTTTTAAGTATTTTTCAGTTTGTGTGCGACCCCCCCAGAAATTTTGAGCACCAGCCGCCACCGCTTTAAAAATGAGAAAGCCAATCGCAGCATGACATTCGCTCGTGCACGGTGACTGTAGAGTGCCAGGGGAGAGCAAAGCAAACCCAAGATAGAATTACTCTTACAGTGAGGACAGCTAATGAAAGGAAATCATTGTGTACGTAAATTTCCAAGTCAGGTCCATGGGGAGCTTGGATAGGTAGAGAAGCAAACCAGAAATACTCAAAATGTTTATTACCCGGCAACAACATGACATCATCCACCTTTTCGGCTTGTTCCTTGTCTCTAACATCTATTTCCTGTGGAGAAAAGAAAGAAATATTTGAAAATGCGCACAGAGAGAGATACATGGATACAAGCCAGACATTAACAACAGGTAGAAGAAAACACGTCTACAAGCGAGACCAGACAGGTAAAGAATTCGTCATACACCGATCGAGGGCTCACTCCAAAGTTTATTTCAGTCCACCAGACAACATACAGATCAATACCAGAGACTGCAATGCTTCCTAATGGGTTACAAAATGTTTGATTCTTCTCAAATTTTAAGAAGAATGTTCACTGCTTAACCGCTTCAGCCCTGGAAGATTTTACCCCCTTCCTGACCAGAATACTTTTTGCGATTCGGCACTGTGTCACTTTAAGGCCCCTTTCACACTGGGGCGGTTTTGCAGGCGCTATTGCGCTAAAAATAGCGCCTGCAAATCGACCTGAAACAGCCGTTGCTGTGTCTTCAGTGTGAAAGCCCTCGGGCTTTCACACTGGAGCGGTGCGCTTGCAGGACGCTGAAAAATGTCCTGCAAGCCGCATCTTTGGTGCGCTGTAGGAGCGGTGTAATTACCGCTCCTAAAGCGTCCCCTCCGATTGAAAACAATGGGGCAGCACTCCGAACCCGCCCGCAAAGCGCAGCTGGAGCGGCGCTTTGCGGGCAGTAGTAACCCTTTTTCGGCCGCTCACGGGGGGTAAAACTGCCCCGCTAGCGGCCAAAATAAACAACGGTAAATATAGCGCCGCTTTACCGCCAGCGCACCCAGCGCCTTGGTGTGAATAGCCTAACTGACAAATTGCTCAGTGGTGATACGTTGCACCCAAACAATTGACGTCCTTTTTCCCCCCCCCCCACAAATAGAGCTCTCTTTTGGTGGTATTTGATCACCTCTGCGGCTTTTAGTTTTTGCACTATAAAAAAAAAAAAAAAAATTTATAAAGCAAATATTTTTTACTTTTTGCGATAATGAATAGCCCCCAAAACTATAGAATAAAAAAAAAAACACACACACACACACACACACACACACACACAACTTTTCCCCCCCTCAGTTTAGGCCGATATGTATTTTACATATTTATTTTTTTGGGCAAAAAAATATTTATCGCAATAAGCGTATATTGATTAGTTTGCGCAAATGTTATAGCATCTACAAAATAGGGGATAGTTTTAGTGGCATTTTTATTATACGTTTTTTTTTTTTTCTATTAGTAATGGCGGCCAAAGTTAGAAGCCGATTGGCCACACAGCTGCACCAGATTATAAGTGTTCCAGTAAATCTCCGCCTAAGGCCTGATTCACACTTATGCAGGAACATTTTGCGTTTTTCAATACATGCTTTTGATCCATTGAAGCCTATGGAACCAAAAACAAGTCCCTGGCCCTTTCTATAGAATGCACAGGATGTGAACTACATCCATAGGAAACCATGTTAAATGGACTGTAGTGTGTTTCTCCAAAACTTAAAAAAAAAAAAAAAAAAAAAGGAAGGACTACTTCTTGCTGGTAGTTAGAATCTTTAATATTTGCTAACAAAATTAAGGTTTTCCCCATTTAGAATAAATGTCGGGTTTGTTAAAAAAAAAAAAATATATATATATATATATCTCTGATTCAATCATACAGTTTGTAGTGTACAATAATGGGATAAAGGAATATTCCTGAACTTTGTTTTATCTCATGGTTACTGTGACATTGTGTGAATGCATCAATGCAGTGCATGTTATGTCAGCTTACAGAGCTTGGATTCATTGAATTAATTTACCCAAAAATGTAAATTATTGCAGACTATACAGCCTCATGCTACATAACTAAGCTCCATTTCATCCTGAATAAATTAAATTAGTAATGCATCTTAAAATAGTAAACTATCTTTAGATAGATTTTTACTCCAAAAGCATTTTATGCAGAAAAAAAAATTTTGATAAAATAAAAAAAAACAAATAAAAAAAAAAAAATCATTGATTTATATCCACTCACACGGTGACAGCCCTTGGTGTCCTTTTAAAAAACGGTCTGCAGTTGAACGCTTTTCAGAGGGTAGTTGACCAATGACTGGGAGGCAGTACGTCACCTCCCCACCACCTGTTTTAACCCTGAAAAAACCTGATTTGCATATCAGAGCCCATAAAGATTTAAGGCGGGTACATACTAAAATCGGGCAAATGATTTTAGCGTGGTCCTGCAAGCAGCATCTTTAGGGTGGTTTTGGAGTGCTGCAAAAAGCGCTCTAAAAAACGCCCCTGCCCAGTGAAATGAATGGGCTGCACTTCTAAAGCGCCACAAAACGGGTCTTACCACAGCCGTTTCATCTGAGGGAAATCCTGAAAATGTGACCTGTTGGGGTGCCTCGAGGATTGGAGTTGACACAAATGGCGTGAATGGACGAATTCCCCCTGCTGGCTTTTGTATTCCGACAGCTGCTAGTGCCAGCTGTCACAATACCCGCAGGCCCTGTTTGGGTAGAAATTTTTACTTCAGCTCCTCTGACAAAAAAGTCAACCGAGTAATCTACTTTTGTTGAGCCAGCAAGGCCACTCGTTAGAATTTTGCCCAATTCCTCTGAAACAACTGAAATTTTAACAGTGTGTGGCAAACTTAAAGCAGACCTTCACTCCCAAAATGAATTGTTTGTATCTGGTTCCAGCCCCCTCACCACAATGATAGTTTTATGGTTTTTTTTTTTTTATTTTATGTAGTTTTTTTGCTGTGAGGCAAAGCCCTGTAGCCCAAGCAAAAATGAGGTTGCACCCGATCCATGCCCGCGCAGACGTGCTAAAAGGCTCTGTCCGGCCTGCAGTAACCGGGGGCACATCTGCGTGTGTTCGTCCACACAAACATGATGCGATTAGGGGAGGTACAGGACTGTGTTCAGTCAGCATGTGTGCAGACCGAACAGGATTTCCTGTAACCCCCTAAATCGCAATATGTTCACACACCGGCAAGAGGTCCACCACAGGACTGCACCAGGTTCTGAAAGATGGAGATCGCACTTCGGGAACATCTGTGCATGTGTCAGACCATCAAAGATGGCGGCCCCAGTCAGGGGACTGAAGTGTATATACTGTACTGACGTAGGTAGTTTATTGTAGTAGACATGAAAGGAATATGGTAAAACCTGATTTATATTAAAACAGTCAACTCATTGTTGTTTCGGGAATGTAAGACAAGGGAGTGTACCAGGAGCAGAGCATTGCAGCACATCTAATAATGTATAGGTCAGGCTGCTTAATAACCACCACCCCCCCCATTTATGCCAACCAGTTTATTTATAGCATTCAAAACCAGTAATTATCATACTGAAGCCAGACATATCATAAAAGCGGATTAGTATAAACTTGTCTGTACAGCAAAACACGGGGCAGTACAGAAAGAAGCACGGCGGAGGGACAAACTAATTAAGTAAATTTACTGGATGGTTGTGGCATTCTTTACTTTGGAATCTAGGTTGTGCAGTCACAAGGGTCAACTAACCCCATCAAACAACTTAAAAAAAAAAACACGCAGGAAGAGCAAATATTTGAAATATTTTCTTGCAGTGGTTTCCAATTCCGTAACCGATTTTTTATTCACTTGCAATGTGCCCTTTGAGCTTACTAGAAAACCTGACAACTCCAGCAAGATTCAATTTCTTTAGCACAGGCCCCTTCCGTCCATTTTCTGTGCTGGCCCAGCTCCTTAGCCCCTCCCTTTACCAACTGTTTCATAAAAGTTTATGAAGTGCAGGATGATACTATACAGGTTCACTTGAGTGACCGCTCCAAATTAAAAAATGGTTACACCCAGCAGTAGTCACAGGGCTTTGAATATATACATAACGGAAAGGGAGGATTTTACAGGTACCGTATATACTCGAGTATAAGCCGACCCGAATATAAGCCGAGGCACCTAATTTTACCACAAAAAACTGGGAAAACGTATTGAATCGAGTATAAGCCTAGGGTGAGAAATGCGCAGCTACTGCAAGTGGAAAAGCGGGTCAACAATGCCCATTTGCAGCCTCACTGTGCCCATTTGCATGCCTCACTGTGCCCATAGGTCTCCTGAACTCTAGGGATCCTAGATGCCCCCTAGCTGCAGCCAAAATTTGGGGTCTCTGGACCCAAAGGGTCCCGAAATGACATTGCTGCAGATGGACACAGTTGACCGAATTTGGGGCCCTGTATCTCGGGGCCACTTGGTGCTAGGAACTCCAAATTTGGATATGTTGGTTCCACTGGATTTGCACACCAGATTTGGGGTTCCTAGCACCAAGTGGCCCCGAGATACGGGGCCCCAAAGTCGGGTCAGAAAATGTCAAGCACTTTACTGCAGCTGAGAATGGCATTTTCTGAACTGACTTTGGGGCCCTGTATCTCGGGGCCACTTGGTGCTAGGAACTCTAAATTTGGATATGTTGTAGTGTTGGTTCCACTGGATTTGCACACCAAGGTTCCTAGCACCACGTGGCCCCGAGATATGGGGCCGCAAAGTCGGGTCGGAAATATTATTTTTTTTTTGCTGCAGAAAAGTGCTCGACTCGAGTATAAGATTAAGCCGAGGGGGGCACTTTCAGCACAATAAAATATGCTGAAAAACTTGGCTTATACTCGAGTATGTATGGTAAATTATATGCTTAAAACATGTTGTTAAATGCACATATACTCTTGGGGGAAGATTT
Source organism: Lithobates sylvaticus (assembly GCA_028564925.1). Lineage (NCBI taxonomy): Eukaryota > Metazoa > Chordata > Amphibia > Anura > Ranidae > Lithobates > Lithobates sylvaticus. The sequence continues at coordinate 65,448,617 of CM053026.1, forward strand.
TTGTGGAAATTAAGGGTCTAGCCACAGGGTCTCTTTAATCACTTTCGCAGAGTTAACAACCACTTAAAAAAAATAAAAAACCTGCAAGACTAAGGCATATACGCTTTAAAATTTTGCATGCTCGTGAAATGGCGACAAACTACGGTACTTAAAAATCTCTATAGGAAACGTTTAAAAAGGTTTACAAGGTTACCCGTGTTACAGAGAAGGTCTTGTGTTAAAATTATTGCTCTTGCACTAACTATTGCGGCGATATCTTGTGTATTTTGAACACCGTTACATGCGGGCGCAACTTACTTATGCGTTTGCGCATGTGAGCTCGGGGGGGGCTTTTTTTTTGTATATACATTTCGTTTTTTTTTTTTTCTGATCACTTTTATTCCCATTACAAGAAATGCAAACATCCCTTGTAATAGCAATAAGCCTGACAGGTCCTCTTTATTAAGGAGATCTGGTGGCAAAAAAAAAAAAAAGGGGGGGGGGGGGAAGGAAAGTCATTTTAGACTTTAAGAAAAATAAATAAATAAATGCGACGGAGGTCGCTCTGATTGTCCAAGGGCATAGAGCCGAGTGGGGGCCATCTTGCCCGCACTCGGCTTCCAGCCTAGCTATCGGCCACATCGGATCAGTTCCGGGCTTACTGGCAGCTCCGGTAAGCTTGGAAATGACCAGGATTTTTGTTGCATGGCACACATTGAAAACAAGTTTTCCCCGTGAAGTGGATCCTTGCTTCATCTATTAAAAATCGGTTTGGGACTCCGACTTTCACATTTATCTTTTCCTATTACGGTTACATTTTTCATCACGTTTGTGAGGTTTATACTTTATTACACAAATTGCATAGAATTATTAGCACTAGGTACCTTGGCTATTGATGCCAATCAGCAGTGTGGTATTGAATATTTTTTTCTTGCACAGGTATTTGCTCCACAGGTTGAATCAGCACACCGTTATTTGACTTTATATTACAAAAACACAATATAATACCCAAATTGTTTGGTAAAATGTACAAGCTAATGTTACGCTAAATTGATAACAGACAAATTGCACACAATACCGCAACAATATAAATTTTACTATCCGTAGGCGATGCTTCAAAAAAAAAAAAATAAATAAATAAAAAGCCTTTACAGGTAACTACTTTAGATTTTACACATGAAATCTCCTGCTAGAATTTCTGCCCATAATCTGACATTGACAGTGATACCTTACATGCGTGGGACGATCGCTGTTTGTGTGCACTGGGCCGATGGCTCCTGCTGCTATCAATCTGTCCAAGGAGGAGAGAGACAGCTGCTAGAGCCACTGCGCTCATACACATCGCTGGATTGGATCGGGCTCAGGTAAGAAAGAAACAAAAATTTAAAAAAGGGGGGAATGGAGCTGCAGCACAGGTTTTCCTCCTTAATGCATAGAATGCATTAAAGTGAAAAACCTTGAGGCTTTACAGCCACTTTAAAACAATTACAGTGCCATCATCCACATACAGAAAGAGGGGACAATGGAAATTAAATAGTGTTTAGTATTACTTTAAAAGGGGTTGTAAACCCTCAAGGTTTTTCACCTAATGCATTCAGGTGAAAGACCTTCAGCCCCCCAGAGCCCCCCCCCCCCCCTTTACTTACCTAGAACGAGCCCAGCAGCTCCAGACCCTCATTGGACTGTCAATCAAATCCAGTGATACAGGAGCCGGAGTCGATGGATGCAGTAGCGGGACTCTGGAGCGCGCCCACATGAGTGCCCCCATGGAATGTGGGTCTCCAAGGGGGCACTCAGTGCGAGGAGGCGCCAGGAGCATCACTGGGGACCCAAAAGGGGAGAATCTGGGCCACTCATTGCAAAACCCTTGCACAGAGGTGGTAAGCATAACATGTTATTTTTTTTTAAATAAAATTAACCTTTACAACCCCTTTAGGTGTGCAGGAATACCATCAAAATGTGGGAACAGATGGCGCACAACCTGAAACAAAATGTTTACAGGCAAATTTATGATTTTTTTGTACTGTTCAGTTCCCCTTTAATAAATGATGTGCACCAACCTTTGGAATCCAGATCTGGCCACATCCAGCCATAATAAGAGAAGATGAATATTGAGAACCTGATTTTTCTACTGGCAGTTTGTACCCTGGCTACAGTTGTCAGAGCTGGTCATTAGGAGATGCTGGCTCTGGTGCCCAGCCGTCCTGCATATCAAACACTGGTAATACATTGACTAAAAAGAAGAAAATAGCTTCCCTGGGACTGAGCCATTAGAGAAGGCATCCATCCAAGGCTGGAAACTGGCAGAGGGGAATGTGGAGAATTCCGAGTACATGTCCTGGAGTGGAGAGCTACACACCGATCACCCTACAGGAGCCTCCAACACCTAAAGTGAGCTTGTCATGAGAGATCGGCTCCTAGGCTGCCATTACAGACATGCCAACTTCCTGGCGGTCATGATAATCCAAATTCAAGGCGCTGACCTGAACAAGTACACTGATCAGGAGTTGTGATGTCACTCACTGTGTTTCAGGTCAGCGACTCAAAAAGTCATAAAAGGAGACATCCAAGGAACTTCTTTTCATAGAAGAGGGCCAGCAATAGCAGCACTCCTATTTCATTCATTATAGGTTAATTTTTTTTTTTTTCTCTTTTCTTTTTTTTTTTTTAAAGGGACAGTTTTGTTGACCATGGTTAACATAGGAGCATATACAGCTTGTAAAATAAGTATTAAATTAGTCACCATTTTTCTAGGTAAATATATTTCTCAAGGTGCTAGTGTCATGAAATTTTCCCCACTTTGGCAACAACCCATACAAAGACACCAAAACAAACGCATTCAGAAATTAAGTTGTGTAATAAAATGAAATGACACAGGGAAAAAGTATTGAACGCATAAAGGGAGGTGCAAAAAAGGCACAAAAAGCCAAAGACACCAGCTGAAATCCATCAGTAATTGGAAAGCAATCCTGCCCCTTGTCAGTGCCAATTAATATCAGCTGGTTCAGTCTTAACCGATGGCCTATAAAAAAAGGTGTCTCATTACCAAATACCAAGGTGTCACACAAGAAACATCTCATGATGGGTAAAAGCAAAGAGCTCTCAAGAGCTTATCCAGTATAATCCTACTTGAAAAATGAAACTTTATGTTGTGAGTTCTGCCCAACTGCTGCCTGTCTTTCCATAACTTCCTGGATTCCCTGCTTCTCATTTCTAGGGACTACATATCCCATGGTACCTCGCTGCCTGTAACTTGTGTACTGACTCCACCTCCTGAAACTCCTCCTCTCAGACCCTCTGTAGTTCATAGGGCAGGCTCTGAAATGTGTGACACAGCAGTGGCTACTCACAGGGCATAGTCATGACGTGGCACAGAATTCTGAGAAGTAAATGTATGACCACCAGGTATGCCACCCATGGCCACCAGGGATTCCAATCAGTGCCCACAATCGATTCCAATCAGTGCCCATCACTAATGGCTGGCAATCAGTGCCACCTCTGCGTGCCCATCAGTGCCGCCTACCAATGCCATTTATCAGTGCAGCCTCATCAGTGCCCATCAGTGAGAGAGAAAACTTACTTATTTAATAAAGTTTAGTAACAGAAAAAACAAAGAAAAAAAATAAATTTTTTCTCTAAATTTGCAGTCTTTTATTTGTTTAGCAGAAAATAAAAAGCCAAAAAGGAGGTGATCAAATACCACCAAAAGAAAGCTCCATTTGTGGGAACAAAATGATAAAAATTGTGTTTGGGTGCAGTGCAAGTAAAAATAGGAGGAGGGTAGAAGTGGCGCTGTTCTGGGGAGGAATGTTTAACACCCCTGAAAGAAAAAGTCCCTAATGGGACAAAAGTGTGATAACACATACATACCCCAATGCACATGTAACCTGTATCCCAATATAACAATCTGGTGTGCCACTAATCAAATGGCCTCAAAACAAGCCGATTAAAAAGCAAAATTAAGTAAAGTGCAATTCCAATTTACAGATACCTATGTGCCAATTCAACAATCCGCTGTGACACCAATTAAAACGTCTCCATGTGATTTATAAACCATACAAAAGGTGCAGACAGTCCCATGGATATGTGAACGGCAATGCCAGTTTTTAAAACACATGTGAAAACATAAAAAACTTGATCTCCTTATGATGAAACATGTAAAAGCATAAACCTTGATATCTTTATGATGATACCCTCTTGGTAACAAATTCTACTAAAAAAAAATGCTATGTGCACAAATAGTCCATCTGCCATAATAGTGAAAAATAGCAGAAAAAGTGACAGGTGCTCTTCATAAACTGTTTTCTGTGCTTCTTATAGGTGTCCTATAGGAAATGCCCTCACCAGAACCAGTCACCCCGCATGTGGGTATTACACTTTCACAGTATCTGCCACTATGTAGCTGCCACTATGTAGCAAACAAACGGCCTTTTCCTGTTTCAGCTGGTCGTTTCCGCGTTTGCGGTGTAAGATATGAAAAGTCTCCTTCAACTCTCCCTTTTTTGGTCTGCTCATGGAGGACGCGAGATAAAAATCAATTGCAGGTTAAGCTACACCATTTTTACTTTAACTGGAGGTGGCTTAACCACTTGCTGCCCACCATATAGCAAAATGACGTCGGAAAAGTGGTTTAGTTATCCTGATCAAATGTCATTTGACTTCAACTCTCCCTTTTTGGTCTGCTCACAGGGGACGGAGATCATCCCTCAGGAGCAGATTAAAAAGGGAGCGTTGAAGGAGACTTTCATATCCAAGAGATTTTGGACAATTTCATGGTCCCAACTTTCTGTTCAAATGAAAAAAAAGAAAATGATAAATCATAAACAAGTTAAAAATATGATAATTTAGCCCCTAATCTTAATAAAATGAATAAACAACCAAAAAAATTTTTTTTCAATAAACACCTGAACACAAAATAAAATAATTTTTTTTTTGGGGGGGGGGGGGGGTTTGGAGGTTTATTAATAATTGATTTAATAATAATAATAATAATAATAATAATAATTATTATTATAAGTAGTAGTAATAATAATAATAATAGTAGTAGTACCCCCCCCCCCCCCAAAAAAAAAATCTATATAAAAATAACCCTAACCCAAAAGTCAATTTGACCTTGGCCCCTTTCACACGGGCTTTCCGATCAGGTCCGTCTGTCAGTTTTTCAGGTGGACCTGATCTGAGGGTCCATTCACTCCTATGGAGCTGCGGATGCCAGCGGTGACATGTACGCTGCTATCAAAGCCATGAAATCCAGACAAATGGTGACCCTATTTTTCCATCCGTCTGGAGGATCAGATGAAAAACCGGACATGCGGTCCGTTTTCATCTGATCACCCCATAGAGGACAGCCGGGCTCTGAAAGGTCTGTCTCTGCACAGCGAGCGGAGACAGACCTCTCATCCACCTTCTCATCAGGGATCAGCAGAGCGATCCCCCGCTGTCCAAATGCGGAGTCCGCTGGGCGGATCACCCGTGTGAAAAAGGACCATAATAATAATAATAATAATATTATTATTAATACATTATTAATAATGTAATATTATTAATAATAATAGTAAATAAAGCTAATGGAAAAGCTAGCAGATGATGCAACAGATAAAAGTGTTCTCTATTGGCTAATTAAAAAAAAAAAAAAAAAAAAAAAAAAAAAAAAAGACACCAAAGCTCAAAAACGATGCATAAAAACGCACGGCAAAACGCTCAAAGATGCTATGCTCAGGCTGTGAATGCAGCGATCCCAGAAACCCACCAGAGACCCCATATGATGGCCAGACCCCCCTCCCCCCCCCCCCCCCCCCAATCTTGGACCAGTCTTCCTCTAGGAATGTTTCTGGCCTCGGTTTACTAGAAATAGAAACACAGAGCTCATCATAACCCCAGCAATAAACAAAACAAAGAAAACAAAAAAAAAAAATTAAAAAGTTGGCCTATGAAGTTCACCTCCCCAATCTGTTCATTTGATGTTCTTCCGTCAAGGTACAAGTAGGACCTGCCCTCCTCCACCACACCTGTCTGCAGCAACTTGGCAAACAGGTCCTGCCAGGACAAAACTTTCACAATCGATGTATCCTGAAACCACAGCCCTGTACTGACGTCATCATAAAATCAGCACACATGAGAAAGTGCCGACCACATCTGTCCTTCTCTGGCTTTTCAGACGGATCGGGGGGCAATCTCACATCTAAGGCAGCACTGTGCGATTTACACTGTCTGATCTACAAGGCTGCGCAAACGTTCCCATTTGCGATTCTGTTGAGCGTTTTGCGCGCAATTTCGCACATAGGGCAACCCAATAACTTCATGGGCTTCCCAATTTGCATTTCCCGCCTGAAAAGAAGCTCTGGCTCCTTTTTGGGCAACAAGCATGGTGCGTTTTTAAAACATGCATAAGGCCATGTTCGCAATCTCGCGATCTGGGATAGCGAATAAATTGGTGCGATTCTGCAAACGCAGGACACTGCTTCAGGAGCTCTAATGCGATTTCTGCCCCACAACCAGTCTCCTCTTCCCAGCAACCACAGACCCATCAACATGGAGGATTCAGAAGTTGGATGTGGAGACTTTTATCTGCCTGGTGAGAACCCACAAGAACCTCAGTGATGCCCATTACAAGAACTGTGCCAAGCAGCAGAGGGTCTGGGAAGAAAACGACATACGCTGCTTTGGCCAAAACTAAAGACACCTGAAGTTTGAGAACACTAGTAGAATGTGAAAAAAGATAAAAATAAGGGTCCATGGATATTTGTGACTTTGGGCAGAGTCACTGCGATTCGCGGCGGTATTACCACGGTGTCCCATTGAAATCAATGGGTAGGAGCGGTATAGGAGCGGTAAACACACTCCGCTCCTATACCGCTCCAAAGATGCTGCTAGCAGGACTTTTTTGACCGTCCTGCTAGCGCACGGCTCCAGTGTGAAAGCCCGCCGGCTTTCACACTGGAGTGAATGGGGGTGTTTTTTTCCAGGCGGTGTACAGGCGCTATTTGAAAAAACGCCCTAGTGTGAAAGGGGCCTAAGGCTCCATTCAGACTTGTCAGACTTGTCATGCGACTTTAGTGTCCATAGATTTGCAAAACAATGGGATGAAGGATAAATTCCTGAACTTTGTTTTATCTCATGGTTACTGTGAAATTGTGTGATTGCATCAATGCAGTGCATGTTATATCAGCTTGGATTAATTTAATGAGTTTACCAAACACGTAAATATTGCAGACTACACAGCCTCATGCTAAAAAAAAATTAATAAAAATGAAAAACAAAAACGACAATTCAAATATGTGTGACTGTGCACACTGATCCAAAGTTGCACCAAAGTGGCACTCTAAAGTCATTTGGGATGAGGGTTACTGCATGCAAATAAATGCAGACAGCCTGGATTTGTCAGCAACTGAGGAATGAGATTCTGGAACGTCGCTATTGTGTCTGCAGACTTATCGCATCTTGTGCAGCAGTCTGAGATCCTCTAGTTACATTGTAACAAGTTCTGGGAATGATCTACAAGGATGCAGATCACAGAAGAGAGTTCTCCACTCCCCGCGGCACAGGAAGGTCAGTCACATGACTCTTATCACCAAACGATAAGGATTATGCTATGCTAAGCACCGTTTAGGCAAAGCAATATTAAAGTGTAATAAAAAAATAAAAGTTTAAGCAACACAAAATATGCGGAAGAGATTTGTATAGATTTTCTGATTACCACAGCTATTAACAACTTGACCTCCCAATGATTTACCCCCCTTCATGACTAGGCCATTTTCTGCTATACAGCACTGCATTATATTAACCACTTGCTTTTTTTCTGACATTTGTTGTTTACAAGTAAAAAAAACGGAGTTACTTACCGGTAACGTCCTTTTCCGGGAGTCTTTCAGGACAGCACCATAGAGAGAGACCCTGGCTCCTCCCCTTTCAGGAAACACCGCCTTAGATTTTGAAATTTAAGCCCCCACCGTCCTGCCAGTCCCTCAGTTCTTCAAGAGTACCTCCGGCCAGCTGGGGAGACACAAGAACACGTCATAATAACTTATATCTCTTACCTGACGGTCTCATGCGATGACTTCTTCCATGTCCACAAATTAGGGTGGGTAACTTGTGCTGTCCTGAAAGACTCCCGGAAAAGGACGTTACCGGTAAGTAACTCCGTTTTTCCCCATCCGTCTTTCAGGACAGCACCATAGAGAGGATAAGCGAGCACCTTACCTTAGGGTGGGACTACTGCCTGCAGAACTTTACGCCCAAAGGCTTGGTCCTTCGCTGACAGCAGGTCCAACCTGTAGTGCCTTACGAACGTATCAAAGCTGGACCATGTTGCCGCCCTACAGATCTGCTCTGGAGAAGCACCAGCCCACTCAGCCTGCGAAGTCGCCACTGCCCTGGTGGAATGCGCTCTAATCCCATCCGGGGGCTCCACTCCCCCCGCTACATAAGCCTGTCTGATGGCTAACCTAATCCATCTGGCTATCGTCCGTCTAGAGGCCCTAGACCCTTTTTTAGCTCCTGAAAACAATACAAAAAAGGAATCAGACTTCCTATAATCCTTTGTACTCTCCAAGTACTGGAGGACGCACCTCCTAACATCCAACTTATGAAATGTGCGTTCCTGTTCCCTCACAGGGTTTACACAGAAGGTAGGCAAAATTATTTCTTGGCCTCTATGAAAACTTGAAGCCACTTTAGGTAAAAATGCCGGATCAGTTCTAAAAACCACCCGATCCGGAAATATCTGAAAAAAAGGTGCCCTAATGGAAAGGGCCTCGAGTTCACTTACTCTTCTTGCCGTGGTGATCGCCACCAAAACACCGTTTTGAGGGTGATCGACCTCAACGTACAAGCCTCCAATGGTTCAAACGGTTCACCAGTGAGGGCTTGTAACACTAAAGAAAGATCCCATACTGGAAAAGAGGATACTCTTACTGGCCTCTGCCTGTTCAGAGCTTTAAAAAACCTAGATATCCAGGGATCTAAAGCTAACTGTTTTTCCAAATATACACTTAAAGCAGACACTTGTCCTTTCAGTGTGCTAACAGCCAACCCCTTGTCTGCCCCCGCTTGCAGAAATTCCAGTACCGCTACCGGACTGCTTGTGTCGAAGGAACTATCCGCACACCAACTATTAAAGCGTTTCCACACTTTCAGGTAGATAGCTTGCGTCTCCTTTTTTCTGCAACTTAGTAGGGTTGACACCAACCGATCTGAGAACCCTTTGCCCTTCAGCAATTCCTCCTCAGTAGCCAAGCAGCCAGGTTCCACCGCTCCACCTGAGGACAACAGATTGGACCCTGGGACAGAAGATCTTCCTGGAATGGCAGAATCCACGGGGGTTCCACTGCCAGACTCTTCAAGATGGAAAACCACGGCCTCCTGGGCCAATGAGGTGCTATCAGAATGAGAGTTGTGCTCTCCAACTGTAGCTTCCTCAGTACTGCTGGAATAAGTACAGGAGGGGGGAAGGCATAGCACTTGGAGAACTCCCAGCTCTGAGCCAGTGCGTCCACTCCAAGTGCTCCGTCCCATCTGCTCAGGGAGAAGAACAGATCTGTTTTTCTGTTTTCCCTTGAAGCGAAGAGGTCTATACAAGGCATCCCCCACCTCTGGGTAATTGCCTTGAAGACATCCTGGTTCAAAATCCAGTCGCCTTCTCTCAGCTTTCTCCTGCTGAGAAAATCCGCAACCTGATTTTGATCCCCTTTTAGATGTACCGCCGACAGGGACAGAATATTTGTCTCGGCCCACCTGAGAATGGTGCTTGTCAAGCTCCACAGAGACCTGCTTTTGGTACCTCCCTGCCTGTTGAGGTATGCTACTGCAGAGGAGTTGTCTGACCTGACTCTCACGTGTTGACCCTGGAGTTCTTCCTGAAAGGCTCTGAGCGCCAACTCTATGGCTTTCAGCTCCCTCCAGTTCGAGGATTCCCTTGCCTCTTGCTTTAGCCAGGTGCCCTGAACCATCCGGGAACCTAGATGAGCTCCCCAACCTGTGCCGCTTGCATCGGTCGTGATGGTTTTGGATACCGGGAGGACCCATTCCAAACCCTGGGAAAGATTGGCCCCTTTTCTCCACCACCAAAGTGACCTCTTTACCTGACTTGGTACCTCTATCAGAGCATCCAGGGAATTCTGACTGTGGTCCCAAATTCCCAGTATGAACAGTTGTAAAGGGCGAAAATGCAGCCCTGCCCACTGTACTGCTGGGAGCGAGGATGTCAATAGCCCTAGGGCTGACATGGCTTTCCTTATTGAGATCTGTTGATTGCCCTGCAAGAGCAACATCGCCCTGTCCACCTTCTGGATTTTTTCTTCCGGAAGAAAAACTTTTTGTTTTGTTGAATCCAACCTGTAGCCCAGGAAGATGATTTTCTGCGATGGGGTCAGGCTGGATTTTTCCAGGTTCAAGAGCCATCCTAGATTTTCGAGGATTTCCCTTGTTACCTGCAGATCTCTGGACAGCTGCTCTGGGGAAGAAGCAAATAGGAGCAGATCGTCTAGATATGCGACTATTGCGATGTTTCTGAGTCGCAAGAAGGCCAGAACCTCCACCATGACTTTGGTGAATATACGGGGGGAAGAAGATAGCCCGAAGGGAAGAGCCCTGAATTGTAGATGCACTATCCCTTCTGGGGTCTTCACCGCCAACCTGAGGAACTTCTGGTACCCCTCTGCTATGGGGATGTGCAGATAGGCATCCTTCAGGTCTATGGACGCCATGAAGCAATTCTGGGGAAGAAGTGCTTTTACTGAATAGATCGAGTCCATTCGGAACTTCCTGTATGTAACCGAGACGTTCAGGGGCTTCAAGTTCAGGATAAGTCTGAACTTTCCCGATGGTTTGCGGACCACAAAGATGTGGGAATAGAAGCCCCTGCCTGTCTCTTCCACCGGAACTCGGGTTACCACCTCTTGTTCCTCCAACTCCTGTAGAGAGGAAAGCGTGGTGACCAGAAGCCTGAGAGGTGGGGTTTTTGAAAACTCCAACCTGTAACCCCTCCTTATAATCTCCAAAATAAAATGGTTGGAGGTGATCAACTCCCACTGTGGGAGGAAGTATCCCAGTCTTCCTCCCACCTTGGTTCCGTCATTTAGACTTTTTGGGCTGTTCAGGAGGGCGAAAAATAGCTCCCCCACGCCCTTTGCCCTTCTGCCAAACTTTTTTCTGTTGCTCATTTTTAGGAGGTTCAAACTTCCTCCTGGGTTGAACCCTCCTTTTGGCTTCTGCAAATTTCTTTTTGAGAGGAAAGGCCTTTTTCCTGTCGGCCGTCCTATCCAAGACGGCCTCCAAGCCAGGACCGAACAACAAGTCCCCTGTGAGGGGAATACCGCAGAGCTTGACTTTTGACGCGCTATCTCCTTGCCACGTCTTAAGCCAAAGGGCCCGCCTTGCTGAGTTGGACAAGGCTGCTGACCTTGCTGACATCCTTACTGACTCCGCTGAGGCGTCAGCCAGATAAGCTACTCCATTAAGGAGCATAGGAAAGGAAGACAGGATTGTTTCCTTAGGAGTTCCTGCCTCAATGTGCGCCTTAATTTGCGTCAACCAGTACTCCATGTTCCGTGCCACCACTGTGGACGCCATGGCGGGTTTGAGGTTGCCTATTGATGAATCCCAGGATTTTTTCAATAAAGAGTCCATCCTTTTATCCATAGGATCTGGGAGGGCTCCCATATCCTCAAAGGCAAGGTCGGTGTGCCTAGAGACCTGTGAGAAGGCCGCATCTAGTTTAGGAATTTTATTCCACACTAGAGCTTCCTCCTCTGCAAAAGGAAACCTCCTTTTCAAACTTCTTGAAAAGAATGGTTTCCTTTCCGGGTCCTGCCATTCTTTTTTAATGGCGTCGACCAGTACTTCATGGACCGGAAACACTTTCCTTTTCTGTTCCCCTAAGCCCCTGTACATTTGGTCATGGAGCGATAGCTTTTTCCTTTCTTCCTGGATTCCCAAAGTGGTGTGAATAGCTCCCAAAAGCTCTTCCACTTCCTCCAGAGAAAGCTTGTAGCGAGAGGTTCTCGTGGACTCGCCATCCACCTCCTCTCCCTCGGATTCCCCTTGGGAATCAGAAGCAACGCTATCTGGCTCCTCCTCAATCTCTTCTCTAGAGCCCCCCGGATTCTCACCACTCGCCGAGGGAGCATCCGTTAGGCTTGGCGCAACACTCTGCTGTGCTGGTGGAGGGTTAATCTGAGTCTGCGGAAACTGAAAACTAGAGAAGAGCGTTTTAAAAGATTGTACGGTGTTTGCTAGTTCCTTGACGGACGCAGCTAACTCCGTATTTTGCTCCGCTGACTGCTCCCTCACTAGCCCCTCTATACATTCCCTACAGAGTGCTTTGGACCACGATTCCCCCATTGTGGCTCTGCACGAAGGGCATTTTCTCTTTGAATTGTGGGGCGATTTGGTTTTCTCAGCAGACTTGCTCTGAAAAAAGACAAACATAAAAGAGAGCAGTCAGACTCCCCTTAACCACCAGCAATACACACAGAGGGCCACCAGGGGTGCTATAACTTTGACCACCACCACCAGGGTCCTAGTTACCCCCCATCTTCCCCACCACCAAGGGAGACAAACACACCTGTGGAGCTTACAGGTTGTCTAGTAAGGGAACACCACCCCAGGGTTCCACTTACCTTAGAGTGGCTGGTGCAGGCATCTCCAGGAGCCGTTCGGGAAGCCTCTACTTCCGACATTTCCCGCTGAGGATCGGTGGTGCCTTCGCTTCCGAACGCTTGTCGCTACAGGCCGAAAATGAAGCAGCACCAGCCAAAACGCTCGTTCCGCTTTTCAAATCCCGCGGCCGGAACCGGAAGCCGCGGAACGAACGGAAGCACTGACCTCCGTCGGAAATGACGTCACCCGCCATCCGACCCGGCGCACTGAGCTCCACGCCGAACATGGCGGCCTCCAGTGCTTCCGTTGGCGTCCCCCTGGACAGGAGAAGAGCGGAACCCTCCGGCTTACAGTTTCCCCAAAAGAAGCCGGAGGTGCGTGAAAAAAGGTCAGTCCAGTCCCCGGCTTCCCCAGCCTCACGGACCGCACGATAGGATGGAGGGAGGTAGAGAGACCCCTGCTCCCCCCCCCCCCCCTTCTCTGGAAACGATCGGCTTTAGCCTCCCTGGCTATTCAGCCCTTGGCTCCATAGCGGTGTCTCCCCACCGGAGGAAACACCATAACTGAGGGACTGGCAGGACGGTGGGGGCTTAAATTTCAAAATCTAAGGCGGTGTTTCCTGAAAGGGGAGGAGCCAGGGTCTCTCTCTATGGTGCTGTCCTGAAAGACGGATGGGGAAAAATGAATAATCTGTATTTTTTGCAAGAAAATTACCTAGAACCCCCAAACATTATCTTTTTTTTTAGCAGAGACCCTAGAGAATAAAATGGTGGTCAATGCAATATTTGATGGGTCACTGTATTTGCGCAGCAGTGTTCCAAATGCAATTTTTTTTTTTTTTTTTTTTTTTATGTGAAATGTGAAAAAGAGGGTTACATAATAAATCCTCTGGGCATACCCCAGATTAAACAACATACATTGTAACAGTCCTATAAGAGCCAATACATTCTATAGAAACAACTACCGCCGAATGTATGACTCATCCCCGGGTCATTGGATTTCATTGACAGCAGCGGGAGCCAATGACTGCGCTGCTATCAATCTATCCAATCAAGAGCCGAAAATCCCGGGCAGAGAGACAGCACGTTCCCACTGGGTCAAGTTTGAGGGCTCAGGTAAGTAAAACGAGGGGGGATGCCAGGTGTTTTTTCACCCCAATGCATATGATGGATTAAGGTGGAAAAAAAAAAAAAAAAAAAAAAAAACACACACACACACACACACACACACACACACACACACACACACGTTTACAACCCCTTTAGGCCCCATGTACACAGGACGCTGCTAAACGGACAGCTAAAGCAAAAAAAAAAAAGAAATGGGTTCAGACACGAAGTTTCAGACGCCAAACTCGGCTAAACACGGTAACCCGCGTTTCATTTATAGGAGTTTTTTTAATATTCAAACTCTCTCCCCCCCCCCCCCCAACATTTTTAGCTGCAGTCATCTTAAGTAAAGGCAGGTGACTCATGTAGCATTTACTTCTTGGAATTCATCTGCCCTTAGCTCAGGCATGCAGGCAGGAGGGAGTGTGTCCTTAGCTGAGAAAACCCCTGGGATGTATGACATCATGCTGGCCTATGCCAGAAACCAACTGAAGAAACAAACAAAAAAAAACAAACAACAAAGTATATATATTTTCCAATGTATTTTGGCAGCAGAAGGATTAAAAAAAAAAAAGTTCATGTTGATTGAGAGAGTCAAGTTCCGCTCTAAGGGCACATGTTCCGTCTTCTTTTTTAAATAGTAACTGAAAATGGCACATGCAATGTATTTTGGAGGGTTGCCCCTCTTCCTATGCCTTTTGTGGGCACGGAAGGTGCAAAATGAGCCCAAATCAGTTAATATATGCTGCCCTAAAACTCATAGTGAGAGCTTGGAGCCAACTTTAAAAATGTATAGCCCATGCACATTATGCAAGGCAGGGGTCTCAACTGGCGGCCCTCCAGCTTTTGCGAAACGACAAGTGCCATCATGCCTCTGCCTATGGGAGCCATGCTTGTAACTATCAGCCTTGCAATGCTTCATGGGACTTGTAGTTTCACAACAGCTGGAGGGCTGCCAGTTGAGACCCCTGCCTTACATAATGTGCATGGGCTATACATTTTTAAAGTTGACTCCAAGCTGAGTGGTGTTGTGGATTTTTACATACACTGCTATGGTATTTGGAACAATCCTATTAACCGACTTGGAAAATGGGGCAGCAACATATCCAAAATAAAGCATTCCGGACCTATTTTCCAACACAGCCTACTGGTGGGAATGGGTCCTATTGGACACAATGTAGTGTTTGAGGACCTCTCGCATTGTGGAATATATTGGCAGTGAGCCAGTGAGAACAGAAGCACATACATATTATATTATACATGATTTATATAGCGCCGACAGTTTGCGCAGCGATTTACAATGAGGGCAGACAGTACAATTACAATACAAATCAATACAGGAGGGATCAGAGGGCCCTGCTCGTTAGAGCTTACAATCTAGAAATATACCTACATATATATGCTTCTGGCGTGCAAGTGTGTTTCTATTTTCATTTCTAATGGTCCTTGAGCCCAAACCTTTTAGCGTTGGTTGGAACCTCAGTCAGGTTTTCATTGTCTGTACCGATGCTAGAGTTTCTTGTTTTCTGTCCTAATTAACATTGTCTATAGCAGCCCCAAGCCCTGGCTGAAGATCTTCTAACCTATCACAGTGCCTCCAAGCTTCCGTTGTGCCCCCCCCCCCCGACCTGCAGTGCCCAATAACCTCCCATGGTGCCACCAGACCCCCTTGAGAGCCCTCAGACCCCAAAGCCTGCTGCAGAGCCTCCAGCCCACCATAGTGTCCCCAACCTCCAAAAAAAAAAAAAAAAAAAAAAAAGTAACCCAAAGTACCCCCTGTTCCCCCAAAAACTGCAGTGCCCTCCAGTCTCCCAAGATACCTCCTAGAGAGACCTGGTCCCTCTAAAGACCCCATTCCACAAAGCAGTTTTTAAGTCCCCCCTAGAAACCTCATTCTAGGCAACCTAGTCTGCTGCAGAGTCCCCCAACCACCTCCTGGAGACTTTGCAGAGATCACATGGCTTTGGCCCTTAGGCATCTAGAAATGACTGGAGGGAATCTAGATCAGCATTTTCCCTTGGAATGGAGAGTAGACTATTAGCCCCCCGTTCACATTGGAGTGACTTGTCATGCAATTTGACAGGTTAAAAATTGTAAGACAAGTCGCAGCCCATTGCCGGCAATCGCCCTGTTCAAATTGGTGCAATGCACCGATTTGAAAAAGTAGTTCCTGCCCTACTTGCATAGACATCTGTGCGCTTGCAAGACCGCTGCACAGGGGGTTCCAAGTAATTTTCTAGCAAAAAAAAAAAATAGGATTTTAACTTGTGAACACCAAGTCTGAAAAATAGGCCTGGTCCTTAAGTAATTAAAGGGATAGGATCCATTATTTATTTTAGGTTACAAACACTTAAAAAGGGGTGTTCCAGCGGGAACATTTTTTATTTTTAAAGTCAGCAGCTAAAAAAAAAAAAAAAAAAAAAAAATTGAAAAAAAAAAAGTAGCTGCTGACTTTAAGGCCCCTTTTACACGGACGGGCCGTTCAGATCCGCCTGTCAGTTTTGACGGCGGATCTGAACGGGCGCTCCATGTTACTCTATGGAGCATCGGATGTCAGCGGAGACATGTCCGCTGACATCCGATCCGCCAAAAGCAGACGGATGGCCACACGTCCAGATCCGTCGCTGGCGGATCGGGTGAGATCAGGTGAAAACGGACACACTGTCCGTTTTCATCCGATCTCTCCATAGAGATAAGCGGCGCTCGCAAGCCCCTCCCCGCTCAGTGAGCGGAGAGAGGCTTGTCACCCGCCGGCTCAGCGGAGATCGGACAGATCTCCCACTGAGCCGACGGACAGAGGCGGGCTCCGTGCAAGCGGAGTCCGCCTCCTCTGAAAGGGGCCTTAATCTAATAACCTTTCCGCGATGTTGGCCGCCCGAGGCCGACCCATCCCTCGGCTCTCGGTGCGGCCATCCTCACTAAGGCCCCTTTCACACTGGGGCGGTGAGCCGCGGTGACGGTAAAGCAGCGCTATATTTAGCGCTGCTTTACCGTCGTTTTTACCGCGGTTTTCGGGCGCTCGCGGTGCGGTTTTACCCCCCGCGAGCGGCCGAAAAAGGGTTAAACACCCCCCCGCAGAGCGCCGCCGTAGCGGCACTTTGCGGCGGTATTGCCGCGGTCTCCCATTCTTTTCAATGGGAAGGAGCGGTATAGGAGCGGTGAATACACCGCTCCTATCCCGCTCCAAAGATGCTGCTAGCAGGACTTTTTTTGTCATCCTGCTAGCGCACCGCTCCAGTGTGAAAGCCCGCCGGCGTTCACACTGGAGTTAAAGGGGCAGGATTTTTTCATGCGGTGAACAGGCGCTATTTTTAGCGCTGCACCGCATGAAAAACGCCTAGGTGTGAAAGGGGCCTAAGGGAAACAGGCAGTGGAGCCTTGCAGCTTCACTGCCCATTTCCTAATGCGCATGCGCGAGTCGCGCATCGATTTGTAAATAGGACGCGCTGTGTTAGAAAACACACACAGTTCCCAGAACACAGCGCGTCCCATTACCCAGAAGACAACGCGAGGAGGAGAGAAGACCAAAGATCACCGCGGAGTAGGAAGAGGCAGATTAGGAAAACTGCCTAGCAACAGGGGTTTCTGGTAAGGTAAGATATTAATTTTTTCCAATTATTTTTTTTTTTTTTTTTAATTTAAGAATATTAATGCCGTTTTTATTTATTTTTTAGGGTGACCCTCCACTTTAAGAAGCCACCAAAAATTCCCAAAGCAAGCAGATTTCATCTATTGCTCTGAACATGGCAGGATGCATCTTATTGGTTGAAATGCCAAAACAGACACTTCCCATGATCATACCAAAAATCCTTTGGCTGTTTTTCCTCCGGTGTTCGGTTACCAAGCTGTATCTAAAACAAAACACCACAAGCCCGGTGATATGTAATAGACGCCGGTACTAACCTGTAATTAAATAAATCGCAGTTTGGTGTTTTTAGTAAATATTAGCGAGTGTTGCCATAGTATCTTATTACAGAACTTCCCAGAATCCCGTTGTCATAGAGAACACCCATAATCAGGTCACATAATAAAATACGATTCAATGACAGGACACATGAGTACCATGCGCCAACGCACCAGATCCCTTCTCCTAATGGATTGTCTATGATGCTGCAAGGACACTGATAGTAATTGCTCGGTTGCACGATCGTAGAGAGAAGACACATCCCTGTGATAAAATCCAGAGTACCTTCATGTTGTCACACAGACAGACCCAAGTCATCCCAACAGCTAAACATATATAGAAAATATTTTGCCTGCCAAACACATGTAAACTGTTGCATATACTCGGTCAGTGCGAGAGGAAAAGCCGATGGACTACATGTGATCGTCTGACTGGACACAGCCGATCACATGGGCAATGATCAGACTGAGCAAGAGAGATACTAAGTATGCAAAAAAGGTCCCTGTGTTCCGTCAGATTTAGCGACCCGTCAAATCTTGTTACAAGTGACGTTCCGTCGCGGCCCTCTTGGTACACCCTGCACTTGACCTCACTAAGCCTACAGTCTAAAGTCGCTAAGCGGACATCTTTTTACACCCACTGAAATCTTGCATTCGCACTTATTTTTGCCACTAAAGATAAAAAACGGAGCTTATAATTGTGAAATGCCGTATTTATAAGTCCGTGACACAGTTTTGATGTTGAATTTTAAAAGCAGCGGTGTTCTGTCAGATTAGTAAACGTGCAAGATCAGCCGGGTTGCCGCTGCTTTTAAAAAAAATTCGACATCAAAACAGTGTCACGGACTTCTAAATACTTTATTTCACAAAATAGGTTTAGTTTAGCGAAAAAAAAAAAAAAGAAACTGAAATGCAAGATTTTGGTGGCTGTAAAAAGATGTCCGCTTGGCAACTTCAGACTGTAGGCTTAGTGTGGTCGAGTGCAGGGTGTACCAAGATGGCCGTGACAGAACGTCACAAAATCTGATGGAACACCACCTGCACTTCTGGTGTGACGCGGTGCAATCTGAGCCCATTCAAAATCAATGGGCTCAATTCGCACACATGGGATCCTGTGCAAACGCACTGCATTTGGGACCTGCTTTTGGGGTGTCATTAACTTTTAATTGGACACACACAGTAGATCGCAGAAGACAGATCAACTGCAATGTGGGAAATGCGTTAGTGTGAAGCAGGGCTGAGAGGGGTCCAAGATCATGCAATGACGGGTGCAGCAGGTTTCCTTCTGACCTGCTTCAAGAGAATTGTGCATTCCCATAGACTTGTATAGGAATGTAAAACATGCTGGAAGAGAATAAAAGCCTGTCGGCACAGGTTGTGTCTGCCCCATCACCCCACGGTCCGGGTCCATGGTGAGGGAAGAGGGAACGCCGGCCAAACGTAGACATCACCCAGGGCTGTCTTCTGTCAGTCGCTGCACTGGAAGGGATGTAGCACTCAAAATATGTAAGCAAGGGCCGAAACAACTAAATAGACACCAAATCGATTATGAAAATAGTAATCGATTAATCGGCCAGTAACAATGGGGTAAAAAAATTAAAAATAAAATCAGCCCTTTATAGTACAAAGAGCAAATAATCGCTACTGTAAATATTACTTCACAGTTCTACAGTAAAAAATAAATAAATGAACCCCTTACAGTAGCGATTATCTGCTTTTTTGTACTATAAAGGGCTAATTTTAGTTTTTTTAACCCCATTATGTTACTAAATGTCTTAGACCTGGTTCACATCTTTTTTTTGTGGTGCTTTTTGCAGAAACGCACTACAGTTCATTTACATGGTTTCCTATGGGACGCGTTCACATCTATGCTTTTTTTCAGCCGCTGCGTATTTGGAAAGGGTCAGGGACTTTTTTTTTTTGGTTCAATATACTCCAAAGGAGAAGCATGTAATGTGTTTTTGCAGCAATGTGTTTTTTTAATCTGCCCAACAAACTGGCCCAAATATTAAAAAAAAAAAAAAAAAAAAAAAAAAAGCAAATGGCAGAAAAAAAAAAAAAAAAGCAAATGGCAGAAAAAAAAAAAAAAAGCAAATGGCGAAAAATCACGCGTGCAAAAAATAAAAAAAACGCACGTCAAAAAGCACTGAAGAAACAGAGCAAAAGCAAACGGCCTGAGCCTTATGCTGGCCACACGGATCAATTTTCAGACGAGAATATTCATACGAAAAATCTTTGTACATTCGCTGAATGTTCTTTGAAATTTTCACTTGTTTTCAAAAAGAATGCAATTTCTGAACGAAAACCACATACACTGTCTGAAATTTTCCAGTCACTGTCGTTGAAAATGAACGTTGATTTGACCCCACTACCGTTTAGAAAATCGAACGAACGTTCTTAAAATTACATTTTTTTTGAAGACAGACATGTTTTTTTTTTTTTTATTAAAAAATAAATAAAAAAATAAATTTGATCTCCGAGTCTGATGATATTTACCAGATTCACCCTTTAATAGTAAATATCATCTAATAGTGTATACAGTATATCTCTTCTGTCTGTTATTCTCAGAGTGGATTCGATATTTTGCTCCCTAACCATGTAGTTGGTTATTTATATTTACCACTGCATAGAGATATTTATGAATAAAATTGCCCTTTTTTTTAAACTTTACATATTAACTAAATTATACACCACACTTTTCTCTTATGGTTATTAACCGATTAAATCAAAACAATATTCGGCCAACTAGTCGATTATGAAAATAATCATTCATTACAGCCCTATGTAAAACGAACCGCTTTCATAGAAATCTGGCAATTCTATGACGTGTACCATCTAATATCTGCCACCACAGGGCATCCTGATGCCCTCCCCTGTCTAAATGAATCCAGATTTTATCACAGCTGCTACTTGCGTAGATTCACCTTGATCATTCCATACAAAACTAAACCTCAAAAAAAAATAAAAAAAAAATAAATAAAAATAGGCCGCTCATGAAATCTACACATATTTAGGTACAACACCGAAAAAGTCTAAATTGTTCTCCGATTGGTTGAGGTGGAGAAGGGCAGTGATGTCACTCTCCTCTTCGTCCAATCAGAGAACACTTTGCATTCATTCAGAAAATACAAGCACTCTGAATGGTGTCCTGTGCTCAGAGGCCGACCTCCTGTATTCACAATGAAGCAGGCCAGCCACTCAGCATGGAATCCAGAAGCACGTGTAGATGATGGGGAGTCGTGGCATTTACTTCAGTGATTTCCAGCTTCCAGGGGGCATCGGCCAGGTATAGTATCATATGTCCAGCTCATCGGCGAATACGTACATCGCTGGACTTAGGTTATACCAGGATGATGCCTGCTATTCCAGTACAGAATCTTTTATTTTTTTTAGATCGGCTCTCTTGTAAAAGCAATCCTAGGAGCCAACTAGCCGCTGGACAGCTTTTACAAGCTGCGGGAGGGGGGATGTGCCCCCACCCCCCCCGGCCGCCTTCCATGGCTTGCTGGGGGGTCTTCTGTCCCACTGGGAGACCTGAGCGACCAACCGGTGCATCTGCTGTCTGGTTGGACAGTCGAACAAAGCCAGGATCAGCTTTGATGGGCTCTCCGACTATAGTAACCCAGAAGCGATGACCTGCCATCACTTCTTGTTTATCCTGATGTCAACAGCACCATTTATTTCTTTTTTTTATTTTTTTATTTTTTTTATTAATTCCTTTATTTTTAAAAAGTTGCTGTTTAGTCAAAAAAATAAAAATAAATAAAAATGAAAAATGCACTATTTATCAAATGACAACCAAGAGGATCCATAAGCCATCAGGCTAGGTAAGACATAGTAGATATGAGTTATATATATATATATATATATATATATATATATATATATATATATATATATATATATATATATATATATATATATATATATATATATATATATATATATATATATGAGAATACCAACATTAACCTGATCATCAATGTACAGGGAATATATAAAGGCATGGAATACGCATAGACTTAAAACTGTGCAACTATTTTAAAAACACACAATATATTGGTGGGAAGCTGGGCAACGCCATTTAAAAAAAAAAAAATTTATATATATATATAATCACAACAGATCTTGGCGTTTTGAATGCTTTTAAGGGCAGAGGAGGGATTTGGGCGGTCCTCTACATCTCTCCATAAAGAGTACATGTCACATGGATGTGTACATTCCTTGCGACAGCAATAAAAGCAATCCAAAAAAAATAAAAAAAAACACAACCACATACGTAAAGCAACGAAGAAAAATATATAAAGAAACCTACCCAAAAATGAAATATGAAAACGCAGACCTCATCCCAAATGATCAAGGAAAATAGGAAAAAATGCCCCGGGGATTGTACGGGTGAGGGTTAAAGCCAGTGTTGGTCATCTTACTTTAAAAAAGTAATTAGTTAAGTTACAAATTACTTCTCCCAAAAAGTTATTGCATTAGTAACTCAGTTACTACATTGGAAAAGTAATTAGTTACTCAGCAAAGTAAACTTTTTTTTTAAATATTTTATACGTGTAACTAAGGGGCGGGTCTAGTATTACTGTAACCAAGGGGCGCATTTATTATTATTGTTATATATCGTGTAACCAAGGAGCTGCTCTATTATTACTCTAACCAAGGGGCAGATCTGTTATAGCGTGTAAGCAAGTGGCGGTTCTATTATTATTATATCGTGTAAGGGGGGGGTCTATTATTATTATATCGTGTAAGGGGTGGATTTCTACAGAAGAGGGTGAATGTTAAATTAATGGGCAGAGCTCGATATATAACAATAATAATAAATGCGCCCCTTGGTTACAGTAATACTAGACTCGCCCCTTAGTTACACGATAGGACGCCCCTTGCAGAGTAGCACGAGCATCAGAAGGGTGCGGCATCGCCTCGTACAATTACATGTTAACTGCGCCTGCGCGGTGTAGAGTTCACTCAGAGCTTTTTAGGTTCGGCAATTTTCGGAAGCTCCGTAGTCCTTCGTACTGCGCAAGCCCTGCGCCTGCGCAGTACAGGGGGGTCCTTATCCGGCGGGGGAACTTTTTTGGCAGGACACCGGAATTACATTACTGCCATCTAGTGGCGGTAGATGTAATTGGGGTAACTAAGCCAAAGTAATGGGAACTGAGTTACCATGAGGGGAAAAGTAATCAGTTAGATTACCTGTTACCCTCTAAAGTAACTGAGTTACGTAACTCAGTTTATTTTAACTCAGTTACTTACATCACTGGTTAAAGCGTATAAAAAGGTAATTAAAAATAACAAATTTTATTCATAATCTATAAAATAGAGGAGGGCACAGTGAAGCGGCAGTTGGTAAGATAGGAGGGCACAGTTGGTAAGATAGGAGGGCACAGTGAAGGGGCAGGTGGTAGGATAGGAGGGCACAGTGAAGCAGCAGTTGGTAAAATAGGAGGGCACAGGTGGTAAGATAGGAGGGCACAGTGATGGGGCAGGTGGTAAGATAGGAGGGCACAGTGAAGGGGCAGGTGGTAGGATAGGAGGGCACAGTTGGTAGGATAAGAGGGCACAGTGAAGGGGCAGTTGGTAGGATAGGAGGGCACAGTGAAGGGGCAGTTGGTAGGATAAGAGGGCACACAGTGGCTGGGTACGGGGGGCAGTTGGTAGGATAGGAAGGCACAGTTAAGGGGCAGTTGGTAGGATAAGAGGGCACACAGTGGCTGGGTACGGGGGGCAGTTGGTAGGATAGGAGGGCACAGTGAAGGGGCAGTTGGTAGGATAAGAGGGCACACAGTGGCTGGGTACAGGGGGCAGTTGGTAGGATAGGAGGGCACAGTGAAGGGGCAGGTGGTAGGATAGGAGGGCACAGTTGCTAGGATAAGAGGGCACAGTGAAGGGGCAGTTGGTAAGATAGGAGGGCACAGTGAAGGGGCAGTTGGTAGGATAAGAGGGCACACAGTGGCTGGGTACGGGGGCAGTTGGTAGGATAGGAGGGCACAGTGAAGGGGCAGTTGGTAGGATAAGAGGGCACACAGTGGCTGGGTACAGGGGGCAGTTGGTAGGATAGGAGGGCACAGTGAAGGGGCAGTTGGTAGGATAGGAGGGCACACTGAAGGGGCAGTTGGTAGGATAGGAGGGCACACAGTGGCTGGGTACGGGGGGGGGCAGTTGGTAGGATAGGAGGGCACAGTGAAGGGGCAGTTGGTAGGATAAAAGGGCACAGTTGGTAGGATAGGAGGGCACAGTGAAGGGCAGTTGGTAAGATAGGAGGGCACAGTGAAGGGGCAGTTGGTAGGATAGGAGGGCACACAGTGGCCGGGTACAGGGTAGTTGGCAGGATAGGTGGGCACTGAAGGGGTAGCTGGTAGGATAGGAGGGCACAGTGAAGGGGCAGTTGGTAGGCTAGGAGGGCACACAGTGGCCGGGTACAGGGTAGTTGGCAGGATAGGTGGGCACTGTGAAGGGGTAGCTGGTAGGATAGGAGGGCACAGTGAAGGGGCAGTTGGTAGGCTAGGAGGGCACACAGTGGCCGGGTACGGGGGGTAGTTGGCAGGATACAGGAGGGGTGGGGGGTGATGGGGACGGTGGCACTGGGTAATCTCCGGTCACCCCCACCCCTAGGAGCCCACACTCACCTCCGGGGTGAGGTAGGACACGAAGGACGGCTGTTTGGGGGACTTGGCCGCCCCTCCTCCGGCTCCCAGCCCCAGCATGACCCGATCTAGCCGCTCCGCTCTCTGCCCGGCGCTCCCTCTACAGCGGATACAGCAGCCACACCCACTCGCGCCGCCATTGGCTGTCACCAGTCTACAACCAGAAAGGCGGGGACCACAAGCTCTCCTCCTACCTGCATGATGTTCCGTATTAAGCGTCTGATGATTGGACGAGCAGCCTGACAATCTGCAGTGATTGTTTGTAGCGTCCACAGTCAGGATGTAACTCCTGATTGGCTGAGTTGTTCCTGATTGCAGTGGGCGGGGCAGGGGAGTGTCAGGAGTTCTCACAATGTCAAAGCACTGTCCAATCAGCGCGCTGAGCTGGGTACATTGAAGGTAGTGGCTGGTCAGGCTGGGTGGGAGAGATCAGACAGTGATCATAGAGGGCATGGATGGACAGTGGAGTTCTACAGTGACAACGTCTACCATGCGGCACAATACACTGTGCAAAGGTGTCACCTCATAACATACAATGTAAATAACATGCACACAGAGCTGAGACACCTACATGGAGATTTCCTGTCCTTCCTGATAGAATATATATTGTTTTTTCATGTTGGATAGAGTAAGGGAGGATTGTAACCCCTGTCAGGGTTTGTTTTTTCCATCTGTGCCCTATTGGGGAGATTTCCCTTCACTTCCTGTCTCATAGCCAAAACAGGAAGTGAGAGGAAATCCCTCCAAAGTGAGGACATCCCTGAGTGTCACCAGAACTAGTGTCCCCACTGGAGGATTTTCCCTCCATTCCTGTTCTGGTGATAACCCAATTCATGTTTTCCCTCGTTTTTAACCACTTGCCGACCAGCCGCCGTCATTATACTGTAGCAGGTTGGCACGATCCCACGAGCCATCGTAGCTGTACGTCGGCTCCTTTAAGCGGGATAGCAGGCGAGCGAGTGCCCGCTGCACTGCGGGGGTGCCGATGCTCATGGCCGGCGGTCGCGATGACCGCCGGCCACGCACGATCGCAGACATGAGAGGCAGAACAGGTACGTGTGTGTGTGTGTGTGTGTGTGTGTGTGTGTGTGTGTGTGTGTGTGTGTACACACAGAAATCCCTGTTCTGTGAGGAGAGGCAGATTGTGAGTTCCTAATAGATAGAAACCACAATCTGTCATCTCTTATAGTCACTCCCATCCCCCTTACAGTTAGAACACACAGTCAGGGAACACAGTTAACCCCTTGATTGCCCCCTAGTGTTAAGCCCTTCCCTGCCAGTGACATTTACACAGTAATCAGTTCATTTTTATGGCACTGATCGCTGTATAATTGTCAATCTTCCCTAAAAATGTGTGAAAAGTGTCCGATGTTTCCGCCATAATGTCGCAGTCCTGATAAAAGTCGCAGATTACTAGTAAAAAAATAATAATAATAAAAATGCCATAAATCTATCCCCTATTGTGTGGACGCTATAACTTTTGCGCAAACCAATCAATATACGCTTATTGCGATTTTTATTACCAAAAATATGTAGAAGAAGAATACGTATCGGCCTAAACTGAGGAAAAAATTAGCTTTTTTAAAAAAAAATGGGGGTATTTATTATAGCGAAAAATACAAAATATTGGGGTTTATTTACTAAAGGCAAATCCACTTTGCACTACAAGTGCACTTGGAAGTGCAGTCGCTGTAGATCTGAGGGGGACATGCAAGCAAAATAAAAAACAGCATTTTTGCTTGTACATGATTGGATGATAAAATCAGCAGAGCTTCCCCTCATTTCAGATCTACCTCTCAGATCTACAGCGACTGCACCTCCAAGTGCACTTGTAGTGCAAAGTGGATTTGCCTTTAGTAAATAACCCCCATTGTGTTTTTTTCAAAATTGTCACTCTTTTTTTTGTTTATAGTGCAAAAAATAAAAACCGCAGAGGTGATCAAATACCACCAAAAGAAAGATCTACTTGTGGGAAAAAAAGTTTTGTTTAGGTACAGCGTCGCACGACCGCGCAATTGTCAGTTAAAGCGACACAGTGCCGTATCGCAAAAAAATAGCCTGCTCATTCAGCAGCCAAATCTTCCGGGGCTGAAGTGGTTGATGGAGTAAAAAAAGGGTTAGAACACCTGTCAGGTCTTTATTGGTAAAAGAAAATATATAAACAAAACCTGCGATAGAACTCAGTGTATTGTAAAAAGTAGCTGCTAACACAATTTGCTGGCTGCCATCATACAAAATAAAACAGAGAAGTGTAGCGCTGTTGGATAAAATGACACCAAGGTGCATATGAAGTCCATTCCTTATCCACATGCAATGATTCTTAAGATGAGATCAAAGTGACCCAGAGAGAGATCCGCCACCTCCTGGAATAGCACACACAGCCTCTTACCACATGCAGTAGACCCCTACTACAGGTGGTCAAAACACACATAAAAAGAGGCCCCCGGTATGGCCCACAAATGATCCAATCCTTCAGATAACAAACTCGGCTTAAACTCCTCCAAACAGGAATGGTCAGGAGGTGTAGAGCAGTAATCTCCCAACAGGGAACATCTCAAGGGAAGAAATGGAGCCCTCTCATGGAGTAGTGAGCTCACATAATTTGTATTTATTAATCACTTCACCTCCGGAAGGTTTTACCCCCATTCATGACCAGTCCCTTTTTTGCGATACGGCACTGTGTTACTTTAACTAACAAATTGCGAGGTCGTGCGACGCTGTACCCAAACAAAAATGATGTCAGTTTTTCCCCACAAATAGATTTCTTTTGGTGGTATTTGATCACCTCTGTATTTTTTTTGCGCTATAAACAAAAAAGAACGACAATTTCGCCCGGGTTCACATATATGCGAATACAGACATCGCATGTGATTCGCACCGCCATGCTGGTGCAGATCACATGCGATGTCTGTGCAAACCGAATTCAGCCATACAGTTGTACGGCTGAAATCACATTGGATTCGCACAAAAAAGGTGCAGGAACCTTTTTTTTTTCCTCGAACTGGAACGGATCCGATTCCTGTCCTGTGATCTGTGAACCGATCTGGGGGTGTCATTAAGTTTGTATTGACACCAGCAGTGGTTCGCAGAGGGCAGTGTGAACTGCCTGCGGGAAAGATGCGGGAAAGATGCGGGAACCGGCACTGGAATCGCGCTGGTTCCCACACCACAATGGCGTGAACCCGGGCTTAAAAAATATATATTTTTTTTACTTTCTGCTATAAAACATATCCAATAAAAAAAAATGTAAAAGAAAAACAATTTTTTTCATCAATTTAGGCCAATATGTATTCTGCTACATATTTTTGGTAAAAATAAAAATCCCAATAAGCGTGTATTGATTGATTTGCGCAAACGTTATAGTGTCCAAAAACTATGGGATATATTTATGTACTTTTTTTTTTTTTACTAGTAATGATGGTGATCAACTTATAGCGAGACTGAGATATTGTGGCGGACAAATTAGACACCTAACTGACACCTTTGACACTTTTTGGGAACCAGTGACACCAATATAGTGATCAGTGCTAAAAAAAAATGCACTGTCACTGTACTAATGACACTGGCTGGGAAGGGGTTAACATTCAGGGCAATCAAAGGGTTAAATGTGTGGCCAACGTGTTTTTCTGTGTGTGCTGTGTACGGTTTTACTAGGCAATATGCCGGTTTTTATTCCCTGAAGAAAAAAACAGCACATTGCTGCTGTCAGAAGAGAGCCCTGTGTTTGTTTACCTATACAGGGCTCTCTTCAGTAATGTCCGGAGCCAATGGTCGGGTGCCGGTGACCAATCAGTGGCAGGCACCCGCTGATTGGTTCATGCTGCAGCCAATTGCGGGCGCAATCCCTACATCAGTGCGCGGATCACATACTAGGTACGTGATCCTGCACAGGAGAACTGCCTTGCCGATGTATATCTACTCTATATAGACATGTGCGGTTCGTTTAGTTCCGAATAAATATTCAAACAAATTTTTATTTTATTTAATTTGTGGTCTTTTTGACTCTTTATCTCTCAATAAAGAGGACCTGTCATGCTTATTTCTTTTACAAGGGATGTTTACATTCCTTCTAATAGGAATAAAAGTGATTTGAAAATAAATAAAAAATAAAGGGACAGTGTAAAAATAGAAAATAAAAAGTAAAATAAAGAAGAAAAAATAAATAAAAAATTAAAGCCCCATCCCTCCGTGCTCGCGTGCAGAAGCAAACTCATATGTAAGTCGTGCCCGCATATGTAAACGGTGTTCAAACCACACATGTGAGATATTACCATGATCGTTTGAGCGACAGCAATAATTTCAGCACTAGACCTCCTCTGTAACTCTAAAGCCTCGGAACTGGCTTGTTCGAGGGGCAGTAACTGAAGGAGGATTCTGAAGTGTCCCGGTGCCCTCTCAGGATTGGAGAGGCACAGCAACTCGTACAAGCGACCAGGGGAGGACTCTTCGGAGGAGGGCCAAGAAGCTGGCTGCTCGGTAAAAGCCTGGGAGCTTAGATGTATGGACACTTGTCGAATATGCATTTTCTACGGTATCGCCGAAATGGCTGGAAGATTCAGGTACCATAGGGAAAGTTCCTAACCCATCCTTCGGTTACAACCTAGTCTGTGGCAGAGACTTTTACATTGTTCACTCGAAGTTACACAACCTAGTCTGTGGCAGAGACTTTGCTAATTCCGAATCACTTGTTGGCTGCTAGATCTACAAAACAAGGGTTTATCCAACAGTGAAGTGTCCAGTTGCAAGTGGCTACTCTCTGGGCTACCTAAAGAGACATTTATTGGATGTCAGCAGTTCTGAAGTGCCTGAGCTTTATCACCCATACCCTCTATTCCAGGGGTGCCCAACCTTTTGAAGAGTGAGGGCCACCTAAGCGACTTGGTAACCGGTCGCGGGCCACAATGAGCGAAGCGGGTGCATAGCAGCCCACTCTACTTTTTGTGGATCGAATTGGAGGTAGGCGTTTGTAAACGGACACAAGTCCATTTACATCTGCTACTCCTTAGAGGTGAATGGAGGGTCCAATTGGGTCGGACTGACCGTGTGAAAGGGGCCTATGGCTCAGTGCAGGTAACCCTAAAGGCCCGCACACACGATCAGACTTTTTTGACAACCAACATGCAAATTAGCTGTTTTGGACCAACATCCGACCGTGTGTACGCTCCATCGGACCAACTTTTTCCAGGTTTCATCGGACTTTTGTTGGCTGTGCGAACGGACCAACTTTCTGCCAACAAAAGTCCGATGGACCAAAGTCCGACCGTGTGTACACAAAACCAACGGACTTTTGTACAAACCAATGCAGAACCAATGCAAAAGATCAGACAACAATACAAAAGTTGACCAAAGGTGGCGGTAAAGAGCAGAAAAACCAAGTGATTTGGTGAAAGTTGGCTGAAAAAGTCCTGCCGTGTGTATGCAATACCAACTTGGGGCCAACACCCTTTGGACAAAAATCCACAGGAAAGTTGGTCCACGGTCCAATCGTGTGTATGAGGCTTTAGGTGCACTGCTCTGCACTTGCGGATCAGTTTAAAAGCAGCCCAGTAACCACTGCAGAACAGATATGCCCATATATACACTGTGATTTTAGTAATAAACTTACTATTAATAACAGTATTATATTCTATTCTATCCCAGAGCAGGAGGTCGCGGGCCACATCGGAGGGCTCCGCGGGCCACATGTGGCCCCCGGGCCACTGGTTGGGCACCCCTGCTCTATTCCCAACTGAGAAACTGTGTTATGTTTTTTTTCCAAAATCTTTTTATTAAATTTTTCATTAGCATACAAAATTGCCCACGCAGGGGCCAAACATTACCCACACAGGGGCAAATCCTCTGATATGGCAACAGACCACATCAGTGCACACCATATACCCTAAACATTCTGCCTCTGAAGCAGCAACAGACCGCAACAGGGCAGATCAACAATAATACAACCTTATTTATCTATACTCCAATGTGGGGAGAGGTTTAGTTCAGGAGGTTCTGTGCTCAATATTATATTGACAGGATAATTTGACATGAGTACTTGGGTCAATCTACTATCATACTATAACCATGACGTTAATCTAGGGGTTAGTTACTGCATCAGTTGCCGTAGTATTGTCATCTAACCAACAGGTCCACACCTTTTCAAATTTTTGTGGGCAACCCCTGCCCGAGTAGGTGGCTTTATACAGGGGTAAACTGGCGTTCACTAGGTTTTTCCAGAACCTGACCGAAGGGGGAGATGATTGTTTCCAGTTCATTGTAATGGCCTTGCGTGCATAGTACAACAATAGGGATATGAGTATTTTCTTAGCTCTGAGGATTGATATTTGCTCCACCAGCCCCAGCAGACAGTATTTAGGATCATATGGAACATTAGTCTTGGTAATCTTAACTATCACATGGAGAACTTCCTTCCAATAATGTGCAATTGCTGGGCAAGCCCAGAAAATGTGAAAGAATTCCCCTGGTTGATAGGAGCAACGCCAGCGCCCCGGGGAATGCGCCGGCGACATCTGGTGCAATCTGTGGGGTGTGTAGTGAGCTCTGTGTATAATTTTGTATTGGACCAGTTTGTCCCTGGCTGAGACCAGAGGGGAGAATGGAAAATCCCAAATCTCCCTCCAATCATCTTCATCCAGCTCCGGTATGTCCCCCACCCATTTCCTGCGGAGGGAGGACAGCTCGGGGATGGCAGCAACCAGCAGGGACCCGTAAATCTGATATGTGGGTTTCTCCAAATCTTCCACCCGAAGGGTGGATTCGAGCTCCTAAAATTTCGGTAGGATCGGTTGACCTAAGAACTGACACCTATAAGCGTGTGCGATTTGAAGATACCTGAAATGGGCCAGCGCAGGTAAGTAAATTTGGTACGCAATACATGAAAGGGAGTGAGCTCCCCGTTGGTGTTAACATGCTCAAGAGTCAGTATCTTGGGCCAGGCCTTTGGATCCGGGATGGTATGAAACTGTGATAGATTGGGATTTAGTCACAGGGGGGGGGTGAGGAGACCAGGAGTTTGGCAGGGTTGCCCTCAGTGCCTCTCCCACCTTCCACGCCCTCATAGTGGTGCGCATAGAAGGGGTGAGGCAGTGAAGTGTTTTTTGTCCCCTGAATATCAACCCCTTCAAGGCCTCCAGAGACCCCACAATAGCCGCTTCCAGCACCGTTGCAGAGTTGGTCAGGTCTGGCTGCAACTACCAATGGGCAGTTACAAGCTGAGTGGCCAAGAAATATTTGTGGCAATCGGGGAGAGCCAAACCCCCACTGTCCACAGGCCAGGTCAGAGTGGTGTATTTGAATCTAGGTGATTTAGACCCCCAAAAAAAGGAGAGGAAAAGTTGCTTAAGAGAATTAAAGAAGGTTTTAGTCAGCCATTGTGGGGAATTCCTAAACATGTACGTAAGTTTGGGGAGGACTTTCATTTTAAGAAGGTTGATGCGCCCAATGAGGGAGAGGGGAAGATTGCCCCATGCTCTCAATTTGGATTTGAGCCCTATTAGGACAGGTTCGAGATTGAGCCGGACAAAGTCCCCGCTCTCACTTGAAATATTAATACCTAAATAGGTAAATTTGTCAACCCATTGAAGCGGGTTAGAGGAGGGTGAGGAGGTCCTGGCCCCCTCATCCACCGGAAAGAGCTGAGATTTATGCCAATTCACCTTCAACCCGGTGAAGACAGAGAAGGCGTCCATGATTCCAAGTGCACCCCGCAGAGAGTCACCAGCATCATTTAAAAACAGCAGCAGATCATCCTCGTAGAGAGCCACTCTCTCCTCCAGCCAGCCCACCCTAAGACCACAGACCTCGGCCGAGCTCCTGAGGGCCTCAGCAATAGGTTCCATGGCCAGGGCGAACAAAGCCGGGGAGAGAGGGCATCCCTGCCTGGTGCCCCTCTGCAGGGGGAACGAAGGAGACATGGAGCCATTCAGTTTAATGCATGCTAGAGGACCGGTGTATAGTGTGCGCATCCAGGCAATGAATTGTAATGGGAAACCCATTCGTCTAAGCACCTCCCACAGATACACCCACTCCATCGTATCAAATGCCTTCTCCATATCAAGAGTGGCAATGGTCCTAGTGCCTTGATTAAAATGGGGAGCATGAATATTAGAAAACAGTCTACGTATGTTGATGTCTGTGGACCTACCTGGCATAAAGCCTGTTTGATCAGAGTCAATCAGAGATTTTATTACCTTATTGAGTCTAGTGGCCAGTATCTTGGTTAGTATTTTTAAGTCACAATTTAGGAGTGCTATTGGCCTGTAGGAGGCGCACAGTTTAGGGTCCTTATTGGGCTTTGGAATGAGAACAATATGGGCCTCCCTCGTAGAGGACGGCAGGGAGCCCTGGTGGAGACAGGCTCGGTATATCTGAGCTAACCTGGGGGCAAGCAGTTCTACATGGGCTCTATAATATTCCATAGGTAGTCCATCTGACCCTGTGGTCTTTCCTGCCGGGAAAGACCCAATGGCCATCGTGACCCCTTCTGGTGTATTCTCCGAAACAAGGAGTTGTCTCTCCGTGTCAGAGAGCCATCCCAGTGCTAGCGTATCCAACATGGAGGTCATAGGTGTGGGGTCAAATCTGTCAGGGAGTGAGGAGACATATAAAGAGGTATAAAACCTAGTGAAAGCAGACAGAATATCCTCCTGAGTGGTGACTAGTACTCCTTCTGTCGTGAGTATTTCTGGTATAACCACTAAGGGCCTATCCTGTTGTGCTAGCATCGCCAGTAGTTTGCTGTTCTTGTCGCCATGCTCAAAATATTTCTGTCTGCTATTTTGTATACCAAGCCTGGTGGTGTCTGAAACATGGAGATGCAGTTCTCGCCTAAGCGATGAAAGGTGCTCGAAGTTGGGAACCGTTGCCGAGGCCGAGTATTGATTCAGAGCCTCTTCAACTTTGTGCCTAACAGCCGCCACAGCCGAGATATACTGACCCCTGCTGTGGGCTTTGGAAGCATCCCATGTCATTTCCAGGGAGGCTGACCCCGCATTGTGCACCCAGTAGTCTTGCATGGAGGGAGAGACCCTATCATGGACTGTCTCATTGTTGATCCAATGGGGTTGTAAGTGCAACAGGGAAACAGGGGGCGCTTCTGGGCAAAAGGTGGGGTAATTCAGTGGTAGTCTTTGGAGCTCCTTAGGCAGGAGTAAGTGGCAGTCCAGCCAGCAACAGAAGACAAAAGTATTCAAAACAGGCAAAAGTGGGAAGTAGCAGTGAAGAAGGGACTGGGAACACAAAACAATTAATGCCTGGATTCAGCAAGAAAGAGTCCTTTTGAAAGGGAGAGGGATACTTAGCTATTCCCTGCTGGTTGAAGTCGGTCAATTTTCTCCCTCAGCCGCATGTGCTTAGCGGGTATCCAGCCACGCCGCCGCAGCCTCTGGCGTGTCAAAGAATCGAGTGCTGTCTCCATCAGTAATTCGTAGCCTGCTGGGATATTAACCGCCAAAACGAATTCCTTTTTCACGGAGCCGACATCAGTAAAGGATTTGCGTCTTTGCTGTACTTCCTGAGAGAAATCTGTGAAAAAGAGCAACCTGGTATTCTCATATTTAATTTCAGGCATGGTACGTGCTGTCGCCAGGATGCGGTCCCGATCACGGTAATTCAGCAGCCGCAGCAGGAAAGGGCGTGGAGGTGTCCCCGGCCTCGGAGGGAGTGGTGGGACCCTGTGGGTCCTTTCAACTACAAAGGTGGGAGGCATCTCCCCCAGGTTGAACAGGGTGGACAGCAACTGTTCAGTGAACTCAGCGGGTCTGGAGCCTTCAGCCCTCTCCGGCAGCCCAAGAATACGGATATTGTTCCGCCTGAGGCGGTTTTCAG
The DNA here is from genome assembly GCA_028564925.1 of Lithobates sylvaticus. NCBI lineage: Eukaryota > Metazoa > Chordata > Amphibia > Anura > Ranidae > Lithobates > Lithobates sylvaticus. The sequence continues at coordinate 65,482,677 of CM053026.1, forward strand.
TGTCCTCCACCGTGGAGATCCTGTCCTCCACCTCAGCAACGCGTGACCAGAATTTGTCCATATCTTGGCGGATGAGACCAACATCCACCGTCAGGAAGTCGATCTTTGCTGTTAGGGTTTCTTTGCAGGAGGTTATGGCGGCTAGACTGTGTTATGTTTAAACGTTTTTTTGCTAATAAAAATCCTCGAAAGGACTTTGAGTATCGGTCTCTGCAATTACTGGGTACTAACCCTGGGAACCCCTAGACAACGAACGATGAGCTACAAGGAGGAGGTAATCGGTAAGCCCAGAAAATACATAGCCGCCCCGAAGGGGTTATGGCACTACAAGTGAAAAACGTATTTTTCTGAATAAAAAGGGGCATATGCAAGGCTACTATTAAAGACCATGATGCTTGCTAGGAGGAGCTACATAAATTTTAGTAGGTAGGAGGCAGATTACACATCTGTCTAGCCCAAGCAGTGCTAGGTGTCATTCAATGTAGGCCACCCACCCATACTGACACTGACTCCCCCAGTAGCTGTGCCACACCTGTTATCTCTGTGATTACTGTTGTCATATGGCCATCATGGAGGTCTCTGTGCCACCTGACAAGGGACTCTGGCACCTCCCAACAGTCCAACACCAAGCTTCTGAGACAACGCACACGCACGCCCAGCACCAAACTCACCGGGTTTTGGTTCAGGAAGTGCCTGTGCTGGACTCCAGCTTACCTTCAGGGTAGGGCTAGAGATATGCACAAAGGAAAACTTTGTTTCAGAATAATTTGTTAAGTTAATCATGTTGTTTTGTCATATTCGATATGTTAGAATGATTCGTTTATGTAATTTGTTTTGTATATTCATTGTCCTGAATTAATTTGTGTTTCAGGAGATTGGCTATACTAATTTTAACGTGTTAATTCATTATTTTGAGAGATTATTTATGCACTCTGTTTGGGCTGGATGGAGGTGGAGAGTCTGAGCCATAACATAATGAATGGAACTAAATTAATTTTGGATTCATTTGTTATGTTATAATTGGGAGATTCTTAGGCTTGATTCACACTAATGCGTCTTTTGATGCATTTTGCAGAAATGCAGGGAAATTTTTTAACATGGGTTCCTATAGAACATGTTCACATCAATGCATTTTTGTGCCTCTGCGTTTTTGGAAAGGGTCTTTTTTCATGCAAAATGCAGCGTTTTGCATGTAATAGTCAATGGACCCGCATCCGAAACACAAGTACCGCGTTTTTACTGCGTTTTAACCGCGATTTGCATTTTTTTTTTACACTGTATATAGCTGAATGCTAAGCAACCACAGTGTAAAAAAAAAAAATGCGTCAAAATCGCTGTAAAAACGCGTGTCCAAAAACGCGGCAAGCACCGCGAAAAGCACTGCAGAAAAAGCTCAAAAGCAACATGCATAGATGTGAATCGAGCCTTAAGGATCCACCTTCATTCAACCCAAACACAATAAAGCCCCATACACACGCTCGGATTATCCGAGGACCAGGTCCGTCGGATCATGTCCGTCGTACTTTGTCCGATGTTGGTTTTGCGTACACACGGTCGGACAAAGTTGTCGGAAAATCCGATCATTCTGAACGTGGTGACGTTTGTTGCCTACGACGGGACTACGTACAGCAGGGGTGCCCAACCTTTTGAGGAGCGAGGGCCACTTTAACGACTTGGTAACCGGTCGCGGGCCACAATGACCGTAGCGGGCGGATGGCAGGTCTGTGTCCACTCCGCATATGTAGAGCAGACACAGATGCATCCGCGCTACCCTAAGGGCCCTCCGATCTGCCCAGACAGAAGGGACAGATCCCCTTCTGTATTTTTTAAGCAGATCGGATTGCAGATAGGCGGGTGTATGCAGACACGAGTCCGTTTACATCTGCCGCTCTATAGAGGTGAATGGAGGGTCCGATTGGGTCCGCCTGAAAAACAGACATGCAGACCCCATCGGACCGATCGTGTGAAAGGGGACTAAGGCCCCTTTCACACTGAAGCACAGCGGTTTACCTGCATCTCAACTGACCTCCATCTTCACTTCTTCCTTAGGATTCCTGCAGCTGGTTGCTGCTGTCCCCCAGGTGGTTATAACTGGTGGCTGCTGCTGGCTGTCCTCCAGGGCTGGTACTGCTGGCTGGTACCGCTGGCAGATACCACTGGCTGGTACTGCTGGCGGGTACTGGTACTGCTGGCGTGTGCTGGAGGGTACTGGTGCTGCTGACTGGTAATGGTACTGCTGGCTGGTACTGGTACTGGGTACTGGTACTGCTGGCTGGTACTGGTACTGCTGGCTGGTACTGGTACTGCTGGCTGGTACTGCTGGCCGATACCGCTGTTGAGTATTGCCTGCTGCTAATGCTGGCAGATACCGCTGGCTGGTACTGCTGGTTGGTGCTGCTGGTGGGTACTGGTGCTGCTGGTGGGTACTGGTGCTGGGTACTGCTGGCTGGTGGCTGGTATTGGTGGCGGGTACTGGTGACTGGTACTGGTACCTGGTACTGTTCCGGGTACTGGTGGCTAGTACTGGTGGGTACTGGTACTGTTGGTGGGTACTGGTACTGCTGGCTGGTACTGCTGGCTGATACTGGTACTGCTGGTGGGTACTGGTACTGCTGGCGGCTACTGGTGACTGGTACTTGTGGCTAGTACTGCTGGTGGTTACTGGTACTGGTGGCGGGTACTGGTACTGCTGGTGGGTACTGGTACTGCTGGTGGGTACTGCTGGCTGGTACTGGTACTGCTGGTGGGTACTGGTGGCGGGTACTGGTACTGCTGGCGGGTACTGGTGACTGGTACTGTACTGCTGGCGGGTACTGGTGACTGGTACTGGTGGCTAGTACTGCTGGTGGGTACTGCTGGCTGGTACTGGTACTGCTGGTGGGTACTGATACTGCTGGCGGGTACTGGTACTGCTGGCGGGCACTACTGGCTGGTACTGGTACTGGTGGTGGGTACTGGTACTGCTGGCGGGTACTGGTGACTGGTACTGGTGGCTAGTACTGCTGGTGGGTACTGGTGGCTAGTACTGCTGGTGGGTACTGGTGGCTGGTACTGCTGGTGGGTACTGGTACTGCTGGCTGGTACTGCTGGCGGGTACTGGTGACTGGTACTGGTACTGCTGGCGGGTACTGGTGACTGGTACTGGTGGCTAGTACTGGTGGCGGGTACTGCTGGCGGGTACTGGTACTGGTGGCGGGTACTGGTACTGGTGGCGGGTACTGGTACTGCTGGCGGGGACTGCTGGTGGGTACTGCTGGTGGGTACTGGTAGTGCTGGTGGGTACTGCTGGCGGGTACTGGTACCTGGTACTGCTGGTGGGTACTGATACTGCTGGCTGGTACTGCTTGTGGGTACTGGTACTGGCACTGCTGGCTGTTGTATGGGATCTTATTCTCAGGAAGCATGCGGCTGCAGTAGACAGCAGAGCCGATGCTTCCTGTCACAGGCGGAGTACATTTGATATCACTCCGCCTGTGAAGGAGCCGGCGCTATACAGGAAGCATCGGCTCTGCTTCCTTTAGCGGCGGCTCCGTTGTTCGCGCTGATGCTCGGAGATGGCGGGTCGGGGACCCGCGATCAGGGCTTGCCGACCCGCCATCTCAGGGCAAGACGTGGCGGGCCACCTCGGATGGCGCCGCGGGCCACATGTGGCCCGCGGGCCACCGGTTGGGCACCCATGACGTAGAGGCTAGTAGCCAATAGCTTTGGTCTTGTAATGTGAACTGAGCATGCGTAGCACTTTGTCCGTCGGACAACCGTACACACGATCGGATTTGGTGTGATCGGACCGTGTTGTCGGCAAATCTTTCCAGCAGGAGATAAGACTTTGTCCGTTGGACAATCCGACGTACACTGTCCGATGGTGCATACACACGGTCTGATTTTTCAACAACATTGTCCGATCGGACAGAATCCATGAAAAAGTCCGACCGTGTGTATGGGGCTTAAGTAGGAATCATCTTTTTTCACTTTAAGGTCTGGTTCACACCTATGCATTTTTTAGTGCGTTTTGCAGAAACACACTACAGTCCATTTAACATGGTTTCCTAATGGTCACATTCACATCTATGCATTTTATGGAAAGGGCCAGGGACTTTTTTCTGGTTTGTGGTTCCATAGACTTCAATGGATCAAAAAATGTGTTTTGAAAAATGCAAAATGCACCTGGAATATGCAAACTTCTACCGGCATAGGTGTGAACCAGGCCTTATACCTTACTGAAGGGCTTGAAAAAATTTATTTTGCCGCATACACGTGTTAGGACATTCCAACAACAAAATCCTGGATTTTTTTCCAACGGATGTTGGCTCAAACTTGTCTTGCATACACACGGTTGCACAAATGTTGTCAGAAATTCCGAACGTCAAGAATGTGGTGACATACAACACATACGACGAGCTGAGAAAAATTAAGTTCAATAGCCTGATAGATAGTTCTGCTTGATTCCGAGCATGCGTGGCATTTTGTGCCTCGGAATTGTCTACACACGCTCGGAATTTCCGACAATGGATTTTGAGATCCAGCTCCCAAATTTTGTGTTGTCATAAATTCCGACAACAAATGTCCAATGGAGCCTACACACGGTCGGAATTTCCGACAACAAGCTCCCATCGAATATTTGTTGTCGGAAATTCTGAGCGTGTGTAGCATTAAAATCATTAGAATCTAGGAGCCAGCTAAAAATGTTAGGAGACAATTTTTTTTTAACTAACAAAGGTTACGGGTGGAACGTTTAACATGTTCCCGATGGTGAACTATTCCTTTAACCCTTTCCCAGCCAGAGACATTTTTGTGTGTTTTGCACACATTTTAAAAATAATTTTAGGCCCCCAAAAAAACCCCCAAACATTATATATTTTCTGAGCGCAGACACCCTAGAGAATAAAATAGTGGAGGTTCCAATTTTCTATGTCTCACGATATTACTGTAGCAAGATCCCAGACCTCCTTCGGTCTAATGAGAACCTTCAGGGCCTGAGATAGCTGACATCCTTCTGTATATTGTGGGTTGTGATGCATAGAGGGTGCAAAGTACCCGTATTTATCGGCGTATAACACGTGCCGGCGTATAACACGCACCCCAAGTTTAGGAGGGAATTTTAAGGAAAAAAACATTTAGGATGGAAGTTTAAGGAAAAAAAAACTTACATTTAAGTGTCCATTGCAGCCTTGTCAGTGCAGCCTTGTCCCAGTGCAGCCTTGTCAGAGCGCAGCCTTGGCAGTGCAGCCTTGTCCCCAGTGCAGCCTTGTCCCCAGTGTAGCCTTGTCCCCAGTGCAGCCTGGTCCCCAGTACAGCCTTTGCCCTCAGTGTCCATCGCCATTTAAAATTGGCGCAGAAAGGACACCAGAGCGGAGCGAACGGCGCCGAGATAGCAGGGATTGGGCGGAGCCGAGATACACATGTACTTGGCCCTTGTCGACTCTTCTCGGCTCCGCTCACGTGACTGTGAGCGGAGCAAAGAAGAGCCGAAAAGAGCCGAGTACACTCGATATGTGTAGCTCGGCCGCGATCGCTCTGCTCCGCTCACAGCTAGCGGAGATCGGCAGGGGATCGGTGGGGATCGGCGTATAACATGCACCCACGATTTCCCCCTGATTTTAAGGGGAAAAAGGTGCGTGTTATACGCCGATAAATACGGTAGTTAAAGTCATTGGGCTCCAGACTTCTTGAATAGTGTAGTATCTTTCTCAAGCGTCACCCCCGCTTCTCTGCTGGGTCCCTAGCTTGGCACTCAGGATACTTCTCAAGCTTCACCCCACTGGCCTGCTCGGTCCCTGGCTTGACACACAAGGTTGCTCTGCAAGAATCACTGGGTCCCTGGCTTGATACCCACTGAAGTTTCCTGATTCTTCACCATCCCGTGTTGGTTAGAATACTACTCCAGTACTTGCTTCAGCTACTCACTGTGGTTCCTGGTAACAAGGTGACTGGTCCTTTAGTGGTGACAGCTTCCCCTCTACCTCCGACCACGACAGGTTCTTTGGCCGGCAAAACCGTCACTTCTGGTAGGACTGCAAACCGCAAACCCAACCCTGCGCTGCTCTCTTGCTTCTGGATAGGCCCTCAGACAGCCTAGCAGTCAGATGTGCACAGGATAGGCCCAATCTCCGGCCTAGCAGCCCGGGCAATACAACACACGCCCACCCAGACAGCCGTCCAGGTGGAACCGAACCCCGATCACCTGACTCCACCCAAATATATTGGCTTTCCCAGCAGGCCAAGGGATTCAAGAAAACCCCTGCCCATTGGCTGAGATACCCCATATACCCATAATCTGACCTTGCATTGCCCTTCTCTTATCTAATGCCACCAGGTACCCGGCCACCTAGCGGCAGAAGAGAAAAGTGCAGTGCCAGACTTAGGATCAGAGGATCCCTAACAATTAGTCAAGATAGCTACTCCTGGGAGGTAAATTTAGGAGCAACCCTGCCTAAACTCCAGGGTGCTACATTACCGCAAAGGTCTAGGAAACACAACATTTCAGTAAAAAACGCATTAAAAGTTGATTTTAGGGGGCACTAAAGTGCAATAAATTACCCAATTTTTTGGGTGAAATGTCCCCTATAAAGTACCCTATATTTTCCATAGGTCATCAGTGTAGCATTACGAAGAAGGTCTGATGCTAGAATTATTGCTCTCATTCCGGCAAGCGCAGTGATATGTAACATGTGTATCGCAATCAATAGGCGCCTGCTGCGTGCGTTTACGCTTGTGCGACCATGTAAGTTGTGGGTAGTGGGGCCTCAGTTTTTTTGCGGGGGGGGGGGGGGTGGGGGTTTATGTGTAACTTACATTTTTTACAATTAAAATACATTTGTTTACTTTTTATTCCATCACAGAGTGTTTATTTCTTCTGACCCTCGCTCCACGGAGGGATTCATCACTTTTTTTCTTGGTGGCGGTTGAAGATTCAGAGAATTCTTCCCCTCTCTTCAGATTCGTATCACCGCAGAACCTGATACACCTACCATCTCTTTAGAAACTTTATTTCACAAAGTCACTTTTATTCACTTTTTCACTTTACAGAGACTTTGCTGTATGTGTCACTTTTTTCATTATTATACATGATTTATACACTATACATTATTTTAATGCATTATAGTTCGTTTGCTTTTTGATTAAAAATGTTGTGCACTTTTTATTAGCGTGACTATTTCCATTTACTATGAGAGCGCTCTCCTCCCTCCCTACTACCTTGCGGCACCCGATATTCTGGTTTGTGGATGGGCAAGCGAAGCCCGGGATACATAGCGGGGGGCGGGCGTGTAGGGAGTGTGGCATATTCGGGTGGCAGCCAAGACGCCAGGACAACATTTTTTTTTATAATAATGAAAAATTTGAATGCAACATAATAACTAAACAGGTCTGAATCAATTCGGATCATTTGTTATGTCGCTGCCTGGCAGGAGGGAGGATGCAGCCCAGCATCGGGCCCCGGCGTGGGGACTATGGACCACTGCGCTAGACAAGGAAAGTCAGTGACTAGGCTGGGGATTCTTGTCCAAAAAACACTGCAAATATGCTAAAATCAGAACATGAATATGCTGTAGCTGAACAAAAACACAGGATGGTGTGCTGTGGTTGGATGCATGATACAACAGCAGGTGTAGAGGAAGTTGGGAGAGCAGGTTACAATGAAACAAGAAGTCATATTATATTTTAAAACCATTTCTACACAAAACGAGAAGTTCTGATGCTGAAAACCAAAACTCGGCATGCAACTGTTGTAGATATACTGTAATGTGATTCACCGCTGGAAAGTGAAGTATTAAACTTATTTTAAAGGTCATTATTGATTTAATTTGTGTAGCAACATGATTGCGGTAAAGTGAAACGCCACTATTGTTCAGAAGAAAGAAAACAACAAACTTCTCCACATTTTCTATATTTTGTATTATGTGACAGTTCTGGACTCTGAGGCTGCATTCACACCTGAGCGTTTTGTAGCTTGAAGCCTGAAGCTACAAAACGCTAGAGGGGAAAAAATACATTATTCTCTATGGAGATGGTTCACATCTCCACTCCAAAACGCCTGAAGCCCTACGCCTGAAGCTCAAACAAGTTCCGGACCCTTTTTTGTCGCGCGAATCGGGCAGATTTGGGCGTTTTTATTTTTTTACATTAGTGACCTTTTGCTCTGCACAAAATTCGCGGCAAAACGCGGTAAAAAACACAGCGAATTGCGGTAAAAAAACGCTGCAAAAACACTGCAATTCGCACAATTTTCTGCCTGAAAAGCTAGGCTCAGGTGTGAATGCAGCCTGAGGATTTCTGAGACTGAGGGGCTCCGGAATGGCAATTATGAGCAGAGAAAACGGTTAATTCTGTTTTCTACAGATTGGGCTCTGGAGCCCAGAGGCTTAAGAGTGTTGGGAGAGTCTTGGGGTCTCTGTCTTACTGGAGACCAATGGGCTGCTTGTACAGGTGTACACAGCCTTTATAATCAAGGGGATGGTTGTAGTTTAGGGCTCCACCTCAATAAGGGCAGGGAGTGGGCCAGACCAGTAGGGATCCACAGAGACAGAGAGAGAGAGAGAGAGAGAGAGAGAGAGAGAGAGACAGAGAGAGAGAGAGAGAGAGAGAGAGAGAGAGAGAGAGAGAGAGAGAGAGAGAGAGAGAGAGAGAGAGAGAGAGAGAGAGAGAGAGAGAGAGAGAGAGAGAGAGAGAACCAAGAGAGCAGTGCAGAGTTGCTTTTAAGAGTTTTGCAAGTACAGAGCAGGAGCCAGGAGGCTTGTGGTTTTTCCTTTGTGTTTGAAATGATAGTGGAAACCCTTGTGAGGGCAAAGCTTTTCTTGGAGTACACACATGAGGACTGCTATGGGGCCTGGTGGTGGAAGCGGGTCCCATAAGGAGCCACCGTTAAGAACAGTTGATGTCAGTCATACAAGAGGAGACCCCCTAATACTTACCTGAGCCTCATGTCTCTCCAACGATGTCCACAAATTCTCCTTCTGATTGGCTGAGACACAGCAGCGGCACCATTGACTCCGTTTGATCTTAATCAAAGTCAGTTAGTCAATCAGGAGAGGGAGGGAGCGGAACCGAACCAGGGCTCCATGTTTGAGTAGATACAGGGAGCCATTACTCCGCTCGGTGCCCCCATAGCAAGCTGCTTGTGGGGGCACTTGAGAGGAGGGAGGGGCAAGGAGAGTCAAAGAGGGACCTAAGAAGAGGAGGCTCTGGGCTGCTCTGTGCAAAACCATTGCACAAAGGAGGTAAGTAAAACATGTTTGTTATTTTTAGAGGAAAAAAAAATAGACTTTACAATCATTTAATTGGCCTTCACAAAGCCCTGACCTCAACCCTACTGAACACCTTTGGGATGAATTGGACTGCTGATAGTGAGCCAGGTCTTCTCTTTCAACACCAGTACCTGATATCATAGGCAAAGCAAAACAAAGGTAGAAACACACTCCAAAAGTGGAAAGCCTTCCCGCAAGACTGGAGCTCATTTTAGCTGCATATGGGGGTGGGTGATTCCATATTAATGTCCATGGTTTTGGAATAGGACATCCAACAAGCTCATGTAGCTAATGATGATCAGCTGTTCCCAAACTTTTGGCTGTATAGCATGGGTCAGCTTTGGGGAGGGGGTGTCACTAAGGGCATACTCACACTAGGCAAGGTTGCCTTGTATTGTGCCTGAATACTATTGTTCCCCCACTATCTCTTTGGTCTACTCACATCACCACCTTTACCAGCCAGACCAAAATGATCCCTACTTCCGTGCTCCGTGAGTGCCCAGTAATCCACAAGGCACGGTTTAGCGATTACACATAAGTGTACCATGCTAAAGTACAACTGCCCTGAACCATCTCTTTCAAGCAGGTCTAGGCATGGTGCACTGAATCTGTCCCAGCATTGGGCAGAGCGATTATATTACTCAAACAGGACTTTGAGGGTCAAACATGCTTGAGCATGATGCATACAGCCCAATATGAATACACCCTCAGGTAGTGCTCAGTTGTGGATATAGTGTATTGTACAATGAATATCTAAGGAATTACTGAAAAAGCTATGCATTCCTTAAAAAGCAAGTCTTTCAGTAAACTAAAAAAAAAAAACTCAAAAAACATGCTATCAGGTGTAGGGATCGACTGCCCTCTACTGTCTGAATTTGTAAATGCCTGTAAATATATTATGTATGCACTTCCTTCCCCTGGTTTTTGGCTTTGAAACCCTGGAAGGAGGAAGTGGGGAGAGAGAGTCTCTGCCACATTGCCTGTCCATGCTACTAAATCCTGACCAGAAGACATTATTATACACTACTAGAGGGTACTAAAGTGTAGAGTAGATAGGCCGACAATGAGTTCCAGTGCCACACCACAGTTCCTGCCGATGAGAAGTTCCAATTTCAGGTTGATTGGACAACAGCTGGAGGAAACCCCCGCTGATCACTGATTTTGTCTTCAGGTCTCCAACTTAAAGACAGATGCTGCATCATTCTTGGAGTCCTTACATCTGGACTTTGCTGCAACATTCATCTGGAGGTATCTCTATAAATAATTATTTATACCCGGGTATATGTGTACAATTCCACCAAGATTCCTATTGTGCCCCTTTGCTGATAATACCTGTTAGTACATTGAATGTATGGACTGTTATCAATCTCTTCTTTATAAAGTATGTATTATTTCTATACGTGTGTGTATCTATACACTTATGGTTAATGTTATATGCTGTAGCTCTTCCACCCAACAACTCCTCCCCAGCTGGGCTGACCCTTGGCATATCAAGGAGGCCTGCCCCCTTCCAATCCTCCTGGGGATTGGTCAGGGCTCCCTGAAACACCCCAGACAGCTCCACCTCTCTTCCCCTCCTTCCTTCTAGAAACCTCTAGAAACAGAGGGGAGGTAACCGAAAGATGATGCTATCTGTGAGTCACCAGCCTACACTGAGCCACTCCCAGCCCACAGAGATCAAAACAAACAGGCCTAGATTACAGCTAGACCTGATTAAATTTACCTGCGCTACAAAACTCCTATTTCTAGCACCTACCTAAAGTAGAGGGTACTACAATTAGATTACTGGTAAAAGGAGAGCTTCACCCAAAATGGGAAGCTCCGTTTGTCTGCCCCTCCCCTCCTCCAGTGCCACATTTGGCATCTTGTGGGGGGGGGGGGGGGGGGAATCGGGTACCTGGTTTTGACAGATACTCACTTCCACCTCCTGCATAATTTGCCGCGCTGAACGCTGCCAGAAGTTCGGCCCTCGCTACAGCCGGCCCATTGAGAAAGCGCAGTGCGATTCGCGCAGTAGTCAACTGGCTGTGAAGCCGCAAGGCTCCACTGCCGATTTGCCTTACCCAAGATGGTGGTACCAGCACCCGAGATCCAATTCAAGAATTGACTTGGGTGAGGACACCGTGGGATCCCTGTACAGGTAAGTGCCCTAATATTAAAAGTCAGCAGCTACATAAATGTCTTGGTGGGGGGGGACTCCTCTTTATTTCCCAGGAAAGGAATCCCCTATGTTCAAAGAAGACCTGTCACCTGGACTGGGTTGAAGCACTACAAACTTTATAATCAAATCTACTCTTCCACTTAGCGAAGGTTCTGGTTCTTTTATTTACCCACATGTTTAACATAATATCCTGTTTGGGGGGGGGGGGGGGCATTTCTCAAACACCCAATACATAATATGAATCCCTGCTTAATAGAGAGAGATGAGACATTAGCCCCTGCATAACCCAGTCCTCCCGCACTTTCTATCCAGGTGTTACAATGACCTCTTTCATAGACGGCAGCTAAACATAGAACCTTCCTAAAACATTACAGCTCAGGAAGGGAGATTCTGATATACGGCGGCGCAGTCAGTGGAAAGTATTTCAGACATGCCTTTCCCTTCCCAGAATCCTGTGGGGGATTTGTGTTGACCATCTTACACAAACAGAAAGGATCATAAGCAAACACGGTACATAACTTACAGCAAGCCTGCTGTCTGAAAGCGAGCCCAGAACAAAGTCTGCGCTGAGAATCCCAAGACACGCCTCCATCTGGGCCAATGAGCGCTGCATTCATTAGGTTATGAAACAATTTGCGTCACGATAAGAGGGCCTGTCTTAGCTGCAAGAAGAAAGATCTGTTAAAAATTAATAAATATACAGATTTTTGACATGGTGGTGGGGGGGCTACAATGCACTGACCACAAATGACTGGCGGAGGGGTGTTATAAATTGCGGGATTGCTTTATTTTATTTTTTTGTTGGGGGGGGGGCAATCTATGGCATCTAGCCATTGCACACAATGCAATTTGAGGGCACTGCAATTTCATCCTTCAAGGAGATTTCTTCCACTAATAATAGGAGAATTGCTTTGGATTTAGTGGGAAAATTTTAACCTGTTGCCACCAACATAACACATAAACATCCACATACTGCACATATGCGCCGCTGGGCGGTCGATGTTCCTGTGCTGAGAGTGTGCCCACAGCACAGAGACCGAGCTCTCAAAGATAGCTCTGAGTCCAGGCTAATCATTAGTAGCCAGTTGGAAGGGCTCCCAATCATGTGAACACTGTGACAGCCACTGGGACTCCAGGGCAGGCAGGTAAGGGTTACAGTCTAGGTGAACTTTTAAAGTGTCAATAAACCCAAGAGCCTGCCTTCACTATATCGGGTTAAAGCTTGTAGGAGGAGTTTTCCTTCTACTCTGACTGTTCTATGAGACTGCAAGACCTTTGACCCTCTGTCTGGACAGTGTTGATTAGCCCTGTGCTGATCACATGCACCCTCCCAAGAAAAAACAACAACTCCCTAGCAATACACACCAAACTGAGCATGTGCAGAGTGCCCCCAAGGCTCCGTTCTACCAGGAGATGGATTGGGGACAGTGGAAGAAGGGGAGGGTCAGAGAAGACAGGATCAAGCAGCCTTTTTACACAATGCAGAAGATTAACCCCTTAGGCTCCGCAGTGAATATAAAAAGCATGCTTTACTGTATACAGGGGGTCCCCGACTTACAAACATCCGACTTACAAACGACTCCTACTTACAAACGGAGGGAGACAAGAGGAAGTGAGAGGAAATCCACCCCTAGAAAGGGAAATTCACTCCTGTAAGAGTTATTATGGGTAAAAGGTGTCTCCACTGATGCTTTATCACCAGTCCATGCTTCCCTAACAACCCAAAACTTTCAAAATCCAATTGTTATTGGGACAGAAGGTGAGGTGAAATCTTCTGAACCGGGGCACAGACAGCAAAACAAATGTTACAGGGGTGATAACCCTTCTCTATGTTGTCTAAAAAACTTAAAAATAGATTTTTTGGCTGGAGCTACACTTAAAAAATGTACCTGTTCCGACTTACAAACAGATTCAACTTAAGAACAACCCTACAGTCCCTATCTTGTTTGTAACCCGGGGACCCCCTGTATAAAGACTGATTTTACTGTTGTGGGTTTAGTAACACTTTAAATACTTCAATGGCAGCATGTTTCTCAATTGCTAAAAAAATTTAATGGGTGTCCACTTACCAAAAAAGGGGTAATTTTTTGGTGTTTTCTTACTGTCCTGTTTTATAAGTGTTGCATGAGTATTTGTCAGTCATACTATCACTACACTGAAAACTGGCCTGGTAACAAAGGGGGTAAAATATTCTGGTACACAAGTGGTTCACAGAGAATGAGGTTGGGTTTGCATGGATAGAAAATAGCACAACATCAACATTTTCACAGTTTTGTGACTGCCCTTTGTTGATTTATACCTACATGTATATCTACAGGGAAGCCTATAAGATAGATATGTAAGAAGGTCAGTATGGTGGCCTGTATTTATGGGAGGAGCCCGGGGGGTATTTAACCAGTCCACTCGCCTGTGACCTTTGTCGGTTTCCTGTGCGCAATACCCACCCTCCCATCCCCTTTTCAGGGCATTTCTCAAACTCATTTCTCTTCACAAATACTAATTTCTAATCTTGGGTATGCCCCCTTATTTTGGTATACCGTCCATCAGACCAGGGCACACTTTCAGGTCCATTCCATGTGGTAAGTCTTATGATAAGTCTAAATGTTGTCCATAACCGTATATTATTCCAACCATAAATAATATGTAGATATCGATGGACAGCATGCCATCCATTGAGATCGCCATGTCGCGGGCGTGATGTCATCCTGGCTCAGCCTTTCAAGCGGCCACAAACCGCAAACCCGGAAGGAAGACTTTGTAAATTAAGTCAGCATTTGCATAATAGAAAACCTGGGAATTCTGGGCTCCCCAGGTGCTCTGGAATAAATCTGCACATTTTAGTGCCCATTTTTCGTTCATTAGACAAGTTTAGCCATTATAGATGGGTGACCGGTTTACTTTAGGAGTCACACATCCTTCTGGAAGAGGCCTGGGATTAGCAGCATCCTGTGTAGGATCATCCTTGTGACCGAAGTGCATTCTGGGTCAAAATACAGGGAAATGCTTTCATGGAATCGGTCTGTGAGAGATCATGTGAAAGGTTAAAGCTATTATAAATAGATCGTCCTCTGAGACCATAAATTGAATAATAATGTGTGTGCATGTAATTTAGTTAGTAACATGATAGTACAAAATATTCTTACATGAGGTCATTGAAGGGACAATAGTAAAATTATTAGATACATTAAGTATACCATTTTTTTTTTCTTTTAGTAGCATTAACAAAATAAAATTCAGTACAAATTCGGTGGCTACATGTGACCTCAATAAATACTTAGTTTTCCATTTTGATCCGTATTACCCTCTCTGACTCCTAATGCATAAGGAAAGTTCTCTAAGGTGCATTTATAAAGAACATGATGAATGGATGTACAGTGGTCCTGCAGATCCTGTGAGCCTGTAGTTTGAGATAATGGAAAATCCACAGTGATAACCCCATTGTTCACCACCAGCCAGTTGGACATATGCAGAGCATGCGGCAGACATCTCCATCTCAAACAGCTTCCTACCACTGGGGTGACCTGCAGGATCTGGATCTACGGAAAGGTTCCAGTTGTGGGCCACTCTGCACTTTCCAGTGCCAGGAGCGAACTGGTGAGTATTCTTAGACGTGTTCACCAGTAGGGATGGGCCCGGTGTTCGATTCAAACCCATGTTCGAATCGAACATCGGGCACTCGCCCGCTCGGCCAGCCCAGAACTATTTGGGCCGCTCGCATCAAATTCGTGTGATGCGAGCGGCCCGCAATGCACTGCGCCAGTTGCAGTGCATTGCTGGCTGATGATTGGCCAAGCATGCACTGTGACCCGCATGCTTGGCCAATCAAAGAGCCAGCAGTGAGGAGAGCAATAATTGGCCACAGGCAGGATGCCTGTGGCCAATTATAGCTCAGGGGGGGTTAGTACCCGCCCCACATTATAATAGGCCTCGCCTATTGTGTTGAGTTCCAGCGTCAGTGTCAGTGTTATGTGCTGCTGACTGCTGACTGCTGACTGCTGACATTATCTGCTGTGATTTTGGGGATTTGTGTGTGCGTGCGGTTAGTACAGCATTGCAGTGTCACATCTGGGGAGTGTCTATAGTATGCCTGTGAAGGGGGGCATGTTTCCTGTGCTTAAAACTGTCCCTGCAAAAAGTGTAATTTTTGCAGGAAAAAAAGCTATTTAAAATCACTCGCGGCTAATGTATTGACTGCTCCCGTAACACAGAGAACAGTCATTCATTGAAAGCCATTCATAAAAAAAAAAAGTCATTGATAAACAATTTTTTTTAAAAAAGCGTGGGGGTCCCCCAAATTCAATAACCAGGCCCTTCAGGTCTGCTATGGATATTAAGGGGCCAAAAAAATAAAAATGGCGTGGGGTCCCCCTCAAAATCCATACCAGACCCTTGAGGTCAGGGATGGATTTTAAGGGGAACCCCAGCCCAAAAAAATGGCGTGGGGTCCCCCTCAAAATCCATACCAGACCCTTATCCGAGCACGCAAACTGGCAGGCTGCAGGAAAAGAGGGGGGACGAGAGCGCCCCCCCTCCCCCTGAACCATACCAGGCCACATTCCCTCAACATTGGGAGGATGCTTTGGGGGTCTGAGACCCCCAAAGCACCTTGTCCCCATGTTGATGAGGACAAGGGCCTCTTCCCCACAACCCTGGCCATTGGTTGTGGGGGTCTGCGGGCGGGGGGCTTATCTGAATCTGGAAGCCCCCTTTAAGAAGGGAACCCCCAGATCCCGGTCCCCCCCTGTGTAAAATGGTAAGGGGGTACAAAAGTACCCTACCATTTCACCAAAAAAGTGTAATAAATGGTAAAAATGACAGGAGACGGTCTTTGACAATTCCTTTATTAAAATCTTCTTTCTTCTGGTCTTCCTTTCTTCATCCTTCGGTTTCTTCATCTTCTCCTTCCGGCATCTTCTTCCATCTTCTTCTTCCATCATCTTCTTCCTCCGATCCGCTTCTTCTTGCGATGGTCTTCTCGTCCGGCATCTTCTTCCATGGCGTCGGCGTCTCTTCTGGGCCGCTCCGCGCAATGGGAGGCTCCCGCTGTGTGAGGCTTCACTCCGTCTGACAGGTCTTTTATAACGGAGGGCACCTGGTGACCCTGCCCCCTCTGACGCACGGGGACGTCATGAGGAATTCCCTATGGCTTTCCCCATGATGTCAGAGGGGGGCGGGGTCACCAGGTGCCCTCCGTTATAAAATACCTGTCAGACGGAGCGAAGCCTCACACAGCGGGAGCCTCCATTGCGAGGAGCGGCCCGACAGAAGAACAGACGCCGACACCATGGAAGAAGATGCCGGCGGAGAAGACCATCGCAAGAAGAAGCGGATCGGAGGAAGAAGAAGATGGAAGAAGATGCCGGAAGGAGAAGATGAAGAAACCGAAGGATGAAGAAAAGAAGGCCAGAAGAAAGAAAGAAGATTTTAATAAAGGAATTGTCAAAGACCGTCTCCTGTCATTTTTACCATTTTTGACACTTTTTTTGTGAAATGGTAGGGGTACTTTTACCCCCTTACCATTTCACACGGGGGGGGGGGGCGGGATCATGGGGTCCCCTTGTTAAAGGGGGCTTCCAGATTCCAAAAAGCCCCCTGCCCGCAGACCCCCACAACCAATGGCCAGGGTTGTGGGGAAGAGGCCCTTGTCCTCATCAACATGGGGACAAGGTGCTTTGGGGGTCTCAGACCCCCCAAAGCATCCTCCCAATGTTGAGGGCATGTGGCCTGGTACAGTTCAGGAGGGAGGGGGGGCGCTCTCGTCCCCCCCCTCTTTTCCTGCGGCCTGCCAGGTTGCGTGCTCGGATAAGGGTCTGGTATGGATTTTGAGGGGGACCCCACGCCATTTTTTTTTTGGCTGGGGTCCCCCTTAATATCCATAGCAGACCTGAAGGGCCTGGTTATTGAATTTGGGGGGACCCCCACGCTTTTTTTTTTTTTATCAATGACTTTTTTTTTATGAATGGCTTTCAATGAATGACTGTTCTCTGTGTTACGGGAGCCGTCATACATTAGCCGCGAGTGATTTTAAATAGCTTTTTTTCCTGCAAAAATGACACTTTTTGCAGGGACAGTTCTAAGCACAGGAAACATGTGCCCCTTCACAGGCATACTATAGACAACCCCCAGGTACGAAATTGAAAGGAATATTACACTTTTATTGTTTCAATTTAAGCATTATTAAAATCACTGCTCCTGAAAAAAAACGGCCGTTTTTAAAAAAAAAATTTGCATTGATGCTTGCCCCCTGGGGCAGGACCCAGATCCCCAACACTTTTTATGACAATGACATGCATATTAGCCTTTAAAATTAGCACTTTTGATTTTGATTTTGAACGTTCGCATCCATTATAACTAATAGGGTTCTAATGCTCGCACGGACTTTAGGTCCGTTCGCGGGTTCTGGTGCGAGCCGAATGGGGGGGTGTTCGGCTCATCCCTATTCACCAGTTAGTTGAGCAAACCAGCTCTGAACAAAGCAGCTTATCTCTATGGTGGGTACTGTTCCAATCTCAAATATTGCATTATGCAAAAGTCATACCTACTGAGACAGTCTGTGGACAGAATATGGTGGATTGTTGTCTTGTTAACTCACCAAAAAGAGGTAGAATTCAATGCAGTTGAATTCATCCTGAGACACACAAAGGGTGTTTTTCTGCATTTCTTGAAGGTAGGTAGACCATTCACCTCTGTCCCTTTTGAGTCTTATGCTGAGTATACACTAGAATTTTGTTTGATGTTTTTCATTTAGCTTGTAGAGTGTTGTAATGTAGTTTTTCTGTGTATGTATGTAAAATCAATAAAGAAGTTATTGGATTTAAAAAAAAACTGCAACCGCTTCACCACCTTGGTACCACGTCCTCACCCAGTACAGGTTGAGAACCATGAGGAGTATGAAGTACAGTCCATTGTTGACTCCCGTAGGTTTCGTGGGTGCATACAGTACCTGGTTCATTGGAAAGGGTATGGCTCGGAGTAACGCTCCTGGGTCTCATCCTCAGACATATATGCCCCTGTCCTCCTCCGTGCTCTCCATAGACGTTTTCCCCTCAAACCTGGTGGTCCTCCGAGGGGAGGGGTTGTTGAGGAGGGGGTACTGTCAGGGCTGGGCTCAGCTCTTCCTTCTCAGAGCAGGCCGTTCAGCTATTGGTTAATTGCCAGCTCTTATCTTTCCACAGTGACTCCCCTGGTGATGATATCCTGCTCATCAGTCCTGCTGGCTACTTAAGCTGTTCAGTCCAGATTCTCTCTGTCTTCACCTTGGTCAACACATCCAGAAACTCTCTCCTGTGTACCTGTTGAAGACTCGCTTGGCTGACGTCCCTTCTGGTTCCTGATCCTGCTTGCTTTTCAACTATGCTGATTCTCCGGTTTCCTGATTTCCTGGCCTGTCCTGAAGTACATTGATCTCTGGCTCCGACGTCCTGGCTTGTCTGACTATCCGTTCCGATTACCGAACTCTGGCTATGATTTGACTACGTTGCTCTGTTTACCTTTTACTATTATTATTACACAAGTTTCATTTTAACTGCACTTCTGTCTCAGTCTGATTCATTGTTTCTGACAGCAGGTTAGTATGACATGTTTGTTATTTTTTTTTCCCAATAAAAAAATGTGACTTTAATATCACTTTAACCTCCTCCCACCCGCGCTATAGCCGAATAACAGCTACAGCATGGGCCTTAATTGCCGGGAGACTGTCATATGACATCCTCCCGTGCATGAGCTACCTGCGCGCCAGTGTTAATTTTGTCGACCAAAGCGATTAAAACATTTTAGTCGACTAAAATATGACTAAAACAATTGAGATGACTAAAATACGACTAAAACTAAAATGGCATTTTAGTCAAAAGACTGAAATGGGACTAAAACTAAAAGACTAAGACTAAAACTAAATAGAAATTTGACTTCAAAATTAACACTGGTCTGTAGTGCATGTTGAAACCTCAATACCTTAAATAATATATGAGATTTTTCCCTCCAGCAGTACATAATGAGTTTGGAAATTGTAGAGAAATGTTAGCTAATGCATTACAATGTAATTACACCCATTAGATTTTAGATGATTAAAATGAGTTTTAGTCGACTAAAATGTACTGAAGATTTTAGTTAACTAAAACGTAGGACATTTTAGTTGACTAAAATGTACTGGAGGTTTTAGTCGACTAAAACGTAGGACATTTTAGTTGACTAAAATGTACTGGAGATTTAGTTGACTAAATACGACTAAAACTAAAACAATTTCAGAAGACTAAAATGGGACTAATACTAAAATGCCATTTTAGTCCTAAGACTAAAACTAAATTGAAATTTGCTGCCAAAATTAACACTGCTGCGTGTCCCCTGTGGGGCACGTGTGGTGCGCTTTGTGATCACCTAGTCTATGAGACTCGGCTGATCACAGATCAGAGTAAGGAGCCCATCCCAGCCCTTTACTATGTGATCAGCTGTCAGCCAGTGATGTAAACAGAAGATCGGATATCCTTTTTTTTTTCTCTCACTGTCAGCATGAGGGGAAAAAAAAAAGCCGATCACCAGTTTCTGTCAGCGGGACATTGGTCCCTCCACACAGAGCCGCGGCTGCCCCATCTGTGCCCACCAGTGCCACCTATCAGTACCCACCAGTGCAACCTACCAGTACCCACAGTGCCAACTACCTTTGCCCAACAGTGTCACCTATCAATGCCCACCAGTGCTGCAAATCAATGCCGAATCATTAGTGCCACCGATCAGCTGCTCCATGCACCCCAGTGTGAAGATCCAGGGGCTCGTACATCAATGGACTTCGAAAGAATGATGGTCCAGGCTTCCATGTTCATTATAATAAAGTTTGATTATACATTTTAGCTCTCCTTGTTTAGTTTGTTATTTATCACATGTAAGCTGCCATGTTGCTGTCAGAAAAATTGTATTGTAATTTTCTTTTCCTGACAAACCCTCCCTTTTTTGAAAAAAAGTGGGGGAGGTTGCTCTAGCTTTCTTTTTATAGATTTACACAGGTTTTGTGGGAGGATGTAGGGGTGGAGCTCTATCACATGTATGCTGCAATGAATTGGCATCAGGAAAGGAAAATTTGGGTATTTGATTCAGTTTTCCATTTTTAGGCACTGTGCCAAATTTGTAGAGGCTGATCTGCTAACAGCCTAAAGATTTACTGCTGCTCAGGGGCTCTGCGCTTCAGCAAAATGGCAGCCTCCGGCAAGCACGCATTAGTTTTGGTAGCATAATTATTAATATGGAATGTATGTTTCTTGATAAATAACATTACATAGTTGTTATGGGTAAAGTTCCATTTGGAAACCTCTGATATTAAATATGAACAAAGCATAGCCCTCTCTAGTGTGTACCTGTCTCAATTAAAAGCACTAAGTGTCATTTCTGTCTACTTCCCTATTCCTCTGCTATCAGCATTAATCACTTCTGACAAGTTTTCCTGACATCAAGAGAAAATCGGTGACAAGGATCTCCAGCAGAATGACAGCCTCAGCTCGGTTCCTATGAGCTGTGTGAAGGAGGCGTCTCTTCCCTCCAATCAGCTCTCAGACCTCTCCTCACTGAGCTTTGCAGAGTGGAACTTCAGCTCTCCGCCCCTTTTCTGGAATTCTCAAACAAGCTTATAAATTCAGCACTTTGGATGTAGAGAAGAGACTGCAGACAGACAGATTCAACTTGTGTAGTAGGATTTGTTTAATCTCTATGTAGTACCTGAGGATAGTCCCTTCACAGGGTATATTTAACCACTTCCCGCCCGGTCAATAGCAGATTGACGTCCGGGAAGTGGTTTCGTTATCCTGACTGGGCGTCATATGACGTCCTTCAGGATAACAGCCGCCGCGCGCCCGTGGGGGCGCGCATCGCGGCGATCGGTGGAGCGGTGTGTCAGTCTGACACACCGCTACACTGATCTCGGTAAAGAGCCTCCGGCGGAGGCTCTTTACCACGTGATCAGCCGTGTCCAATCACGGCTGATCACGATGTACACAGGAAGAGCCGTTGATCGGCTTTTCCTCACTCGCGTCTGACAGACGCGAGTAGAGGAGAGCCGATCGGCGGCTCTCCTGACAGGGGGGGTCTGCGCTGATTGTTTATATGTGTGCATCAGTGGGGATGGGAGAATGACTAAGGTTGGCCTTACATTATACACTTTTGCTTTAGATTTACCAAATTACCAAATCCATATATATATATATATATATATATATATATATATATATATATATATATATATATATATTTTTTTTTTAATTCTTTATTTTTAGAAATGTATTCATGTGAAAACACAGATACAATCCCAATGAAATGTACAGAAGTAACTGTAAACTCCCCAATAGTACAAAAAGTGTAGTCATATAGTAAAATTACACCCTCTGTGGGTTATCATCAAGTTGTAGAATAGGGAGGCTCTGTATCCCACATGTCCACCTTTAAACGGCAATCGCTGTATTTTATGTAAAAAAAAAAATAGCAGGGATCACTTTGGTCAAACAACCCAAGATAAGTAAAAGAAGATTAGTAGCTTAGGTAGAAAAACAGAGAATAGGAAAGGGGAGAATGAGAGATAGGGGGGGGGAAGAAAAAAACAAAAAATAAGATTCTCCCCTCCATGAGGGAGGAAGGATCGAGGAGGATGTCTGTGCCTCCATATAGCCTCCGCCTCCTCCTCCCCCTCCGGGGGGTGTGAGAGATCATCGTAGCACTGAAGTTAGATCAACAGCTCGGTATATTCCTCGGAGTAGACAAATTCATGCCAGTAAAACAATTTTTTTGATTATTGCTCACTGAGGCCTTTCTCCGTGGCCACCAAGTCTTCCATTTCCTTTATCACTGAAACTTTTTTCAACCATATGGCCACCGATGGGGGCTGTGTCTGCTTCCAAAGCAAGGGGATGCAGCTCTTCGCCGCTGTAAGCAGGAGAGGGATAATGGATTTACTGTAGGCTTTAGTGGGGATCTTGTGATGGTGAAGAAGGAAGAATTCAGATGACTCTGGCACCTCTTGGTCTGTAAACTTTTTTTACTATGCAGTGCACTTCCGTCCAAAAAGGCCGGAGAACTCGACCAGAAGACATGAAGGAGTGAACCGGGTTCCTCCCCACATCTCCAACAAAGATCCAAACTCCGGGGGAACATCTTGTGTAGTCTTTCCGGGGTATGGTCTAAGGTTATCAGTGGTGTACCCCAAGGTTCAGTGCTGGGACCCTTACTTTTTAATATCTTTATAAATGATATTGGGTCTGGGATCAAAAGTAACATTTCTGTCTTTGCAGATGACACCAAGCTATGCAGTGGAATAACGTCCTTACAGGAGGTCTCCAATATACAAGCCAACCTCATGCTCTATCTAATTGGGCGACTATGTGGCAGATGAGGTTTAATGTTGATAAATGTAAAGTTATGCACTTGGGGGCTAAGAATATGCATGCATCATACATGCTAGGGGGAGTACAACTGGGGGGATCCGTAGTTAATACAGCGCCTTGAGGCGAATTAGTTCGCATTGTAGCGCTATACAAGTTATTCATTCATTCATTCAGTGGAGAAGGATCTGGGGGTTTTGGTAGATCATAAGCTCAATAATAGCATGCAATGCCAAGCTGCAGTTTCCAAAGCCAGCAAAGTCCTTTCTTGTATTGAGAGGTATGGACTCCAGAGAGAGAGGTATCATTTTGCCCCTGTACAAATCATTAGTAAGACCTCATCTGGAATATGCAGTTCAGTTTTGGGCACCAGTTCTCAAAAAGGATATCAGGGAACTGGAGAAAGTGCAGAGAAGGGCAACCAAACTAATAGGCAGCATGGAGGAGCTCAGCTATAAGGAAAGATTAGAGGAACTGAATTTATTCACTCTTGAGGAGCATAAGGGGGGATATGATCAACATGTTCAAATATATAAGGGGTTCATATAGTGAACTTGATGTTGAGTCATTCACTTTACGGCCAACACAGAGGACAAGGGGGCACTCTTTACGTCTGGAGGAAAAGAGATTTCATCTGAAAATATGGAAAGGTTTCTTCACAGTAACAGCTGTGAAAATGTGGAATAGACTCCCTCCAGAGGTGGTTCTGGCCAGTTCAGTCGATTGCTTTAAGAAAGGCCTGGATACTTCCCTAAATGTACATAATATAACTGGGCACTGACATTTATAGGTGAAGTTGATCCAGGGAAAATCCGATTGCCTCTTGGGTGATCAGGAAGGGATTTTTTTTCCCCTGCTGTGGCAGATTGGAGCATGCGCTGCTGTTTTTTTTTTTTGCCTTCCTCTGGAAGAACTGTGGAATTGGGTATATTGGATTGTACGATATTCTTTATTTTTATTTCTTATTTCTTTTTTTCATGGTTGAACTGGATGGACTTGTGTCTTTTCAGCCTAGCTAACTATGTAACTATATAGTACCACCGGGATAGTAGCTTATATCCCGCTTCCTGGTGTCTGGCGCAAATAGTTTGATGGGTGAAAAGGAAGAGCCGATATATTTGTTTCTCTGTAAATTGCACTCCTAGGTCACCAAAACCATATTTATATGAAGTCAAACCCAGACACTTTCAATTTGTATGCAGTCAGGCAGGCCCTTCCACTAAATAGTTGAAGGTAAATCTAAAGGAAATTGAATAAGAAAATTGTATAATGTATGGGCAGCTTTAGAAGGAGCAAGAGAGGTGTACAGTGCCTGAAAAAAAATATTCACACCCCTTGAAATTTTTCACATTTTGTCATGTTACAAACAAAGTCATTACTTTGTAGAACCACCTTTCACTTCAATTACAGCTGCAAGTCTTTTTGGGGATGTCTCTACCAGCTTTGCACATCTAGAGAGTGACCTTTTTTTGCCCATTTTTCTTTGCAAAATAATTCAAGCTCTGTCAGATTGGATGGGGAGAGTTTGTGAACAGCAATTTTCAAGTTGTGCCACAGATTCTCAATTGGATTTAGGTCTGGACTGTGACATTCTAACACATGAATATGCTTTGATCTAAACCATTTCATTGTAGCTCTGGCTGTATGTTTTGGGTCGTTGTCCTGCTGGAAGGTGAACCTCCACTCCAGTCTCATGTCTTTTGCAGACTCTAACAGGTTTTCATCTAAGATTGCCCTGTATTTGGCTCCATCCATCTTCCCATCAACTCTGACCAGCTTCCCTGCTGAAGAAAAGCATCCCTACAACATAATGCTGCCACCACATTTCATGGTGGGGGTGGTGGGTTCAGTGTAAGTTTTCAGCCACATATTAAAGAGTTTTTTTTTTTTTTTTGAACAAAGAATTGATCCTGTCCCTTTTAAAGCATGTTATACAGCACAGCTGTGTAAATTGGCCCCTTGTATCTTGCTGTAGAGGGAGGCATGTACAGTTTATTGCAATGGAGCAGGGAAATTAAAAAAAAAAAAAAAGCAGTCACAATTTCCACTGCAGATTACTATGCTTTAAAATATCCAACGCCGTGATCTTACCGGATGTGATAGAATCACCACTGCTCTAGCAAGGCATTTTACCGTTTTTAGGCCAGATTGTCATATTTAATACACAAGAAAAATCAGTTTAAGATTGTCCACTTTCAGGTTTATTTCACTGCAGTGTTGACAACAAATGATTTTAGTGCCAGTTTACATGAACAGTATGATGCAAATTATAGTACATAAGTATCATCAGCTTCTCACATGAAGGCAGGCCAGACCAAATCAATTCAGCAAACACTCTTCTTGTATTAATACATGGTGGGGCATATTGAAGGGTGCAAGTCCCTCTGAAGGCTCTCCTGAACTGCTGCTGAACCAGATAAGAGTACTGCTGACTGGACAACTAATGTCGTTTTGTTGTAGTCTGAATGGATTTACCTATAAAGCCTCACGTGCACACTGGACATTTTTAAAGCAGCTTCTAGGAGCATCTCCCCCCCCCCCCTACCTAATCTCCCCTGCGTGTTAGCCTATGTATTCATGCACACAAACATTAAGAGCCGTTTAAAAAAAAAAAAAAAAAAAAAAAAAAAAAAAGGTATAGGCATTTAGAGGTAGGGGGAAAAAAAAAAAATTAACCCCACTGCCAGTGTGCACAGGAACAGCAGCCCTTTGGCAGAAAAAAACATTTGACACTTCTAAAGATGCGATAATGCTAGGTTCATCTAGCGCTTGAGCGTTAATTCATTTCAATGGCCAGAATAAATGATCTATTCTGGCCAATGTAACAAATTAAAACGCCAAACGCTTGACGCAGCTAAACACACCTAAATGTGTTTCACACTTGAAAGCATCAGACGTTTTTTCTGCCAAAATGCTGCCGACAGGAGGAAATATTCTAAGAGTTAAGAAAACATCCTATGTGCATGAGGTCTTATCGTTAAATAAATTGTACTCTGCAATATATTCCAACTTTACTGCTACATTAATGAACAATGCACTAATGTTCAGGGAAAAAAAAAAAAAAATCAACCGTTTTAAACCATATAAAACAGAATTATTCTGTTAAATATCTCTCTTAAAAAAAAAAAAAAAGTTTCAATTGTCCAAACTTTAGAATGTTCAGCAAATCAAGAATGAAGAACAAGGTAGCCTCTTAAAAGATCAGGCTATACATATAGCAAATGCTGTTACTGTGTATCAGTTATTGCTTTTGCTCTGTTCACACATCAGAAACGCTGCGATTCTGCCTGCAAGTTTTCAAAATGCGCTGTAAAAATGTTAAATCGCACATCAGCGTGTTATGGTGTCATTCATTAAAAAATAAAAAAAAATTCCTAAAAATAGAATACAACTCTACAGTGACAAATCGTACAAACCAAAATTACCCAAAAGAAGTACCAGAACTTTTTTTGGGCGATGCGTTGCATGGATTGCAGGACTGCACCGCTTTTAGGTGCCATTGAAATGAATGGCACCTGAACACGCTGATTTTTGACTTTAACAGCACGTTTTGAAATTGTGGGCAGAATCACGGCATTTCCAAGGGCCGATGTGTGAACAGAGCCTCAGGATCACCAGTGGTCTCTGAAGTGCATCCTATTGGGGCTTTGAAAACTTGTACGAGTTTTGTTATGAACCCATAAGCCAGTATCTGGGGGAGGGGGGGTGTATCTACCAAGTATGCCACAACATGATTTTGTGTGTTCATGAACTGCTTGTATAAGAGCCACAAGGGGTTTGTTTTTCCACATGGTTTCTGAAAAACAAAATGAAGCTTCATTGGACCATTGCTCACATTTAGTGTACAGTTCCACAATGCTCTGTGATATCAAGGGTTTAGTAACCCCACTTTGCCCCATCTTGATAAATTAGTATGGGATGGGGTTGGTTTTTGTGTTTATCTCTAGCAATACTAGAGCGGCTTTAAAGTGAACATGTCAGACTAGTTGACCTCACGAGTGATAGAAAACAGGATACCTACAGAAGACAGGATACCTACCATGCCGACTGGCATGGTAAATTGCCACCAAAGCTCTATGTACTATAATGTCAAAAACAAAGTATAAAGTCAGCATCATCAGCAAAAGGGACAGCAAACGCACAGAATATTAGGTGACTCCCGTTCACACTGCTTTCATCAAGTGCAAATTCCTATGAACATAGGAATACAAAAATACTTGGCAGGGCATAACAAGGACTTCCATGTGAGACTTTCAAGAAGAAAGTTAAAAATTCTAATCAAATGTGAGTGTATAGGGTCTTACATGATAAAATGCACTACTGAATTATAATAATTAGACAAAGCTCCTAAGGGACAAATTCAACCAAAATTAAAAAAAAAAAAAAAAAAAATAACTTCCCATATCAGGGGGCACAGCACAGCATAAAATGACTATTTTTGATTGCTCTATAAGTGGTTTCCAAACTGCAGCCCTTTGCGTGCCTGTATCTGGCCCCTGGGGCCCTTTTCCTCCCACTGACACCAATGATGGGGCATAATTTCTGTTATTGACTCCAATAGGACACTATTCCTCCCACGGACACCAATGATGGGACACTATTCCTCCCACGGACACCAATGATGGGACACTATTCCTCCCACGGACACCAATGATGGGACACTATTCCTCCCACGGACACCAATGATTGGACACTGGATGGATTGGATGCACTGTTTACTCCCACTGGTGAAAGGACAGTTTCTAGTGACACTGGCAACAGTCCGGCCCCCCTAAACGCTGAAGGAAAGTAAACTGGGCCTTTATTTAGAAAGTTTGGAGTCCCCCGATTTATAAAAAGATTGAGCAGCTAACACAACTCATTGCAGTTATAGTCACTGTCAATAATCAATTACTACCTCATAACATATTCTAGATGTTAGCTGGTAACAAAAACATGATGCAGTAAGGTTTGATCTCAGCATATATGCTGGTATATAGCACACTAAAGATGATCATACACTGTTGTGGTTTTTCATTCAGCCCCCCCCCAACACAGATTTCTTCTATTAACACAATTCGGGTGGATGAAAGAATCCCTCGTGGGGAAATAATTTTCTGACAGCAGTACCTGCCACTTACAGAATACTCTGATCAGCAGTTGCAGACGATGATTGACAGAAACATTTCCAACATGTCTCGATTAAACAAATTCTATCGAGTGGTGGAGCCCACATATGCTTCGAAATTCAACTGGTCCCTGCTGGACCGGACAAATTTTCGATCAGTGTATAGCCAGCTTAACAATACAGCCAAACATCTGTGGACACCCGACTATCACCCCCACTTTGGAGGCTAAAAGTATTTGGATACCCCTCCAAAATTGAGTTCAGGTGTTTCCAGTGAAGGTTACTGCTAATGCTACACCATACAAAATAAATGTTAAACAACTGTGCACTTCCAACTTTTTGGCAATAGTTTGAGGGAAGGCTCTTTTCTGTTCCAGCAAGACTGTACCCTTGTATGCAAAATCAACTCAAAACAGATGAATTGACCAGTTTGGTGTGAAGGAACTTAACTGAACACTTTTGGGATGAATTGGAAGGCTGGCTTCAAGCCAGGTCTTCTTGTCCACCATCAGTAAATTGACCTCACAAATGCTCTTTTGGTTGAATGTGCACCAATTTTCACGGACACACTCCTAAATATTGTGGTAAGGCTTCTCAGAAGAGTGGAGGCTGTTGTAAGCACAAAGGGAAACTCATGTCCATGGCTTTGGAATGGGATGTCCAAACAGGCTCATATAGGCATGATGATCAGGTATCTCACTTTTGGCCATATCGTATACATCAGATATTTGTGTGTGGGGGGGGGGGGGGGGGGGGCTTGGACAGCAAGCAATCATAGATTACAAAAAATGTGCCTGAAAAAATTCTACTGGGGAGTTCGCACTTAAAAAAATAAAAACGTAAAAAGGAGTACAGAAATACTGTAACCAGTGATGAAACTTACAAACCTACAACCAATGATGGAACTTGATTTTTTTTATTTTTTTGTGGAATTGTCTTTCTAATGTTCCCACAAGCCACAGAGTTACAAATGACTTGTGATATGTTGCCTGTCATGCCTTAGAAGGCTTAAACTCACTGAACTTTATGCTTCATTCACATTAGCCTTGTTGCACATCAACACCTGAAAAAAATTTGCAAATAGAGGCAAAAAGACCTATTACTATAAAAGCCATTCTATTAAAAAAAAATAAAAAATTAATACAATTTGAGAAAAAAAAAAATGCATTCATGCAGTACTGGCGGCGTGTGTGTATGAAAGACCGTAACAAAGGAATATATTAGCTTTACTCTGTCCTTAGCACAACTAAGAGCAAACAAATAGACAGGAAGCTGCCTTAGTTACAACTATATAAACCATTGACACTAATGCCACGAGATTTCCAGAAACGTTTACTTCTGACTGCTGTAATTGGAAAACGAAAAGACAAAAAAGTGTTTTAGTTTTCACACAATACGTACATGTGTATCGATTTACAGAGACAAAAACTGAAAAGAATTAGTGAAGGCTCATGCCATATCTAATAAAGTAACTTACAACTAAAGTAAGCGGTCCCTTTTCCCCTGCCGCCTTTTGTTATTTAGGTTTTATTTTAATAAAACTTAAAAACACAAAACCAAAGCACAACTGAAAATTAAATACTACAAACTACAAGATAAAAAGACACTGCACAGGGAGTGAGTGGGCATCCCAGTTGCCCTAAAACTTAACTAAGAAAATCTATCCAGATCACAAGGAGACGGCACGTCTAAAGACATGCACAGCCCTTACTGGACAGTAAATTGTGTCGGTGGTTATATCCATCTGGCCAGGGGAAAATTGCTTCTAAATTTTAAACAGCTATACAAATATTTAACCTATTAACAACCCCAGAGGTTCTACATCAGTGCGAAGCAAGGGTAACAACGCAACAGTTGTGCCAGGACATGTAACCCTGCCGCAGACATGATGGAAGACCTCTATTAGTGGAAATGTATTTTTTGAGGGAAAACGGAGCACGAGCTGTGCATGGGTTGGCATCAATGTGCCTCTTTAGAAGTTATCATAGTCTTTTTTGTCCTTCTTTCCTTCGGCTTCGAAACTGTCCACACCATCGCTGTCTCGCCTTCGCTTGCGGTTATTGTGAATGTTAAAGCGCTGGTTCATCTGGGACAGAGGATCCATACCGAGAACTTTGTGGATCTGTCTAAATGCAAGGAGCCTCAGTGCAAACTGGCAAGGAAGAAGAAAAAAAAAAAAGACGTACAAGACAGTGTTAATAATAGGAAGTAAAATTACTTTGCAAATAACATTTTCCAACAAGCTAGGGCATGTTTGGTTACAGAACTCTCATTAGCATTCTGTGGCGGAACTACCGCCATATCGACACATGCGGTCGCTATGGGGCCCGCAGCCAATCAAGGGCCCGGTGAGCGGCGTTGCTAGGCGGGTGCGGGCCGCGCCGGGTGACACCCGCTAGCGGGGGTGACACCCGTGGGTAGCGGCAGCCGCACCACTAACGCCGCTCACTGTGCCTTCTATTCTGGAGCGCAGGAGGGACAGCGGCGCGGACCGAAGCCGCCTCCCCTCCTCTCTGTTTACATCCAGAGAGGAGGAGGAGGAGCCTGCGCTCGAGCCTCGAGGGACACACGCCGGCGCCGCTGTTCTGAGGTATGCTGTGGGGTCTACACTCTGCACTACTCAGCGGGGGGTGGTTTGCACTACCGGGGGGGGGGGGGGTCTGTAATGCGGGGGTGTCTGCACTGAAGGGGGTCTGTAATGGGTGGGGGTGTCTGCACTGAAGGGGGTCTGTAATGGGTGGGGGTGTCTGTACTAAGGGGTGTCTACTGATGGGGGTCTGCACTGGTGGGGGGGGTCTGTAATTTGTCCTGAGGGGGGCCTGCACTGAGGTGGGGGGTGTCTGTACTGGGGGTCTGCACTGAGGTGGGGGGGGCATGTTTGGGGGGTCTGCACTTGGATGGGGGTGTCTGTACTAAGGGGGTCTGCACTGAGGTGGGGGGCGTCTGTAATAGGGGTGTCTGTACTAAGGGGGTCTGCACTGAGGTGGGGGGCGTCTGTAATAGGGGTGTCTGTACTAAGGGGGTCTGCACTGAGGTGGGGGGGGGTCTGTAATGGAGGGCCTGCACTGAGGTGGGGGGTGTCTGTACTGATGGGGGTCTGCACTGAGGTGGGGGGGCATCTGTACTGATGGGGGGTCAGCACTTGGATGGGGGGGTCTGTAATGGGGGTGGGTGTCGGTACTAAGAAGGTCTGCACTGAGGTGGGGGGCGTCTGTACTAAGAAGGTCTGCACTGAGGTGGGGGGCGTCTGTACTAAGAAGGTCTGCACTGAGGTGGGGGGCGTCTGTACTAAGAAGGTCTGCACTGAGGTGGGGGGCGTCTGTACTAAGAAGGTCTGCACTGAGGTGGGGGGCGTCTGTACTAAGAAGGTCTGCACTGAGGTGGGGGGCGTCTGTACTAAGAAGGTCTGCACTGAGGTGGGGGGGTCTGTACTAAGAAGGTCTGCACTGAGGTGGGGGGGCGTCTGTACTAAGAAGGTCTGCACTGAGGGGGGGGCGTCTGTACTAAGAAGGTCTGCACTGAGGTGGGGGGCGTCTGTACTAAGAAGGTCTGCACTGAGGTGGGGGGCGTCTGTACTAAGAAGGTCTGCACTGAGGTGGGGGGGCGTCTGTACTAAGAAGGTCTGCACTGAGGTGGGGGGCGTCTGTACTTGGATGGGGGGGTCTGTAATGGGGGGTGTCTGTACTGATGTCGGGGGGTGTCTGTACTGATGGGGGTCTGCACTGAGGTCGGGGGGGGGTCTGTACTGATGGGGGTCTGCACTGAGGTCGGGGGGGGTGTCTGTACTGATGGGGGTCTGCACTGAGGTCGGGGGGGGTGTCTGTACTGATGGGGGTCTGCACTGAGGTCGGGGGGTGTCTGTACTGATGGGGGTCTGCACTGAGGTCGGGGGGGTGTCTGTACTGATGGGGGTCTGCACTGAGGTCGGGGGGGGTGTCTGTACTGATGGGGGTCTGCACTGAGGTCGGGGGGTGTCTGTACTGATGGGGGTCTGCACTGAGGTCGGGGGGGTGTCTGTACTGATGGGGGTCTGCACTGAGGTCGGGGGGTGTCTGTACTGATGGGGGTCTGCACTGAGGTCGGGGGGGGTGTCTGTACTGATGGGGGTCTGCACTGAGGTCGGGGTGTCTGTTCTGATGGGGGTCTGCACTGATGGGGGGTCTGTACTGAGGTGGGGGGTCTGCACTTGGGTGGGGGGGGTCTGTACTAAGGTGGTGTCTGTACTACTGGGGGGGGGGGTTCTGTACTACTGAGGGGGGTCTGCACTGGGGGGGGTCTGTAATGTGAGGTGGGGGTGTCTGCACTTGGGGGTCTGTACTGGGGGGGGTCTGTACTGAGTGGTGTCTGTACTGATGGGGGGGGGGGGTTCTGCACTGATGGGGGTCTGCACTGAGGGGGGGTCTGTACTAAGGTGATGTCTGTACTACTGGGGGGGGGGGGGGTTCTGTACTACTGATGGGGGTCTGCACTGAGGGGGGTGGGTCTGCACTGTGGGGGGTCTGTAAGGGGGGGTCTGCACTGGGAGGGTGTCTGTACTGAGGTGGGGGGGTCTGTAATGGAGGATTGTCTGCACTGAGGTGGGGGGTGTCTGTACTGATGGGGGTCTGCACTGAGGTGGGGGGGCATCTGTACTGATGGGGTCTGCACTTGGATGGGGGGGGGGGGGGGTCTGTAATGGGGGTGGGTGTCTGTACTAAGGGGTCTGCACTGAGGTGGGGGGTGTCTGTACTTGGATGGGGGGGTCTGTAATGGGGGGTGTCTGTACTGATGGGGGACTGCACTGAGGTCGGGGGGTTTCTGTACTGTAATGTTGGGGAGGTCTGCACTGGGATGGTGTCTGTACTGAGGGGGGTGGTGTGCACTGGGCGTGTCTGTACTGCTAGGGGGGGTCCTGGACTGAGGGGGGTGTCTGGCATTAGTTGTTTTTTTTGTGGTGGGGGGGGGGGGGGGTTGCCATAGAACATTTTGCTATGGGGCCCTGTGATTTCTAGTTACCCCGTTAGCATTAACAAATTTAATCTCACATTACACCCAACCAATCCTATCCTTGGGTTAGTTAGGCATTCACTCTTGGAAAAGATAAATAGTAGGAGGACCTCATTGGCAAAAGGAATGTTTCCTTTCTATTCGCCACCACTTCATAGTCCCGCCCTCTCTCCCACAAAACATATACATGTATGATGGCAGTTCTAGACTCTCTCCCCCTCCCCATTATTTTCATTCTTTGCCTTCTTTCTAGGTTATAATTCTGGTTTTGTGAATTTGGAATTTATTGAAAATATACAATGTATATTTTCAAGAAATAAATTAGGTTGCCAATAACAATCCCTTCTATATTCCTTGCCTTTGAGCTTCTCCTTTGTCAGAATCCTGATTTTTGGGAGTTACTATGGCTGAGCTTAGTTGTCACTTCCACTGTTAAGGAAGCGCCCTTGAAAGAGGGGCATGTCATCTAGAGAACTCCCATCCAGTTTCCCTATTCAACAGCCCTGCCCTTTTCAGGTGATCCCTGATGCCCAGCATTCTTGGTTGCTAGGATGCAGGTGGTTTCTGCTGCACCTAGAGGGTCCTTGGTAGGTCCTGCCACCTAGCATCGTTGAGAAATGATAGGTCACAGCTCTCATTGGATATGGTACAAGGACAAGACAAGACAGGACAGGACAGGACAGTGACACGTACAAAAGAAACTCAAAAAACCCAGATGGTCTCTTCTGTAGTTAGCACATTTTAAGGGGCCCGTTCACACTATAATGCAGCGCAGGAAAGCAGTGTTACCGTGTGGCTTCCAGCACCGCATTCTGATCACAATGCTTATTGCAATATGCTGCAGGGGTCAGTTCAAGTTAACGAAACCGCGAACGCAGGTCACAAAACGCATTGCGTTTGTCCGCATGTGGCACAAAAGTACCATGCAAAGCAGTTTCTGCACATTCAAAAAGGAAGTGCAGCAAGTGTGGTGCGATTTTCAACCCATTCAAAATTAATGGGGCTGAAATCACATTGCACAGAACTGAATAGCGTTCCTGGGCACTTTGCGTGAATAGACCCTTCGACTCTTCCTTCAAGCTTTCATGTACGATTGATCAAATGACCATGTGTGACATGCTCCCTTTATGATTAAGTCTGTTACCTGTGCACTGGAAGTTATATCCTCCCGCTGCTGTTCATTCATTGTAGCCAGAGTGTCATAGGGATCTTTTTCACAAGGGTCAAGTAAGCCTGGACCACCTGTCAGAGAAGGACAGAACATGATAGCACGTGTGCAACGGTACTTTAAGCTCTTAAGTCATTCTTCAGACTGTCACACTGAACAGTGTCATGCAATTAACAGAAAACTGGACGTGACATTTTATATATTTATAATGCTCTCACTGACAGCTGGGATACAGCAGATGGATCTGCACAATGTGGTACACTGAAATATGCATTTGTTCTCAGGGAACTAGACAATGAGATCTGACAAAAATCATGATCAGCCATTACCAGGAATATACCAATAAACACAGACATTTAGGACTGCATTTAGTATCAATTTCTTTTTTTTTTTTTATTATTTGCTTGTTAGCCTGTGGGTACCTATAGGAATGAGTTGTGTTACCCAATCTTTTTGGCTGGACGAAATGACAATATTATAGGTGCCACCTAAAACCCGTTGAGAAGATTTCAGTACTGGATTTCAACACTTGAAAAAAGTATGTATGCATGCATTTATTTTACACACACACACACACACACACAATCACTATTGCTCCTGGGATACAAATACTATTTTACTATAAAAGTCTTGTTTACCAAGGTCTTTTTACTGAAATATATTAAAAACACCAACTCTGGGTGCTGCGGAGCTTCCCCCTGGAGGCCTTCTATCTGTATTGTACACATGCCTTTTGGTCAGAGCTCCTGCTTCGAATTCAACGTGCTACTAAAAGCCAAAAACATTTAAAAAAAAAAAAAAAAAAACACCACCAAAAGAAAGCTTCTATATAAAATTTGAGTAGTGTTGCCTGACCAAGTAAACTAGTCAAACTACCACCTCTGAAGACTGAAAAATGGCCTGAGGGGGAATATACAGGCTGGTATTCAAATGATTATTACTGTCAACGTTTACACATTATTCAAATAGCGCTGTTAAAATCTGAACTTACCCTTCAGAATGATACCAGATGATATGCACTCGAAAACTCTCCTTAAGGCATCTCCGGGACTCTGGGGACTAGAGGCACTGCTGATTGCCTTCTCCACCAACAGCTCCATTGCCTACGGAATGCAGAATTTAGGCATTTAAAAAATTGAAGGGTATGTATGCAGAAAAATCACACAGCCCAAAAAAAAAAAAAAAATTAAAAAACAATTGGTAAATGTGAAGCCCACTTTTCTTTAGTTATAAAAAACGGTCTCCAAAAATTACGAGAATGAAAGCTATGAATTTCAATACATTTTTATCATTAGATATAGGAAAGATACAGGGTTTCTGCATCAACGCACCAATATCTTGGAAATTTACAGAGCATTCATAAAAGTATACAGACCTTCACTTTTGTTATGTTGCAGCCCAATACTACAGTTGTTTAAAATGACATTTTTTTCCCCCCTCATTAACCACTTGACGACCACAATACTCAAATATACATGTTGCGGTTTGCAAGTGGTTTACCCTTGGTACCGTTTATTTTTTCTGCAGGCAGCTCTCTCCTGAAACCGGTCCACGTGGCTTATTGGGAGGGGTGGGGTGTAAACAGAGGGGGCAGTGTAAACATCTCCTTCCGCTGGTGTTTAGGCCGTTTCCGGCAGTTCATACAAGAAACAATCCGATGGGGAGGCTGGCTGCTCCCATGAGAGTTAACACTTTGACCGACTATGGCCTTGGGGGACCACAAAAATGTCATAATGTCACTTCCCATCCAGGCTGGACATTTTTATTTTTTTTTGATCTTTTCGATTTAAAAAAAAAAAAAAAAAAAAAAAAAAAAAAAAAAAAAAAGGTAAAAAGAAAGGTTTTGGAATTTAAGAAACAGTAAAAATAAAAGATACCTTTTTAAAAAGTGCCCCCATCCCTCAGTTCCCACACGCAGAAGTGAACACATGCAAGTGTGACACCCGCATATATAAAAACGGTATTCGAACCACATATGCGAGATATCGCCACAAACATTACAGCGAGAGCAAGAAGTCTAGCGCAAGACCTCCTCTGTAACTCTAAAACAGGTAACCTGTAAAGGCTGATGTGCGGTATCTGGATATCTCCAGACATAACGTTTAGCATCGAGGCCAAACCATTCAATCTTTGTTTCATTAGACCAGAAATTCTTGTTCCTCACAAGCGGGCTTTTACGTGTTTTGCACCGAGGAAAGGCTTCAGTCTAGCCACTCTGCCATAAAGCCTAGAGCGTTGAAAGGGATGCATGGATGGTTGTCCTAAAACTTTGTCCCATCTCCACACAAGATCTCTAGGGCTCAGTCAGAGTGACCATTGGGTTCTTACTAAAGACCGTCTCCCCCCCGATTGATCAGTTTGGCCAAACTGCTGGCTTTTAAAAAGGGTCCTGGTTGTGCGAAACATCTTCATTTTGAGAATTAAGGCCTCTGTTCTCTTAAGAACTTGCAGTGCAACAGAAATGTGTTTTGTAGCCTTCCCCAGATCTCGGCCTTGAAATAATGCTGTGTGAGCTCTGCAGCCAGTTCCTCATGGCTTTTTCTCTGATACAGTATGCATGGTCAGCTGTGAGGCGTGTACCTTTCCAAATCATTTCCAATCCATTTTATATACCACAGGTGTACTCCAATCAAAAAGGTGAAGAAACATTTCAACAACGATCAATAGAAATGGGAGGCACCTGAGCTAAATTTCATGGGTTGTTGCAAAGGGTCTGAAGACTTATGCCAATGTCATATTGCTGGTTAAAGGCTAAACAGTGGGGGCCTTGAGTGGAGAGTGAACAAGTCTTGCTTTTTGACTGATGGTGATTGCTGGGTTGCATTTTTAGGCTCTTTGGGGCTTTTCCTTGTAGCTTTTTAACACCTTTTTCTGCCACTTTTAAACAGTTTTTTTTTCTTTGGTTCCTTCAGCCTACTAATTAAGGGGAGTGGCTAATTGGTCACAGGTGCTTAAGGCCTATATAACCTTGTGTAGAACTCATTGGGAGCCTGCTCATCTTTGAGTCTGCTAGAACTCTGTCCAAGTGGAACTGGTCTAAGTGGCGAGTTAAAAACCAGAGTTGAAAATAGGAGGATATAACAGGGGTCATAGTACCTGTGTAGTGGGAGTACCGAGTGTTGTCTGAGTAATGTGTGTAGATCGCTAGTACTTGTGTATTGCGAGTGCGCGTAGGTGTGCAAGTACCTGTGTATTGTCTTGTTGAGTACCTGTGTAGTGTATTAGTGTCAGGAAGCTAGTTGTTAGGTAATTTGGACAGAGGCAGGTGGAGACAAAGAGGTGCAGGCACTAGCAAATGGAGTAGATGGGTGACAGTCAGGAAGGGTAGAGGGGGGAAGTGCCAGGGAGGCCTATTCAGGGCTGGAGCATACCAATAAGTACGCTCCATTGAGTGACATTGGTGAAACCAGTCAGGGACCAGCACTGCTGGAGCTGAGGGACTCGCCTAGCTGCTGGTGGGGGAAGAACTCCTCCAGTGAGTGTGGGGGGGGGGAAGCGAAGGGAAAGCAAAGCCAGATTCTGGTGGTAGAGGGGACTTAATTCTTAGAAAGACAGAGAGGCCAATCTGTAACAAAGACCTGAAGCGCTGAACAGTACGTTGTCTACCGGGCGCTCGGGTTCGGCACATCACGGATCTGGTGGACAGATTATTGGGAGGGGCTGGGGAAGACCCGGCCGTCATGGTGCACGTTGGCACCAATGACAACGTCAGAGGCAAATGGAGTGTCCTAAAGAACAATTTTAGGGACTTAAGAGCTAAATTGAGGAAAAAGGACCACCAAGGTAGTATTCTCAAGAATACTACCGGTACATCGAACCACACCATAAAGGCAGAGGGAGATTAGGGAAGTAAACAAGTGGCCGAAGAGCTGGTGTAGTAAAAAGGAGGGGTTTGGGTTCCTGGAGGACTGGGCCGACTTTTCAGTTGATACCTGGTACTATAGAAGGGACGGACTGCACCTAAATGGGGAGGGTGCAGATCAGCTGGTAACAAAGATGGCCAAAAAGTTAGACGGTTTTTAAACTAGGAAACTAGCCGGGGGGGGGGGGGCTCCAGAGGTAGAGATAGTCAGCGTGGAACATATTCCAGATTGTATTAGTATTGGGGGCATTAGTGGTAGGTTGACCAAAGCACATAAACCCAAGGCAAGTATAGTAGCAAGTCCTAGTTGCAATCTCAGAACACCCAATAAGAGGATAATATGCGACCGGTCTAAACTACGTGACATGTTCACCAATGCCAAGAGCCTGGCGGACAAGATGGGTGAACTAGAGATACTGTTGTACGGGGAGAATTTGGATTTTGTGGGAATTTCAGAGACCTGGTTCAACAGCTCTCATGATTGGCTGGCAAACATTCAAGGGTATACCCTTTAGCGCAAGGATAGAGAGGGTAAAAAGGGGGGAGGGGTATATCTATATATCAAGAATAATGTACAAGTGAATGTGAGAGATAATATCACTAAGGGAGCTATGGAGGAGGTGGAATCCTTATGCGTAGAGCTCCAAAAAGGGATGAAGCTAGCAGGGAAATACTGGGAGTATGCTATAGGTCCCCTAACCTGAGGGAGGAAGGGGGGACAGATCTATCACAATTTGGATTAGCAGCAAGGATGGGAAGTGTTATCATAATGGGGGATTTTAACTATCCAGACATAGACTGGGTGGAGGGAATGCACCAACTAGAAATAAAGCTTTACTGGATCTACTGATTATCAACAATACAGACCTGATCACGGATGTGGCAATACGGGGCAATTTAGGTAACAGCGATCACAGGTCAATTGGCTTC
Source organism: Lithobates sylvaticus (assembly GCA_028564925.1). Taxonomy (NCBI): domain Eukaryota; kingdom Metazoa; phylum Chordata; class Amphibia; order Anura; family Ranidae; genus Lithobates; species Lithobates sylvaticus. Next base: position 65,521,487 of record CM053026.1, read on the forward strand.
AGTATAAATCACACAAATAGCAAACATAAGGGGAATACAAAGACACTGAATTTCAAAAGAGCCAACTTCCCTAAACTACGAACCTTGCTAGAAGGCATAAATTGGGATAAAATCTTAGGAACAAAGAACACGGAGGAGAGATGTGTTTGCTTTAAAAGCATATTAAATTAGGGCATTAGCCAGTGCATCCCATTAGGTAATAAATTTAAAAAAGAGCTAACAAAAGTCCTGGATGGCTTAACTCCAATGTAAAAATGCATATAAAAAGCAAAGGAGAAGGCCTTCAAAAAATGCAAGGTTGAGGGATCATCAGCATTCAGACTTTATAAAGAATGCAACAAGAAATGTAAGGGTGCAATAAGGACGGTTAAGATAGAACATGAAAGACAAATAGCGGAGGAGAGCAAAAAAAAATCCCGAAGAAATTCTTTATGTAAACAGTAAAAAAAGGGAGGACAAACCATATTGGCCCCATAAAGAATGAGGAAGGACATCTGGTTACAAAGGATGGGGAGATGGCGAAGGTATTGCATTTATTCTTCTCCTCCGTCTTCACGAGGGAAACGGGGGGGGGGCCTTAAGTAACCAGAACTGCAGTGCTTATCCTCATGACACATCACAGGAAGCACCCTCATAACAAGGTTAACAGAGGACAGAAATAAAATTAGACTTGGGAAACTTAACATTAATAAATCACCGGGACCAGATGGCTTGCACCCGAGGGTACTTGGGGAACTCAGTCAAGTAATTGCCACACCATTGTTCCTAATTTTTACTGACAGTCTACTGACTTGTTCCTAATTTTTACTGACAGTAATGGTACCAGCTGATTGGAGAAAAGGCAATGTAGCACCAATATTTAAAAAGGGCCCAAAATACATCCCTGGCAATTACAGACCAGTTAGCCTAACATCAATAGTATGTAAACTCTTGGAGGGGGGATAAGGGACTATATTACAAGATTTTAGTAATGTAGAACAGTATCATTAGCAGTAATCGGCATGGATTTATGAAGAATCCTTCTTGCCAAACCAATCTAGTAACCTTCTATGAGGAGGGGAGTTGCCATCTAGATAAAGGAAGGCTCGTAGATGGTGTATCTGGATTTTGCAAAAGCATTTGGACACAGTTCCTTATAAACGTTTACTGTACAAAATAAGGTCCGTTGGCATGGACCATAAGGCGAGTACATGGATTGAAAACTACAAGGGCGAGTTCAGAGGGTGATGATAAATGGGGAGTACTCGGAATGGTCAGGGGTGGGTAGTGGGTTCCCCCAGAGTTCTGTGCTGGGACCAATCCTATTTAATGTGTTCATGAACGACCTGGAGGATGGGGTAAACAGTTTAATCTCTGCATTTGCGGACGATACTAAGCTAAGCAGGGCAATAACTTCTCCACAGGATGTGGAAACCTTGCAAAAAGATCTGAACAAATTAATGGAGTGGGCAACTACATGGCAAATGAGGTTCAATGTAGAAAAATGTAAAATAATTCATTTGGGTGGCAAAAAAAAAAAAAAAGCAATGCAATCTATACACTGGGGGGAGAACCTCTGGGGGAATGTAGGATGGAAAAGGACCTGGGGGTCCTAGTAGATGATAGGCTCAGTAATGCCATGCAATGCCAAGCTGCTGCTAGCAAAGCAAACAGAATATTAGCATGCATTAAAAAGGGGATCAACTCCACAGATAAAACAATAATTCTCCCGCTCTACAAGACTCAGGTCCAGCCGCACCTAGAGTATGCTGTCCAGTTCTGGGCACCAGTCCTCAGGAAGGATGTACTGGAAATGGAGCGAGTACAAAGAAGGACAACAAAGCTTATAAAGAGTCTGGAGGATATTAGTTATGGAGGAAAGGTTGCGAGCACTGAACTTATTCTCTCTGGAGAAGAGACGCTTGAGAGGGGATATAATTTCAATATACAAATGCCGTACTGGTGACTCCACAATAGGGATAAGACTTTTTTGTGGAAGGGAGTTTAATAAGACTCGTGGCCACTCATTAAAATTAGAAGAAAAGAGGTTTAACCTTAAACTACGTAGAGGGTTCTTTACTGTAAGAGCGGCAAGGATGTGGAATTCCGTTCCACAGGCGGTGGTCTCAGTGGGGGGCATCGATAGTTTCAAGAAACTATTAGATAAGCACCTAAACGACCTCAACATACAGGGATATACAATGTAATACTGACATATAAAAAAACACACACACACACACACACACACACACGTTGGACTTGTCTTTTTTCAACCTCACCTATGCAACTATATTTCATTTTCTTTTCCCCTTTTCATACATTTGGAAACATTTCTAAAATTCTGTTCTCGCTTTGTCATTATGGGGTGTGGAGTGAAGATTAATGAGGAAAAAAAAAAGAATTTAAACAAGCTGTAGTATCCGGCTGCAACATAGCAAAATTAAAGACGTGAAGGGGGTAACTTTATGAATGCATGTAGAAAGCCAGACCAAGTTTACTCTGTATCTTGTTTTCAAGTTAACTGCTTACACAAACAGAATTTGGAGTACATACCCAGCTTGGAAAGTCAGACCACGTTGGCACGCGCTGGCACAGGTCACGCAGGATACGGATGATGATGACGCAGGACTGCAAACCATTGGCTCTAGCCTTGCATACAAGAACAGCAACAAGTTACCAACATCATACAGCCAGCAGGCGAAAGACTAAAATACCACTTTTGGAAGCACTGCGCCCACCAATTTCTGTGGCATTTTAGACATTTAAGAGAAAAAAAAAAAAAAAAAAAAAAAAAAAAAAAAAAAACCAAACCCCCCCCCCCCCAAAAATAAAAAAAAATTGACATTGTGATTTTCTGTTAACTTTGACTTGCAAGCCTTGTAGACAAAAAGGAATAGAATCACATTTACATTCGAAAACAACAAAGTTCTAGCTAGAAAAAAAATTAAAAAAATAAACCAAAAATAAAAACATGAAAAAAAAATTAAAATAAACACAAGTAGGGACTGGAAGGTGGCCAGAATCTGTTTGGCGTTGTACTGTGGCTGTGCGGGAAAGCAAAGTCACAATGCCAAATGGGTTCTTGGTACCTTTCACTTCCTACGCTAAAAAAAAAAAAGATTAAAAAAATAAAATTTAAAGCTAAAACAGGAAGCAGTTTACACATTTCATCTGTTAAGCAAAGATACTCTGCAGCCTTATGGAAAAATACAGATTCACAACACAGTCTAGGATGGGAACACTGATAAAAATGAGTCAGTCTTTAATTAATGACTACTCGATGACCAGAATAAAAATAAAAAAATTAAATGGAGCAAAAAATAAAATAAAACAAACAAAATTGGCAATAAAACAGCTGGATGCAAGTCTTTATACATTTGAAATGTTCTTGTTCCATGCTTCTGGTCATTTAATTTATTTTTTTTTGTTTAAAGAGGAACAAAACAAAGCGTGTAACTATACAACAAATTAAACAGTGATAGTGCTAATCTCTCATAAGGCTACAAGAAGAAAGTAAAAATGATGTGCGAACCTGGAACCACTTAGCGTGGCGGAGAGCAGCCAGAGCGTCAAGGCATTTTTGCCTGTCCAAGACGTCCGGTGGGTCTTTCACCATACCCGAGGTTACATCTAAAATGGATTGAATTGGCAAAAGTGCAGTGAGGGACGGGTGTTTGACCAGGTGAGCAAGACAAATCCTTCTATACAGCTACAGTGTCACACAAGCCATTCCCATGACAAGTACCAATGTTGTCTGACAACGTAACGAATCCCCATACATGATGCTTGATTGACAGCAAATGACATTTAAAACATGTTACCACACCAGATTTCCTGTTGCCGCTGAAGTGTCCATTACTGCACCAGCTAATTATTTGTAAAATCATTAAGGAGGAGGGTAGGGGAGGTAGACTGGTTGTTCCAACCACAAATATTTTAGGGGCGATTTGAAAATGCCGCTTTAAGGCCTGGGTGCCTCCAATGTTTTCTCGATTATGGAAATTATAGCAGATTAGCTTTTGGAAAAGTGTGAGAGGTCAATCAGTCCAGTCGAACTTCACCGACAAACTCACCCATAATATAAGCTCCATAATGTGAAAAAAGCCCAACGTTGTGGGATGCAGGGACACCCTTTCAAGGCACCCTTAAAATTTAACTATGGGGGGCTCGAGAGGAAAACAAAGAAAAAAAAAAAAAAAGTGCCCACCTTTCGTAACCTCCTCTTTGGTAAAATACATGTACTTTTTTTTTTTTTTTTTTTTTTTAATTCAAAACTACAGGCGCAGGTTTTGTCCAAAATTGGTTAATCCTACATGCAGCGACCTTGGCTAGTTGAACAAGTCTCCCACTACATTGTGTGATTAAGGAAGGATGGTTGGCCACAATGCACTAGCAAACTAGATCACAAGACAGAAGGGATGCAGAAATCCACTGCAGAAAAACTTACACTAATTTAAAGTAGAAGAAAAAGGCATTCCAACTAGTCGTGCACCAGCAGTCCTGGCTGCTAGATATGACTATCAGCAGAGGTGACTACTGTATTTGGCCAGGCAAACCTGTGGCGAAGTCTCAAATGCTCTCACTGCACAAAAGGCATTGACCAAATACCCGGATGATGATGTAAGAGATCAGATTGATGCTAATCGGGACTTGGTCAGCAGAATCACTAAATTTATTAGAGGATCGCTAGTAGAAGAGATGTAAATATGGCTTAAAAAGTAATTTCACCCAAAATGGATACTTCAGTTTCACAGATGTTCAAGGATTGCGGCACCCACTGCACTCTTTTCTCTTAGAAGCTCCAGAACAGAGATAACCTTGCTGTAATTCTCTCCTGGTGCTACACTGTCCTTACCATAAAAGATATCAGGAAAGTGAGCCCCAGATAGATATACCTGGGCACTGGGTGCAAAAGACAAGAGCAGCATGCAGATTAAATCAACGCCTCAGCATCTACCTAAAACTGAAATTCAAGTTTGGGTAAACTAACCCTTTAAGCTGCTTTCATAATTGCCCCGTACACGGGCAGGGAACAGTAGCTAATCTAACCAAACCCTTCCATGCTATATGAACAGAACGCGCCACAATGCACACACTATATTGGGGTGTGGATTTTTGCATCCAATTTGAATGGTTTTGGATCAACCCCTTAAGAGTCAAGTTCAAGAACACTTTAGCAGTGGAGAATCAAGGAAATCCAGCTGATAATATAATTTGGCAAACTGCTTAAATGTTCCACCAATGTCTGCTAGAAAGGGAAATGCAAAAAAAAAAAAAAAAAGAAAAAGAAAAAAAAATTTGAACCGGTCAACAACGTGAGATTTGGGTTAAAAAAAAGTTGAGGCAAAATGCGTGGACACGAAAACACAAACATCTGTAGCTTTTCCATAGGCTCTTTTTTGTTAATGCACTTGAAAAACTAGGTAGGGGTGCCCTGCATGCCATTTTTAAAAAAAAAGCAAGTCTCTCTGGGGTGAACAAGCCATGAAACGATGATAATCTGTTAATTAACCACGCTCTTTAGCTTTGATCACAAACTCAGGACTTCAAAAATAGTAGTTAACTGATAAAACGTGCAGCTATAAATTAGAAAGGAAAGCAGTCAATGTTTGCAAATCATTATTATTGGGTTGACGTTTAAACAGGAAAATTTAAAAGGCTCCACCAGAAACCGATCCTTTATGAGCAGGGAAGATTAGGGGACTCATGTGAAGCTACACTTGCCTCCTCTTTCTGCTGTTCTCAATTCCTTTCTGATAAGTCTGTTTGATTTTCTACTGAACTTTCCCAGCACAGTTGTTTGGGAAAGCCTAACAGAAAACATTAATAGCAGTGATCAGGCAGCAAGTAATGCTTGACATAAGCGCACCCTAATAAACCCAAATTAAAAAGTTACCCGTTAACTGGATTTCCAAAATGCTCTTGAAATAAGAGGTTAATCAGTGAAAAGATTGCTGTGCCCACACTATTTCATGCTTAGCTTTGGGAGAGAAAAAAAAAAAAGGATTTTCAGAAACTTGTTTATTAGCTGAGAAGTGTTGTAATTATAAAAGTCTCCGCCCATGAGGAACCAATTTACTAATGCTTAGTCAATTTCCTGCATCTTGCACTCAGAACTAACATTTCTTTTGGCTTTAGTTACTTTATCCTGTAGGCAATAGCGAAAACATGAGAAAATATGTAAAACCATATGAGAAAAATAGTGTGAACACTGCATACATTTGAGAAGAAACGAGAAGGGAAGGAGTAAAGCAGATGCCTGCACTATGCAACCAAACCCCCCTCTGTAATATATTAACAAGGCTGGTGTGACACTGAGCTAGAAAAACCTTGGTCAAAAATCCTTCCGTTGTCTTGGCAGAAATTCCTTGCTGGAACCAATTCTCAGCTACAAGACTTTAGAGGAACAGCTGAAAGGATGGAGAAAAACACACACAAGTAGACTTGCTGGTGGAAAGGCTCAACAGCAAGGTTAACATATTTCAACTAAAAGGGTCACTTTGGTTTTCATGTAACAGAGCTGTGGCATCTAGAATCAGGAGAACGACATGCAGCAGAAGGGAAGCCCCTAGCCCATTAGTTACCTTTTAAACAAAGCAATTTTGAGGTTAGGTGACAGACTGTGCACTGCAAAAACCTTGTTATTTATGCAGAAGGAAGGAAAGCAGGAGGCACAATGGTCAGACAATGTCAACTTTAACTGAAAAGTGGACTTCTACTTAAGACCAACTAATGTGGCAACACAGATGAATTAACCAGTTTCCAGAGGTATGGCTATTCATTGCAGTTATCAGGATGAGCACACGTCAATAGGCACATCAGATCTGACTTTTGCTAAGTACCGTGCACACTATTTGAGAGATTTAACCATGGAGGAGGAAAGATTTAAAAAAAAAAAAAAAATAAGTATTTGTTCACCAACAGGTGAATAAAAATTTGTATATCACAGAGTAGCATTAGCAGATAAAAGAAATAGTTGGGCTTAGCTGACCAAGGCAATACAAATAAAATTAGAGATCTAAACCATGCTGCCACACAGGGAGGGCTAAAATTGTGGTCCACATATCAGTTAAAGTGGAAAAACCCCTTGTAAAAAATAAATAAATAGGAGAAATTCGGCAATGTACTTCAGAAAAAAATAAATAAAACAGAACCTGGATTGTTTAGTGCAATGCAGGATTCACACTAGGTCAGATCAACGACTTCTTTGTTTCCTTTTATAAGAATAAAGCATGCAAAGGATAGCTATAAAACATTTCCTTCATGTCTGTAAAAACGTAAAGTATTAGACAGAACCACAAGAGGAAAGTACTGCTATACCTCTAAATAAAAACAAAAATGATGGGACTTAAATAGCTCATCTAACAAATGATTACACATTTACTGCAGACTGGAAGTTGCCGGTATCAGTGAGCAGTTTCCTTGACACTAACTAAGGAAACAAATGTCATTCTCTGACCTACATGACAGAACCAACAAATTGCAGACACTGCTTCTGCTTTATAGATGACTGGAAAGGGGCATGTAAACACCATGGCAGCAACACTGGCGTCACATCAATTCTTTTCAGAGATGCAAACTGTTCATAATAAAGCAGCCATCTTTTTGGAGGATGCTATATTTATCCTGAGGAAAACATACTATTTAGCTGGCATTATTAATAAGGAGGGTACTAGAGCTCTTGCTATCAATTCTCCTAAATACGTATGAAGTCAAAAAATGAAAAAAGGGTTAATGCATAGCTCTCTGATAAAATTAACGGACCATTAAATGTTCACTAAAAATAAAAAAAATAAAAAACAAGGATTTCCCTAAATGTGAACTGATTAAATTGAAAAAGGCAGTATGCATCTTGTAGGAAGTGTGACACCATGTTTGTGCTAGAATCTGTCATCCCATTAAGAAAAATGCAAATATAATAAAAATTAAATGAATAAAAGTAAGTGATCATGGGATTAATGTTAACGTTTTTCCAACCTCCATCCCTATTGCCGTTTTCTTCTCTCATGATCGGAGAGGTCAGTGTTATTGTGACCTGCATTTTAGGTTCTACGCAGGAATTCAAAACAATAGCAGATTCCGGGATGGAAGACACCACCTCATATTTCTCAGGGCTGATCACCTGCAGAAAAAGTAGACAAATGGGATTTTAGAGGGACAATGTAATAAAATTCATTAAAAATATAAGTGAAGAAGAAGAAAAAACAAAAAACACACAACCTGATTATTATTATACAGCAGGGCTCGACAAACCCCGGATGCCAGGTCGCATTTGCGATTAGAATTAGCGACCTGGGGTGGCACCAGCTGGGGTATCCTGTCTCCATGTGGTAATTGAGGCCCGCGGCTTTTGGTTCCTTCAAGAATCTGGCGCCCTCTTGTGGTGGCCGTTGGTATGACATCCAGCACTGCCCGCCTATCTTTTTCCCTTTACTTAGAACCCCCAAACATCATATATTTTTTATTCTTACACCCTAGAGAATAAAATGGCGGTCGTTGCAATACTATATCACACCGTATTTGCGCAGCGGACTTACAAGCGCACTTTTTTGGGAAAAAATACTTATAATTAAAAAAATAAAAATAAAAAATAAAAACAGTAAAGTTAGCCCAATTTTTTTTATATTGTGAAAGATAATGTTACGATGAGTAAATTGATACCCAACATGTCACGCTTCAAAATTGCGTCAGCTCGTGGAATGGTGACAAACTTTTACCATTCAAAATCTCCATAGGCAACGTTTAAAAGAATTCTACAGGTTGCATGTTTTGAGTTACAGAGGTCTAGGGTTAGAATTATTGCTTTCGCTCTACTGATCACGGCGATACCTCACATGTGTGGTTTGAACACCGCTTTCATATGCGGCGCTACTCACGTATGCGTTCGCTTCTGCACGCAAGCTCGGCGGGACGGGGCGCGTTTAAAAAAAATGTTTTTCTTATTTATTTTAACTTTAATTTTTTCACTGTTCTCTTGAAAAAAAAAAATGTGTCACTTTTATTCCTATTACAAGGAATGTAAAAATCCCTTGTAAAGAAAAAAGCATGACAGGTCCTCTTAAATATGAGATCTGGGGGTCAAAAATACCTCTGATCTCATATTTACACGAAAATGCAATAAAAAAAAAAAAAAAAAAAAAAATTGTCATTTGAAAAAAATAAAATGTCCCTTTAAGAGCTATGGGCGGAAGTGACGATTTGTTGTCGCTTCTGCCCTGCAATGACTTGGTGACCGTTGGGGGGCCATCTTCCCCTCACTCGTCTCCATGTCAGGCCAGGGACAGGTCCGAATCGCCTCCGCCGTTACTGACGACCACGGTAAGTGGTGGCGGGCACTGGAGGGTGGCGGGAGGGGGCCCTCTCCCGCCGCCAATAAAAGTGATCTTGCGCCGCAGAGACCACTTATCTGAAAGAGAACCGCCGGCTCTTGAAGAGGATACCGGGGTTATGGTAGCTAGCTGATACCATAACAGCGGTATTCCTCTTCAAAAACAGGACGTATATAGCCGTCCTGCGGGAAGGAAGCAGTTAATTAAAATGAATTTATCATTTGTCATCTCCCTGCTTGGCCCCTTTCACACGGGCTGTCTGATCAGGTTAGCCTGTCAGTTTTTCAGGTGGACCTGATCGGACCCTTAGCGGGGATATGGCAGTCTTGTGTCCCTGCAAGGAAGGAAATAAAAGCAGTCACATTCCTTCTAGTTGTCTGTAACCATTAGAATACAGTTCAAAACCGAAGGAATAAAAAAAAATAAAAAGGTGTGGCAATAGTAAAGCCAATCACATGTGTTGAATATGTCCAACACAATTAAAATGAAAAGTACCCTATAAATGAACATTCATATATGCAGAGTGCACTCTGCAGCAATGTGTAAAAATGAAATGAATGAGAGTAAAGATCAGAAAATAAACACTGTCTCTTTTAAAAGAATGGATCATGAGAAAGGGACAAAAAAGGATGCCAGAGACGTTACTGCTGGTTAACAAAACCTGAATGCATTCTACAGTGTGGTGTTGAATGTACCATATAGTGTTATTACAGAGACATTGTGATCCAAAGCACATCACTTACAGTAAGCTGCTTGGGAAGATTCTCTGCTATACGAGTCAGCAAAGACTTGGTTGGTTTTTCGGCACAGAGTAAAACAAGGCTGACATTACGATCACCACGCAAAAGCAATCCTTTCGCCAATACACCAACACGCAAAACTCCCTTCAGTGCTCTGAAAATGAGAACAACCAGTTATACACAATGCAGTATTCATTCTACATTGGTTTATAGCTAGTAAACTTTGGATTTCATCATTACATTTTGGGATCTTTGTGACCACAATGGAAGAGAAAGGTATTCCCTTTTTTTACCCCGCTCCTGCAGAGACATCGAGGCGGGGCGGCACAGGCAGGCTCCGTCATGCATTTACACACACATGACTGAGCTCCTCCTGTGACCGATATGTCCATCAGGCACAGCAGATCACTGTTACCGGTATCCAGGTATGAGGTGATCGCCATGATTGGTCATAGCGACCACATCATGTAAAACAACCTGTCACAAATGGCTTTCTATTCATGAACAGACGGCTTACTGTTGTGATCTGTGATTGGCCCAAAGCAATCACATGGTACCTGTACCATGTGATCAGCTTAGCCAATCACAGATCAAAAATAAGCAAGCTATTCATGAATGGTTAACCCATTCATGACAGCCAGTGATGGCAAACCTTTTCACCCCAGATGTTTTGGAACTACATTTCCCCATGATGCTCAACTACACTGCAGAGAGCATGAGCATCATGAGAAATGTAGCTCCAAAACAACTACTCTGATATGAAGAAGAAAAAGAAGAAGAGTTCACAAGCAGATTTCTGCAATTACACCTTATTGGATGTGGTGGCTGCAATAGTTTTAAAGGCTTATTTACATTTTTTACCTGACGATCCTACCAGTAACACTTCTTATTCTAGGATGACAAGGTTCATGCACCCCAAGTTGCTCTCCAGAATTGGATTACAAGAACCTCTCCCCTATTACACTGAAGCAAGGCATTATGTAGTTTACAGAAACTAGCTGGGAAAGCTGATATTTGTTTGAGATTTCGGCTCAGCGCACAGGAAGTTATAAGGCCCTTGGATTTTAGACAGGGTCAACAGGTCTTTACTATACTTGTAGAAAATCTACTTAGCCAAAAAAAAAGAAAAACAACTAGTGCAGCCACCACATCTAAGGACCAGTAAGCTGCAATAGATTATTTTTGTTCTTGAGTTGAGATACCGGTGTGGTTCAGTTTAAAATGTAGCACATCAATATTTTAGAAAGCCAAAAAGGGAAAAAAGGAGGGGGAGGCGAGAGCTTTATGCTAGCTGCACGCCATTCTTTCCCATTGTGTCCATAAACACATATACATAAATACAAATAAAGGCAGATAAACACTCTGAAATGGCATCCTATGAGCTGCTCATACCTCTCTTTGCCAAGATCCTTCTTCTCTTCAGTCTCCTTCACCTTACTCTTGTCTTGTTCAGCCATGGCGTCAGAGACTAGTTTCAGTGCTCGTTCAGTAAGAGACACTATTTTCTGCACAGCCTGCAGTTCCTCCTCTGTTGGGTAGATGGTGGCATGTTTGGTCATAACATATCGGTCATCTGAGGAATCTGGTCGCCGTAGAGGCTGCAAGATACAAAAAGAGGTCAATATGAAATAAAAAATACTTTGCATCAGTTTTATTACATTGACCCACTTGCTTCAATACATTTGAAGAGCTACGTAGAATCCATGTTTGTTCTGGGTCAGAATCTCAAAATATTACAGCAAGAGTATTGGCATGTCAGCCAGGCAACTAGCATTTTCAGAATTAGAAAGTCAGCAATACACGCTTCCATGTTTTCCTCAGGAAAGGGGTCTTTTAGCAAGTACAAAGCTTCATAACAAAAAGGTTTCATAAAGGCCACGAAACAAGATTTGTGATCGGTTAAGAGAAGTTTTTTTTAATAAATCACACTTACCTAGGTGGATGCAGCATCGGTCTGAGCTCCAAGTCTGCCGGCTCCAAGTCTGAGAACCAAGCGATCAAAGACCGCTAATCTCATAGCTCTGTGAGCAGAGAGCTGGTGACTGTCGGTCTGCTGAAAACGGGTCACAGGAGAAGCACAGCCAAAACAAGCTTTGGCTGTACTTCTCCTTTAATGGGCATTTTTACATTTTCTAAAAATTTAAAATAGATTCGGGGCTATTAGAGGAAACTGCTCCACATTTTAATCTTTTAACAATTAGTGTCAAACTCATGCAACAGGCAAGAATAATAGATGCAGTAGCTGATCTTTAACATGACTGAGGCTGAGTGAGACAATTGCATTGCGGTGTTCTAAAAATCCAGCGGCTTCAACACAGATCAGAAGCACTGCTCTTGCTGTACTTACAGCTGGTCCTTGTGGTTGTGGTGGCATCCCTGGTCTCACTCCTAATAATCCAGGAGGTCCTGGAGGCCCATGGTGATAGCCTCCATCCGGTCCTCTCCGTCGGTCATCCCAATGATGCTGCTCCTCCTCCATTCTCCTCCAGTACATGTCTTCTTCGTAGCGCCTACAAAAAGTACAAATTTGACTATCTCTGGCATCAATAAAAACAATTAAGAATAGTTTGATAAAGTAAATGTACCATTATATATAAAACTGCCTCAAGGGTACTTGGCATCACAATTCATCAGGAGTTAAATACGGTCGATTTTAACACCTCAAATCTGACATAAGAACTTTGCCTTCCAAAAGCTAAAAACTAGCAGCAGTGTCAAGCAGGCAATACAAATTGGTTAGACAATCTCCTTTAGATCTACCAATTATGCAGTGTGAGGGTCTGCTTGACTGCTCATAAATAGGCAAACTAAGACATTTTGGTAAATCGAAAGGATATTTTAGGCATAAATTAGAATGTAGTGTGTACAAGCATTTTAAAATGTTGACAATCAGATGTATAAGGACATGCTGTCCATTTCCCTCCAACCGCTCCATAGAGGAGAGCGGGCTCGGACAGGACGCGTCATCAGCCTGCTCATCAGGGATCAGAGTTGCCAGAGTTACCATCCGTAACTAAAAAGGTTAGGCCCCATTCAGATAGTGCTTGTTTTTGCATCTGCATCCAGAGTTGTGTACAAGTAGCCACATCTATAGCCTGCAATCCACACCAAAACAAATGCCACCTGCATGCAGTACGGGTCCCATCTGCTTAAACAAAGCCCTAATTAAAAATTGTATTTTTCTTTCATATATTTGGACGGGTGTTATTCGCTAGTACCCCATTGAGAGGCTTGAAACAAAAACTTGTATGGGATATTTCTTGTATAGTGTCAGACCATTTTTAAAGTAAAAACACCAAGATCCTGACTATGCATGCAGCTATAGGACAGAAAAAGTAATAAATCAATTTAGAGCATCATATATCTTTTTAACACCAAGTACAGCACACTATTTGATGTTAAACACTTCATCAAAAGAAATCCACGCACCTCATCTCCATCCTCCACCGCTCCTCCTCTTCTCGCCTTCGCCAGTATTCTTCTTTCTGCATCTGTTTCCGCATCTTCTCCTCTTGGATCTTCCTGGCTCGAATGCTTGGCTTCACTTCCACCTGTAAATCTGGGTTAACCTTTTTCTGTTTGTAGACGAAAAAGAGAAAGCAATTCAGTAGGGATATTTCATGCTTCAATTTTGAAAGTTCATACAATTTAATCAGTAGCTGGAATAAGAACTTAAAGAGGTAATCGAAAAAAAAAGTCAGCAGCTACAAATCCTATAGCTGCTGACTTATTAAAAAAGGACACCGACTGGTCCGGGAATCCTTTGGCGTCCTCATCTAGGGCTAGTTCATGACTAGCCTTTGGGTTACCAGCATCCCAACTCTGGGCAGCTGGCTATGTGGCTTCACAGGTGGCTGCCCACTGAGCATGCATGAGCCACACTGCACTTTGTGAATGATCCCAACCTGTCACATGACCCATAAGACTGCGGGGAAGGAGGGGGGAGGGGCGTGAGTGGGTACCCACCAAAACTGATGGAAAAAAAGATGCACATTTGACTTGCATAGGCTTGTTCACACCATGTGCATATTTATTATGTAGGTTTCTGCAAGGACGCAAAGAAATCCAGGTGTTATCTATGTGCTGTGTTCACACCAGAACACTGCTGTCACGTGAGCTTTTTTTCTGTTCAGAAATATGTAACAAATTCTCTGCAAGGGCACAAAGAAAACAATTGTTCTCAATATTCTCTACGTGTCCTGTTCACGCCACAGTGTTAATCTGACATCAGTTTTTATTTTTCTGTGCAGAAAACGGCATACAAGTTTTTCCCATGTAGAAAAAAAAAAAATCTGCATGCGATACCAGTGTTGTGGGGTGATAAGGAACATAGAGAACAAGGTTTTTTTCTTGTGTACTTGCAGAGACCAGTGAAAAAAATAACTCATCACTGCCCATGGTGTGAACAAGGCCTAAAGGAAGACAGTACTAGTCTAGCACTCACCTTGTACTGCAGCCGATGCCTCCTCCCTTTAAGGTGCATTTCTTTAGCATTTGGATCATTGAAGCTGCATTCGCACAGCTTACAGTGGAATCTGATAACTTTTCCTTCATCATTTCGTACCTGAAGTGAACAGTTGAAGGTAAAAATACTTTGATTTGGACAGTTTTGTGCAATATGTGACAATACTTTCATACACATTGTTACAAATCCCTCAGTGGTGATACCAGGATAGGAAAAAAACTATTTAGTCTCGAGGAGTGTAGGAGGACACAGGGCCAAAGAAATTGTAAGAGAGGTTTAACCACTTGACCACTGGGCACTTAAACACCCTTAATAACCAGACCAATTTTCAGCTTTCGGTGCGCTCACAATTTGAATGACAATTACCCAGTCATACAACACTGTACCCATATGAAATTTTTGTCCTTTTTTTGACACAAATAGAGCTTTCTTTTGGTGGTATTTAATCACCGTTGGGTTTTTTATTTTTTGCGCTATAAAAGAAAAAAACGACTGAAAATTCAGTAAAAAAATGAATTTTTCTTCGTTTTTGTTATAAAATTTAGCAAATTTGTAATTTTTCTTGATAAATTTTGGCCAAAATTTATACTGCTACATATCTTTGGTAAAAATAAGTCCAAATTGGGGTATATTATTTGGTCTTTGTGAAAGTTATAGAGTCCACAAGCTATGGTGCCAATATCTGAAAATTGATCACACCTGAAGTACTGACGGCCCATCTCATTTCTTGAGACCCTAACAAGCCAGAAAAGTACAAATACCCCCCAAATGACCCTTTTTGGAAAGAAGACATTCCAAGGTATTTAGAAAGAGGCATGGTGAGTTTTTTGAAGTTGTCATTTTTTCCCACAATTCTTTGCAATATCAAGATTTTTTTTCTTTTTTTTTTTCACAAAAATTGTCATTAGCAGGTTATTTCTCACACACAGCATATGCATAGCACAAATTACACCCCAAAACACATTCTGCTACTCCTCCTGAGTATGGCGATACCACATGTGTGAGACTTTTACACAGCGTGGCCACATACAGAGGCCTAACATGCAGGGAGCACCATCAGGCGTTCTGGAGCACCCAGGACAATTCTGACATTTCTCTCCTACATGTAAAATCATCATTTATTTGCTAGAAAATTACATAGAACCCCAAAATATTATATATGTTTTTTTTAGCAAAGACCCTTGAGAATACAATAGCGGTCGTTGCAACTTTTTATCTAGCACGGTACTTGCGCAGCAATTTTTCGAACGTGTTTTTTTTTTGGAAAAAAAATGTTTTGTGCTTTACAAAAAACAAAACTGTAAATTTAGCCCAATGTTTTTGCATAATGTGAAAGATGAAGTTACGCCGAGTAAATAGATACCCAACATGTCACCCTTCAAAATTGCACACACTCGTGAAATGGCGCCAAACTTCGCTACTTAAAAATCCCCATAGGCTTTAATTTTTTTTACTGGTTACATGTTTTGAGTTACAGAGGAGGTCTAGGGCCAAAATTATTGTTCTCGCTCTAACGTTCGCAGCGATACCTCACATGTGTGGTTTGAACACCGTTTTCATATGTGGGCGGGGACTTACGTATGCGTTCGCTTCTGCATGCAAGCACACGGGGACATTTTATTTGTTCATTTTACTTTATTTATTTTAGTTTGACCCTTTTTTTCCCCCCAAAAAATTTTTGCATCACTTTTATTCCTATTACAAGGAATGTAAACATCCCTTGTAATAGGAATATGGCATTACAGGTCCTCTTTACAGTGAGATATGGGGTCAATAAGACCCCACATCTCACCTCTAGGCTGGAAAGCCTAGAATAAAAAAAAAAAAAAAAAAAAAAAAAAACGATCCTGGCTTTGATCCTAGCGAGTATCGCAGGGCATGGCAGGGCATGGCATGGCAGGGCATGGCACAGTATTGCAGGGTATGGCACAGTATTGGAGGGTATGGCAGAGCATTGCAGGGTATCCATCCATCCATGCTCAGCCATCCCGCCATACCCTGCAATACACTGCAGGCTATTGCTGTGTATTGCAGGGTATGGAGGGATGGCTGAGCATGGATGGATGGATCGGTGGTGGCAGAGCAGGCTGTGGGCACTACAGATCCGCCCACAGCACTGCTGCCACCGATCCCTCCCCCTCTCCTCTCACACTGTACCGATCGGTACAGAGAGAGGAGGAGAGAGGAACCGGCGTCATCAAATGACGCCGGTTTGCTTACATGTGATCACTCCGTCATTTGACGGAGCGATCACGTGGTAAACGGCTGCATAGGGGTTTTTTCACTGTCAGGGCGATAAGGAGGTGGAGAACTCTCTTCCACAATTAGTGGTGTCCTCAGGGAGTATTGATATCTTTTAAAAGACTCTGGGACATGCATCTTCGTGAACACAACATACAGGGATATGGGAAACCATTTTCGACAGTGACACACGTCCACCTTCACAGGTTGGACTGGATGGACTATTGTCTTTATTAAACCTTACCTACTATGTTACTAAAACAAGGGTGTAAGGATCAGTCTGGGTATATGGCAATTGCCTGTAAACTACTACTATTTACTTGCCAGTGGATGGATAATTAAAATTAAACTTTTTTGTGGAAATCTACCAAAAAAAAAAAAGTTTAAATCTTACTTATAGTTAAATACAAAATACTGAAAGCATTTATATTTATTCTCAGCAATTATCAGTGAGCCCACAGAGCAGCACCATTATTACCCAAAGGTCAAAGAATGAATTCTACATATACACATGCGTTCTTGAAAAAAAATTTGGAATTAAAAATCGAAAAGTTCGTCAGAAAATGAAGTCTTGATAGAGGACTTCAGGCTGGCCCCTTCTGCAGATAGCCATGTAAAACATTAAAAATAACTGACCACACTTTTTAAAATCCAGTAATATATTGTCTCTCCCATCTCGGCACATGCTCAGTTGCTCTCTATTTTTAGGCATTGTCAAATTTGAGGAGTCCGACCCGATGACAGCCTTAAAGCACAATGAAACCCTCTTATCCTTTACAGTCAAGGAAGCTGCTTCTGTTTGATCTGCAACTGCCATGGTGCTGCACATGTGATCAGCTATGACACCAGTCATTTGATGGTTTGACAGTTTGATTGAGGACACACGCAAATGTAAAAAAATAGTTAGCAATGCAAGCATTGCAGGAATGTAACAGAATTTGTAAACCATTACATTGATGGGGGTTTAAGTTCTGCTTTATTAAATAACTGCTGGGACTCTGGGCTTCAGCAAAATGGCAGCCTCCAGCAAGAAGAAATAGGAGCAATGCTGGAGGCAATTTACAGGACGCACTAATGTTGGTAGCATAATTATTAGTGTGGAATGTATATTCCTTGCTAAACAAATTGTTTTATAAAGTCATGGATAAAAAGCCACTTTAAGAAGTATTCTCTCTGAATGCATTATGCTAAATTGCCAAGCAGTGTACGGGGGATTGAGACACAGCTGTCATTTATCATATGCAGATACGTGGGAAGCGAGCTGAGTGAGAAATTAGTAGTACAATATGGTGTTTTGAAAGCTCAAAAACTGCCTAAAAATGAAAGGGGATGTAAACGTAAAAATTTTCTCACCTTAATGCATTCTATGCATTAAGGTGAAAAAACATCTGACTATACCGGCCCCCTCAGACCCCCCCCCTCCCCCCCGTTTTACTTACCTGACCCCTCGAAAGTCCCGCGCTCGCCCTCGACGTCCTCTTCACCACTCACCCTGGCCATTGATTGGCTAGAGTGGATGGATTGAAAGCACTGCAGCCATTAGCTTGCGCTGCTGTCAATCACATCCAATGACGCGGCGCGCCCGAGTGATACAGCGAGCGGCTATAGCTGTCGGCTGTATCACGGGAGCGCACCCGCAAGTGCTTCTCACCATGGGAGGGAGCTCACATGAACGTGAGAAGCACTTGCAGGGGGGAGCCGAGACAGCCGCCGAGGGACCCCAGAAGAGCAGGTTTGGGGCCACTCTGTGCAAAACGAGCTGCACAGTGGAGGTAAGTATAACATGCTTGTTTTTTAAAAAAATAAAAAAAAAAACCTTTACAATTTTAAATTTGTATTTGGGTTCAGTATTCAAAACACACCTCTTCAACATAATCATGGCCCACAGGCTGGACATCACTCTGAAGAGCAGCGAGGGTCTGAGCAGCTTCGGACATTGCATCCATCTTGGATTCTGGTGACTGCACACTGGAACTAGGAGTAACCTTAACACCATCACCCATTTTGCTGTCTTCAATCTTATTCCCAGTGGACTGCAATTTATTACCACCTACGAAGGAGAGAAAGAGAGAGAGTAAAATAAGACGTTGAAAGCTACTGTAGCCAAAATGGACCATAGGCAACCCTCTAATAAAACCTTTACAGCTCATCAGTTTATAGTTAAACAGTGAACGATGGACTTTATGTACATGTAGTAGGGATTCACGTCTGCTAAAAAGCCTGCAACTCAGTGTAGATAAGTAAACAAAACTCTAGGCTGATATAGCAGACCATCGTTTTCACACCAGTACTGCTGTCGCTAAATAACTGCTATGGCAACAACATTATATTTACTAAAAGCAGAAGGAAAGACTACACAAAAAACAGCTTGTAAATGTTGCTTCCCCATTGCTTTTATACTCCTCGGACAGTTTCTACTAAATCACCATTCTAAATGTATTGACGTTAATCACGAAGTCTGCAAAGCTTTAACTAACTCTCTGATGTTGTAGCAGCTGGTGGGCTTGAACTGTTGGCAAACATAACCCCGCAGAAGCTTAGGACAATGGCAAGTGATGCCACAGCTATGGATTCAACTGCCGACCAACAGAAACATATGGAGCAGCCAGGGAGTAAAAGTCATGTGACAAGAGAAAAGTTTACTAGAAAATGTCTGCAGACAGCAAACAGAAGAGTGGGGGGAAGCAACACTTAACCACATCAATACTGGGCACCCAGCTTGAAACATAGCGAGTGCTGAAACAGTCAGGCTTAGGCTTTCAGCCCTACTCCTCCTCACTACACCTCCTGTGTCTATTCTGGAGTAGGGCTGAAAGCCTAAGCCTGACTGTTTCAGCACTCGCTATATTTCAAGCTGGGTACACACACGTGAGTGAATTGGCTATAGTTTCATAAACATTTATGAACTAGCCACACAGTGTTGCGCAATGATATCTCTCTCTATTTTTTTCACCTTGTCTGTATGGGCTATCTGAGGACTAAGCCGTCAGAGAGGATTTGATTATTGGAAGAGAAAAAGAAGCGCTGAAAATAACATTTAGTAGGAAGTTTTTCTATGATTGAAAATCATCACGTTTGAAAGACTAATGTTGAACATATGAGTAATGGTTCACCAGTGTCCTCAATCTTTTTGCTATTGTCTCCGTCTTTGCTACTGACCCATTTTTTCATGAACACCTGTGTGTTAGATGTCAGTGATTAATTGGCCATCTGTTTAGGCAATGTTCTCCATTTATCAATTTCATCTAAAGTGTGTGGGCTGCAAGCGATTTGGTTGGAGTCATCTCATCAGCAAACACAGACTAACACATTTTCTACACATATAGGTTCGGACACAGCACTTTATTTATTGCACATTTATATATTCATTCTATTTTAGTTCCAATCACAGAATGTGTATATTTGGTATTTAAGGAAGAAATGCACATGATTTATTTGTGTATTGTGCACTACAGAGGAATATTTTTATGCACAATATATATATATATATATATATATATATATATATATATATATATATATATATATATATATATATATATATATATATATATTTTTATGCACAGTATTGTATAGGAGCAATACCGGTCATTCTACATTTTAAAGGTTTACCTTAGCGCACTAATTATTCACAGTTGTGTATATTTATCTGTTTTTATCTGTTTTAGTGTGAGAGCACTTTTATTGGTTGCAGCCAGATCATTTGGGAATCTTTTTAAATTATCTGGGAATTTTACAGTATCAGCGCTTGAGTCGCTGCACATTCAAGGTAATAATGTGCCAACGTCCCGATATTGCTTACGAAAGAAATGAGAACTAGTTGGTTGGACTTTTAAAGGCACATGGATAGCTGGTCTAAAAAAATAATATTTCCAGGAGCTGTCCACGACATCTTGGTTGAAGAGCTGGAAGAATGCAGTGAAGTGTTCAGGGGATATTTATTCAAGTGGCATTCACAGTGAATGCTACGTACACCCTCAGCATGCATCAAGTCAAAGCGTTTGTCTGCATCATGTGTTATGGCAGCTTTATCCATTTTAAATGGCGTGGCAGCACAACTTAACATGCAAGAAATGCACATGGAGTAATGTGGGGACACTAGAGACAACGAGGGGACAGGATGGAGTAGGAGAAGTTGTGCTGACAGAAGTTCTTCCTGTGAAAGGGAGTGATCCCAAGCTACCAGCACCATAGGAAAGAAAGAAAAATGCAGCAACCAGTGGAGAACTGGAAGGACAGGGCAGGAGGGATTGTGTTAACAAATCTCCCCACTGCTGGGGACAAATTCAGTCTGCCAACAATGAGGATAAAAAGAGTGGAAGTAAAAAGGAGTTAGGTTTTGCAGGAACAGAAGGAATTATGACTTTGGAAAGATAAAATAGGAGAGCGAAAGCATTTTCCACTAAGCACCATGGATGCACTGTTTCCGCCAAGCACAAACAGACAGTGTTAGTGAAAATTTTATTGAAGCGTTTACCTTCTATATCTAACCAATTGTGCTAATGAACTATAAGCTGTAGATTTTATTATTATTTTTAGATAACTGAAATGTTATGGATTCCTCAGGTTTTAAAAAAAAAACAAGTTAAGAAAGGTTGTTATGAGCCATCCATAGCACTTATTACACAACAGTCACATTGAAAAACAGAAATGTACTTGCCCACAAAAGTTATTTTTGGCGTGGTTATTTTCTTAACAATGTTGTTAGATGAGATGGTAGACATTTTGCTTGCGCCCAAAGTGCCAATAGATGAGCCGGATGTAGACGTGGACAGTTTTGAAGCAGGTGTAGTGACAGAGGAGCTGCCATTAGAGCTGGATGTACTGTTTGACGAGACAGCTGACTTGGAGACAGCTGCGGAGGTGACAGACTGGTTCACAACATTTGGTTCTGTTGATGGAATGGGTTTGCCAAGTTTGGTGTGCAATTTCACAACCTGATGAAGGAAATAAATTTATATTTTACATCAAGCCCAAAAGTAATATCAAAAACGTTCTGTGCGCCATCTGAGGTGTACCTGTCACCCATAAAAAAAGGTGACAATGTTGTGCACACAATTTTGCATATTGACTGCAGTAATCAGAGCAAAAATACACTATTCACCATCACGCTTTCATTGCAGACCCATAAAGCAAAACTAGAATCCAGCCCCATAATTAGGTATGTGCAGACAAAAGTTCCAAACAGTTACCAAAGGATAACCACCTCTGCTCTGTAGTTATGAAGAATGCTGTGAAGAATGAGGCTAGTAGGTAGATACTGTGCTGGTTTTCCAAACAGGGAAAACTAGTGTGTGCCTACATGCTGTTAACCAGCCATCCTGGCTTGCACATGGATCACGGTAAAAGGCTTAAAGCGGTAGTAAACCCACACAAAGAAAAAAAAACCTGCGAGGCAAAGGCATAATCAACTAGTATGCAGCGCATACCACTCTGGTATGAACTATGGCCATTGGAGTACATGCCAACTACTGTACATGTGTTCCCGACGCATAAAAAAAAAACCAAACACGCACGCATCTGGTGTGAACCAGCCCTTTGTAAATTTTATAACAGCTCAGCGTAAACTGTCAGCACTATATAAACACCTATAATAAATAATAAACAGATGTAGGAAAAGAAAGATTTCCATAATGCCCCTTTCACACTTGTGCGACCTGAAAGTTGTGTGACTGCTGCGATTAACATGACTTGAAGCAATGCCTGTGTAATCTTGAGGTCTATGGACCTCAAGTCGCATCAAAGTATTGCAGGGACTACTTTGAAGTCGCACAGATATGAATGGTATTCATTGGAAATCATGGGGTATGACTTGTCATGCGACTTTGCAGTCCCAAATCGCACAAGTGTGAAAGGGACCCAACTGTGTTGCGAATGCAGAAGCTGGTGTGTGGTTTAATGACAGCAGTGCCAATGTACTGCAAACAGCGCTCAGGTCCCATTCGCTGTCCTCATTACATCGTTTACTTTTTTGTATGAACTTTATTGAAGCATCACACTGTGAACTTTCATTAAAAAAGTAAAGACTAATACAATTTAGGTTGAATTGTTGCTTCCCCCTCTTCATTCCAGAAATGCTACTGTTTGTAAAAGGTCTGCGTAAATACCTCTTCATCAGCTTCAGTGTGGTCATGTGATCTGTAAGAACTGGCTCCCCGTGATGTTTCCTCTCCTGGAGAAGCAACATTTTGAACCTAAATTGTATTTACTTTAATATAGCTTAAAAGAGGAAGTCTGTGTAATCGTTTTGCAGAGCAGCCCTAATCCTCCTCTTCTCTAGTCCCCCGCCGGCACTCCTGACTCATCTAAATCCCCCCCCCCACAAAGCAACTTTCTATGGTGGCATTTGTGCAGGCACGCTCCCGAGCCTCACGGTCTATGTTTACTGAGGACGGACAGGCTCGGCCCCGCCCCCTGTTCCTTCATAGGATTTGATTGAAAGGATTGGGAGCCAATGGCTCCTGCGGCTATAAATCTGCTCAGTGAGGCGGGACAGAGCGGCTGCCCATGCGCACAGTGCTGGATCGAGGGCAGGCTCAAGTATAAGGGGGGTGTACTGCATACAGTTCTTTTCAGCAAAAACCTTTGCAGCACAGTTTTGCGACGGGGGGCATCTGGTCTGAACAGACAAATTTCTCCACAAAACTCATTGAGAGATAAATGAGGGCTTGTGTTTTCAGTGCTCGTTAGCTTTGCTAAATACTTTCCTTTGCATGATGTGGATACAGATTCCCTTTATGGTCTGGACTTCTTATGAATGCCAGTGACTGTTTTGTAGAAAAATGGTAGCAAAAGAAACTGGACTCTAATGCAACTTTCTTTTTCCACATCAATTTATATAGCAAACGTGTTCCCCTTGCTTCTGCAACAGCATGCAGAGCTAGTGATCTAGTTTGCAAACAAAAAAATTAAGGGGCAAAAAAGGTGCACAAAATGTTCACATAATTTTCTCCTAAGAATTTTATTTTTGTAAAGTGTTTGCAAGACAAAAGCCAAAAACCTGAATGTTACAATGTGCACAACCCTGGGGAAAGGGAATAGAAACAAAGAACAGGGCGGGAAAATATCAGGTGGGGCCCAGGGGGAGGGGCAAACAAAGTGGCCCAATGGGAAGTTCCAGAGGCACGTGACAACATGGAAGTCAAGGGGATAATAGCATCGTGTCAAAGTCAGCTGGCAGATACAACCCCCTACTTTTCAAGCACTCAGGCTTCGTTCACACTGACGGTCTGAACCGCGGGTGGAAATCGCTGCGATTCAGCCCATGATTTCAAAACGCGCTGTTAAAATGTCAAATAGTACATCAGCAACGGCAACGCTGTACACAAATAAAATGTCTCATCTTTTTCCCCACAAATAGAGCTTTCTTTTGGTGTTTTTTTTTATTTTTAGCACAACAAAAAAAAGATTGCCAATTTTGGAAAAATATTTATTTTCGGTTATAAAAAATATCGAATAAAAACAAACAAACATCGAAAAAAAAAAAAAATCAAATTTCTTCATAAATTTTGATTGTGTATTCAGCTACATATATTTTCGGTAAAAAAAATTCAATAAGTGTATATTGATTGGTTTGTGCAAAAGTTATAGCGTCTACAGACTACGGGATATATACTGGAATTTATTTTTTACTAGAAAAGGTGGCGATCGACTTTTCGCGGGACTGCAATATTGCGGCAGACAATCTGACACTTTTTTGGGGACCAGTGACCCTAATACAGTGGTCAGTGCTAAAAATATGCACTGACACTGGCTGAGAAGGGATTAATGTCAGTGGGCGATCAAAGGGTTAAATGCGTGTCCAGCCAGTGTTTTTATGTACTGCTTTCACTTAGGGAAATGGATTATATTCCCAGTTTACATTGGAAATCGCACAGAACGGAGCCCCGCCTAACGATCGACAGATCACAGCATAAGCGGCACGCCCCCTACCCAGAAGTGCAGAATCACGTATAGATACACGATTCTGCGCAACCACCCTGTAGCACTAAATCTGGTTAATTGGTTAATTTACAACTTCAAATAAACTAAGTATTTTTGCCTTTCACTGGATTGCAATTATTTCCATCATGGAGGATCTAGGCACAAAACTATCAAGACATGCTTGGATCAGGGTTCATGAGAGGTGCACTCAAAGGTGCTGTGCTCTTTTCAGAAAGAAGTGTACAGCACCCACTAGCCCCTCCCGCCAAGATCTGTCTGCATTTCATAGATAAGCACAGAAATCCAGTGATGACATTTTTGGATTTAAAAAGATACGTAATGAAAACAAAGATTTTAAAACATTTCATTAGCAGGGTAATGAGGTGGGAAAGGAGGAACGAGAGAACGCAAAAAATAAGCCAATTAACTTTTGAGGTTTTAAAGTCTTGTTATCCATGTCCCCCTACCAGACTGACCAATGAGGTCCTTCCCTCCCTGGGGCATTCTGATAAAATGACAGACTGTTTATTAGGTTTATCAATCAAAACATACCTTTTGGTGTTTAGCACCCCTGATGTGGGCAGCATAGGCATCTGCCCCTGTGCAAGACACATCACAGAGCTCACAGCGGAGCTGGTTCTGGGTCCCACGGACTGCTGTACTGCTGCTGGTTGTGTTTTGGGAGGCTTTTAAGGCGGCTTCTTTCTTCTTGTGCTTTTGGCCTTCTAAATGCTCCTTGTACGTCTGTTGTGACACACACAAAGATGAAAATTTATTATACCTGCATTATGAACAGAAAAATCTAACAAACTTTGATGACCGTGCAGTCTGTTAACTTGCACTGAGTTGCAAGTTAGTGCTTCTGTCATTGAGGCAGCAGATTCATTACAAATGAGCTGCCAACGCACCTCAGCAGACCAAAAGACATACACATGACCCTTCTATGTGAACACTGCCCACCACAACAAAACCATATGTACAGTTCATTGAAATGCTATCTACAATAAATACTACTCCAAAACACTGCAGTTAAAAACAGAGGCATTGATGTGTACTGCTTCAATGCACACAGTCTGAATTGGGCCTTAAAATGTTAGTAAACCCAGGATCCTGCATTCACTAGATCTGGTCTCCCACAGAACATGGAAATGCAATTTTAGTAAATATAAACTGCTAAAAAACTTTTCCCATCAGCAGTATAACGCAGTCTTGCGACTTCTATCAGTGTCTGGTTAAAGCTTGTAGGAGGAGTTTTCATTCTCCTCTGACTGTCCTATGAGGCTGCATGACCCCTGACCCTTTGTCTGGACAGTGCTGATTGGCCCTGTGTTGGTTACATGTACCCTCAAGAAAAAACCTATAGCAATACACACCATGTGCAGAGTGCCCCCAAGGCTCTGTACGATCAGCAGATGGATTGGGGACAGTAAAAAAAAGGGAGGATCATAGAAGAAAGGATCAAACTGCCTTTTTACACAATGTGGATGATTAACCCCTTAGGTTCCACAATGAGTATAACAAGCATGCTTTACTGCATATATAGACTGATTTTACTGTTGCGTGTTTAGTAACACTTTAAAGTCAATTTCCCTTAAAGTTGGTGCAAACTGATTTAACCAAAACCGTCAGAATCTGTTACATACAGACCCTCAAGGTCTTGGGTCCCAGAGGCAAAGCAGGCAATTCAGATAAAAAAACTGTTAATTCACAAGATTTAATAAAGCAGCGCAGGAGTTATTTTCAAACAAATGGTTGCTGTCAACACTATGTGTTCCTACATGTATAGACAAACCTAGAATGGTGAATGGTGCTGTGCTACCATACAATAAAAAATTATGCAATGCATTATGCCATTAAAAAAAATAAACATTAAACTTATTTGATTGCATAATATATTGGCACAGTTTTTACTTCTCGTTTTTGTATTTGTGATATGGCATTTGTTATGGTAATATTTTTTATTTTGACTTGTGTGGTAGAGCAGCACCATTTGCCACTCTAAGGATACACTTCAGATAACTGCAGTGATCTTAAAGTAGAACTACAGGCAAAACTTTTATTTTTTTTTCCCCATTTTGGATAGAACAAGGGAGGGTTATAAAAAAAGGTCACCTGAACTATTGTCCACATTTGAAGATTTCCCGTCTATTACTTTTCTGGGGACAACACAAAATTTGGGATTTTCCTTCTGTTTACCTTTCAACGATAATAGTAAACAGGACAAATAGGAGGGTGAATCTCCTTATAGGGGCACAGAAAAGCATAATCCCTCTCCATTCTACCCAAAGATTAAAAATAAAAAAGTGAAGGGGGAGACAGGGGTTACAGATAAAGATGTATCTATTTTGATGAATATTTGTGACATGAAGCCTGTTTTAATGGATATGTGGAAAATTGAAGAAGTTTCATCTTAAAAAAAAATAAAAAAAAATGACATGGCAATTGATTCAAACTAGAAATGGGTGTCACTGTTTAGAACAGGAGCTGCAGGACACCACACAGCATTCAGAAAAATGTATTTCATTCATGACAGCTAGAAGTATTATACTTTCTAGAAAGACTGCCCTAGTGAAAATTCTCCATGTGCATTACATAATATCAGCGGCCACAGGGAAGAGATACCGTCACAAGCCACAGACCTAAGATACAGAGCTTAAATGACAGACAACACCAGTTAATGATATGCATTATCAGCCGGAGACAATCGAGAAGTGTACCTGAGGTCCAGCACAGCTAATCTTGCAGACATCACAGTAGTGGATCTGAGGTGGTTTGGGAGGCTGTTTAGGCTTCAGTTGTTTATTCTGAAAAGTAGTTTTCTTAGTAAAGTTGGAGCCAGTCCAGGCGGCAGAGGCAGCCACTGCTGCAGCAGCGGCTGCCTGTTTTTGCTGTTGCTGCTGCTGCTGTTGATAATAGGAAGAGGCAGCCGAGTACACCGCCGCTTCATAACCAGAGTATGTTGCACCTGAAGAAAAATGTAATGGTAAGCATGCACCCCAATATTAATATGGCACCACATTCAAACACAAGACAAGCTTAAAGTAAAACACTCCAGGAACTTTTTTTTTTGGGACCATTACAAAAGGCATTTCTAATGAAGACAGTACAAAATCTTTTATTTATGCTGGATACTACACACAGAGCTCTTCTTCCGCTGTTTCCGCAATAGAGTCCACCTCTCCTACAGTAGAGGATCCAGTTGTTGACCTGCCCCCTCCTCCATTCACAAGAGTTGTATTCTTTTCACAGAAATTCTGTGAAATGACAAGGGGAGGGTAAAACATAGGATCCTTTACTGCCTGAGTGTGAACTCTGTTGCAGCACCAGAAAAGTGCTGTGTGTAGTACCCAGCATGAGGGAAACTAAGAATTGTTCCATAATCAGAGATTCAGCATGGGACAGTCTTCATTAGAGGCAACCTGTTTAAATTGGGTTTTTCTGTGTTCTTAGGCCCCTTTCACACGGGCGCCTCCGTGAAGTGGAATCCATTTGGCTCAGTGGGGGATGTTTACGATGATCCCCGCTGAGCAGGTGGATAACAAGTCCTGTCTACTTTGTCTGTTTTTGGCAGACAGGATCAGATTGGATGGTGGCTGGTGTCTGACACCCGCCACTCCATAGAAGAGACTGAAGGGTCCAATCAGGTCCGCCTGAAAAACTGACAGGTGGATCGGATCGCCCATATGAAAGGGGCCTTAGTGCAGTTCAGATTAGATACATGCAAATGCAATTCATGCACTGTATTAATTATGCTAAAGAAAACTCAATTTGACCTCGGCCCCTTTCACACGGGCTTTCCGATCAGGTTTGCCTGTCAGTTTTTCAGGCGGACCTGATCGGACACTCCATTCACCTCTATGGAGCGGCGAATGTCAGAAGAAAATGCACACGAAAATGTCCGGCTGTGGGCGGGGATTTTGCGGGTATCCGCATCATTTCCGGTGATCGCCGCACTGTCTCCTGGGATCTGGTGTCATTCATCCCAGGAGTCAGTGCGGAGAGCCGACGCAAAATCTCGCGTGATTTCAGGGACGTTGTGATGGCAACAGATGTTTTACGCCGCTCGGCGCAGTTGCCACTGAGAATGCGTGGGAACCAGCACGGAATGCTGATACTTCCAATGTAATGGAACCAGGAAGTGATTGCTTGTGGGCTTCAAATGCCCACAAGCAAAATTAAAACTAATGTGCAAGATTTTTAGAACTGGCAATTTGAGATAAAAAACGGACCTGAATACCGGAAAGCAATGTTAAAAGTGAGAACGTTGGCATACGTAATTTGAAACTTAAAAAAAAAAAAGTAAAAAAGAAACTTGTGTGCAGATCCGCTTTAAGAAACATGGGAATCGTCTTGATTTTAAAAAAGTAGCATGCTCCAGGGTTCCCATCCTAAACCGGGGTTTACCATCTTGCGAATAATTAACACTGTAGGCGAGGGACACCTTAGTGAAGCAATAAGGAAGACCATCTCAGAGCATGCATCTGCAACAATAAGACCATAATAGCAGCTCCCAATTCTATCCCAACTTTTACAAATCAGCAAAGAGCAGATTCCTTTATTTGTATAAATACTTCATAATTTTCAGATCAAACTTTGAAATTATGTAGAAGAAAAAAATAATAATAAAAAAAACAGTAATTACCAGAGTAAGTAACAGCAGTTGTGCTGTAGGTGGCGCCCTGTGTGTACGAGGGAACCGCAGTGGCACCAACAGGTTGCACAGTGGAGGACACGGGATATATGGAGAAGGTAGTTGTTGCTGGATTTGGGTTGGCAGGCTTGATGGCTGTCACTTGCCGAGTCTGTTGAGCTTGTGTGTACTGAGCAGCACCCTGGCTGTAGCCAACCTTGGGGGCAACTGGAAGAGACAATGCGAAAGGAGCTGGTACACAAGGAGGAAGAAAAGATGTATTGCAGAAAACAATGTGGTTTAGTTGCATAGTTTTGGGTAATGTTTTATAACTCTATAACTAAAAATTACTATACTTAGCATTAGTAGCTCCTTCTGGAGAACATGGCATGGCCTAAAAACTAAATATGTAAGAGCAGTCTTGACGGTTTATACAGTTTAAACATTAAAATAAATATTTATAGCAGAGAGCAGATATCAATATCTAAACTCTAAATGAGCCAGTATTTGACATCCATTCATAAATGCAGGCGATGCTGTATATTCTGCTGTGTCCCACTGAGTTAGGATAGGATCAGACCGCATTACATTGAACAACCCACCTCCCAATTTACTGTTGAGCTTTATACACTGAGGTCAAAGGGCAGATAAAAAAATAAATAAAAAAAAATAATAATTTGTAAAAGGTGGTGTGTGATTGAACGTGGCACATCCTTCATAGGAAATCAATAGCTTATCAACTATAGAGTGATTTGTCATCCACAAACTGTAAAATTGAAAAGCTCATTTGGGGCAGCAGCTAAAAATGAGGCAAAAACGACATTTCTTATTGAAAAACGATATATCCAAGTATGCAACTGACTCAAACCCCAAAAACCTGCGTTCTTAAAAATACAGCACAAGACAAGGAGCGAGTCCAAAAGGGTGAATGACAGTCAGACTGATCATTCACTGCTTTACAAGTACGCCAAACTGCCTAAAATGTCATATGACCTCCAGCAGGAAATTAGGTAGAATGTGGGGGGGAACAGGGCGATCACTAGTGCTGTGTCTCATCTCCGATCGTGGTATGGAGTATGAAATAAATTTTTCTGGAATTTTTTGTTATTCCGTCTCTCACTGTTAAAATAAACCTACCATTAAAATTATAGACTGATCATTTGTCAGTGGGCAAACGTACAAAATCAGCAGGGGATCAAATACTTCTTTCCCCCTCACTGTACCATCACACTCCGTAGTTATTGAGTTTTTGTTTTTTTTTATCAAATGCATGTAGCAGAATACATTCTGGCTAAAATTTAGGAGGAAACTGACTTTTATTGGATAGGTTAAACTTTTTTATTTATTTTTTATTTTTTTTTTAAGTCTGTCTTTTTTCATTTAGACTGCAAAAAAAAAATAAAATAAAAAAAAACCCCACACAAACAGTGGTGATCAAATACCAAAGGAATGCTTTGTGGGGGAAAAAAAACACATCAATTTCTTTTGGGTACAGCTACTGTAGTGCAGTGCTAAAAAGCAAAAAATGGCCTGGTCATGAAGGGAGTAAAATCTTCTGGAGCTGAACTGATATCACAGGTGGTAAACATTAGTCCAGCAAATACCATCAACAAAGAGAATGAAGACAATCTATTGTTAGGGTGTGAGGCTATAGTATTCATTTTGTAGCCAGTTTGTTTAACCACTTCAGCCCCGGAAGGTTTTACCCCTTAATGACCAGGCCATTTTTTGCGATACGGCACTGTGTTGCTTTAACTGACAATTGCGCGATCAAGCGACGTTGTATCCAATACAATGTATACATTTGATTGATGTCCTTTTTGCCCACAAATAAAGCTTTCTTTTGGCGGTATTTGATCACCTCTGCGTTTTTATTTTTAGCGACAAACAAAACTTTAAAAGAAAAAAAAAAAAAACGCAAATCACAAAATATTGTTTTACTTAATACTTTACTGCAATAAAACTATAAAAAAGATATCATCATCAATAAAATGCCATCAATTTAGGCCAATATGTATTCTGCTACAAGTTTTTGTAAAAAAAAAAATCCCAATAAGCGTATATCGATTGTAGATGCTATAATTTGTGCAAACCAAACTATGGGATATTTTTAATTAATTTTTTACTAGTAATGGTAGCGATCAGCGATTTTTAGCAGGACTGCGACAGACAAATCCGACACGCAACACTTTTTTGGGGATCAGTGACAACGAATACAGTGATTAGTGCTAAAAAATTTGACACCGTCACTTTACTAACGACACTGGCTGGGAGAGGGTTAATATCAGGGGTGATCAAAGGGTTAAGTGTGTCCCTAGGAGGTGCTAACGGGGGTTGGTCAACTCCTGTGTCCAATCAGTGAGCAAACGCACCTCCGGTGGCGTGCATCCCCCAGTGGCCATTGCACAAAATCATGTAGGATTATGTGATTTTGCACAATAGAGCCAATCTGACGCAGTAAATATGCGGTAGGCGGTCTTTAAGTGGTTAGGCCCCTTTCAGACTGGGGCGTCGGCGGTAAAGCGCCACTATATTTAGCGGGGCATTATCATTGTTTTTGTGGGGGTTTTCGTCCACTGGCGAGCGCTTTTAATGTGCAGGAGCGGTGTATACACCGCTCCAAAGATACTGCTTGCAGGACTTATTTTTAGCATCCTGCCAGCACACCGCTCCAGTGTGAAAGCACTCGGGCGTTCACACTGGAGAGACAGGAGAGGCCCTTTACAGGCACTAACAGGCTAATGTAGTACAACGGAGGCACTAGCAGTGCCCACATGTACCTTTAGGTGAACAAACAAGAGCTGAGAGATCCTTGAAGTCTGTCACATGCTTATTTCAGTGCCTTATACCTTCCTAGGCTGGCCCTAAATGCCAAAAGGAAGGCATGAGAGGAGGGAGGAGTTGGGCTAGATTTCCATCGTAGTGAGAAAGGTAAAAGGTATGCGCAGGTACCATTTGGCGTCAGCACTGTGCTGCCACAGCCCGTTTAGTAACCACAACAGGTAATGCCATGTCTGCTTTAACCACTTTCAGACCGGACCAATTTGCAGCCAAAGGACCAGGCCCCTTTTTGCGATTCGGCACTGCGTCGCTTTAACTGACAATTGCGCGGTCGTGCGACGTGGCTCCCAAACAAAATTGACGTCTTTTTTTCCCCACAAATAGAGCTTTCTTTTGGTGGTATTTGATCGCCCCTGCGGTTTTTATTTTTTGCGCTATAAACAAAAATAGAGCGACAATTTTGAAAAAAAATGCATTATTTTTTATTTTTTGCTATAATAAATATCCCCCAAAAATATATAAAAAAACATTTTTTTTTCCTCAGTTTAGGCCGATACGTATTCTTCTACATATTTTTGGTAAAAAAAAAAATCGCAATAAGCGATTATTGATCGGTTTGCGCAGAAGTTATAGCGTTTACAAGATAGGGGATAGTTTTATAGCATTTTTATTAATAATTTTTTTTTTATTATTAATGGCGGAGATCTGCGATTTTTTTTGTGACTGCGACATTATGGCGGACACATCGGACATTTTTGACACATTTTTGGGACCACTGTCATTTTTACAGCAATTAATGCATTTAAATGCATTGATTTCTGTATAAATGACACTGGCAGTTTAGGAGTTAACCACAAGGTGGCAGTGTAGGGGTTAAGTAGGCCTAGGGGTGTTTTTTTTACTGTGGGGGGGCGTGGCTGTCAGCTAGTGAATGCTGATCTCTGCTCCAATCACAGGGAGCAGAGATCGGCGTCACTAGTTGCTAGGCAGAACGGGGAGATGCTGTTTATCTCGGCATCTCCCCGTTTAGCCGCTCCGTGAGACGATCGCGGGAGTCCCGCGGCGATCGAGTCCGCGGGGACCGCGGCCGGACTCACGGGGGTCCCGACCGGCGCGGGAGCGCGCCGCTCCCGATGGCACGGACAGGCTAAAGGAGGGACGTATATATACGCCCTCCTGCCTGTACGTGCCATTCTGTCGACGTATATCGTCGTGCGCCGGTCGGCAAGTGGTTAAGGATATTTTTATAATCTGGAACAAATAGATTGTCTGAGCAAATGCCAGGATTTCCACAATTTATTTAATGTCTTGAGCTATAAATGCTGAAACATCAATAATTATAAGACACCTACCTGTCTGGTAGTAGGATTCCGCCACAGATTGCTGAGGCTGAGCAGCTGCTACAGCTGCTGCAGTTGCTGATGGCTGCTGGTAGTAAGCCTTGGTGTCATATGTTACAGCAGGAGCTGTGGACCGGACGTAGGAGTACGAGTCCTGGTGAAAGAATTTAGCAAGGTTACCAACTCCAAGAGATACAGCATTGGTAGAAACAAATACAACACTATTCTCTTATCAGTATAAAACAGGACCCAATGTCTGTAAAATACTTTATGCATTAACTAAATTGTATTGATATACGTTAAAAAAAGGAAAATCCCCAATCCCCTTTTGCAGATGGACCTTGGTGTTGCATTGTGGCTTTTCATATAGCTGTAAAAAGTACGCAACAAAAGCCTTCATTTTTTAATGTAGAAATCGTTTTATTTTCTGACTAGCTAGACTGAATGCTTTTTTTTTTAATTGTACAGAGATCTAAAAAAACAAACCCCTCAGTTCTCCAACAAAGAACATGTTGCAATGAATTAAATTCAACTGAAACAGGAAGCCACATTTAACACACAAAATCTTCAAGGGGCCACACCTAGATTACAATGTTACAATAACAATTACAACTTATACGGTTTTCCAGAAAAATATATTTCTAAAAACCTGTCCACAAAAAAAAATAAAAAAAAATGGTTGCAAGTTTTTCCCAGCTAAAAAAAAAATAAATAAATAAAATCTTGCACACGTTACCTGGTAATTCTGTGTTGTGACTGGAGGTGGTGGCGGAGGAGCTTCCTGCTGCCGTTGAGTGTAGCCATAATCGGTCGCTGTATGACCTGTTGGATAGCCCCCATAAGCTGCTGCAGACGCAGCAGCTGCCACGGCAACGGGAGCGGGCCGAGCTACGGCAACTGTGGCTGCTGCTGGAGCGTAGGCTGCTGTCACAGTGTGAGCCGCCACTGGAGCCTGATGAACAGTATAGCTACCCACAGTGGTTGGATGCGAATAGGCTACGCCTGATGTTGGTTGCTGGCTAAGAGCAAAATAGAAAAAAAATAAAATAATTTAAGTTAGTGCAAGCATTGAATTTATACTGACAATGTGCTGTGAGCTACCTTACTAGTCAAGGTGCATCTCTCAATTAAAGCGGAGTTCGACTGTTTTTTTTAAATTTAACTATCCATATATCTTTTGTTGATATTTAACGCACTCACGATTGTGTTAAAAATCGGCGCTCGATTGCCGATTTAAAAAAAGGAATATATTCCAGTTTTTTAAAGGTTTCCATAGTGCTTGTGGGCATGTGAAGCCCACAAGCACTATCTTCCGGGCTCTGGTGCCGCTGAACTACCAGCATGCACCGTATGCAAGGCGCAGCGCCGTACACTTCTGACATTGCCATCACAACGGGCTGCTTCGTCAGAAGTGCCCACCCCTGTTGTAATGGCAACGAAGCCCTTGGCGCTCACTCAGTGACTCCTGGAAAATGACGACAGACGTCTCCCAGGAGCACTAGCGAGCACGGGCGTCAAGGGAAATTTAATTAGGCGCCTTGGAGAGGAAGAGGCAGATTACGAGGGGCCCTAGCAACAGACCTGAAGAGGTGAGTAAAAAAATAAAAAATTTTTCCAAAGGTTGTTCCAAATATTAAATGGTGTTGAATAATGTTCAAAAAAGTGGAACTCCGCTTTAAAGGAAGAAAAAAAAGGAAAAGATTTTTAACTAGCTGCAAGAAACACTGATATGTGCCTAAAGGTGGGGGCCTCCCATTAAAAAAGAAAATATATGGAAAAATAATCACCCACCCTTTAAATAAATCACATTTTGTTGCTTTGCAGCCTGAAATAAAAACAAACAGTTTTTGTTTTATCCAGCTGTATTTACTTGGGATCCTTTCACACGGGGCGGATCCGTAATGATCCGCCCCGTGAACATCCGCTGCTCAGCGGGGATCGCTCAGCTGATCCCCAGTGAGCCAGCGGATGACAGGGCAGATCGCCGCTCTCCTCTATGGAAGATCAGATGAACACGGACCGTGTTCATCCGATCCGCTCTGCAGACGGATGGAAAAATAGGATTTTCCTCCGTCTGCAGAATCGGACCACAGCGGAGACGGACGATATCGGGTGGCAGCGGATGCTCATCCGCTGACACCCGCTATCCCATAGGGGTACATGTATGTAGTGTAGTGCAACATCCAATTGAAAAATATAAACCCCAACATGGCAAAAAGGAAAAAAAACAAAAAAACAGCATCACAGAGTTGGAAAAAGGACACCCCCCCCCCCCCTTATGTCAGTATTTTGTTGAACCACCTTTTGCTTTAATTCCAGCCTTTAGTCTGTTGGGATACGTCTCTATTAACTTTGCACCTCTAGACTTTGCAATATTTGCCCACTCTTTTCAGAACTGCTCAAGTTCAGTTTAAATTTGATGGTGAGCATTTGTGGAATGCAGTCTTCAAGTCATGCCACAGATTTTCAACGGAGTTTAAGTCTGGGCCCTGACTAAGCCAGGCGAGGGACATTCACCCTTTTCTCCTTCAATCACTGGTAATTTTGGCTGTATGCTTTGGGTCATTGACATGTTGGAAGGTGAACCTTCTTCCCATTGACAACTTTCTGGCAGAAGACAGATTTTGCCCCATCCAATTTTCCTTCTATCCTGATGAGTGATCCAGTCACTGCTGCAGAGAAATATCCCCATAACAGGATATTACCACCTTCATGCTTTATTATAGGAATGGTGTCATTTGGATGGTGAGCTGTATTGGATTTTGCCAGAAATAGGGTCCGGTGTTGAGGCCAAATAATTCAATGTTAGTCTCATCTTACCAGAACCCCTTTTTCCATGTGGCCTCATAATCTTCAAGGTGTGTTTTGGCAAAGCTCAGTCATGACTGAGAGGGTCCTTTTGAGTAGCGGCTTTTTTCTTGTAACCCTCCCATACAAGCCACATTTAAAGGAGAATTTGTGATATGGTTGTCACATGCACACAATGACCACTCTTTGAAGCAGTTGCTGGAATTTATGACAAAGTTGCTGTAGGTGTCTTGGTGGCCTCTCTGACCAGTTTCCTCCTGGCTCTTTCATCCAGTTTAGAGCAACGTCCTGATGCATGGAGGGTCTGTGTTCTACCAAATACCTTCCACATAACAGACTTTGCTTCTAGGCATTGATAAAAGTCTTTGAATTTTTAGTATCCATCCCGACTTGTGTGTCCACAGCTTTATCCCAGATCTTCCAACACTGCCTCATCACCCATAGTTGATTGTTTGCTTCAGTTGCACTATCAGGGACTGAAATGTTCAAGGAAGGCTTTTCATGACCACAGGTCATCACAGTTAAAAAGTTAAATGGCTTTGAGTGCCATTGAGAAGGTGATTTGCTAGACACGATTGAGTTTACAGTAATTTTTAGGGGGGGGGGGGGGGGTGATCCTTTTTCAATTCGGTGATTTGGTTTCATTTTATATTCCCCCCCCCCCGACATGCTGGGGTTATATCTTTCACTTGGATGTTACAAGTTGCACTGGGTAAATACAGCTGGGTAAAACAAAACCGGTGTCTCATTTCAGTCTTTAAAAAAGGGAGGGATTCTTTTATATACCCGCTATGTACTACTGCGCTTACAATTTTCACTTAGTCCCCCTTCAAATTCCAACAATTGTTCATTAAATCCGGCAAAAATAAAAAATAAATCCACCAAAATACAGCTTCCTGTGATAGGATAGCAACAATGCTGAACTGCACCTGGATTCACAGCAGAGTTGCCACTTTCATGTAGAATAAAATATTGTAGGGGGTTTGGCTATCTGCATTATCATTGCTGATTGACAAGTGTGTAGCTGGTCAACCAGCACTTGGCCATACCCAATGCTGCCCACTAGGTTCCGATCCCCTCTTCAGTCCATCATGAATGCTGCTGCCAGACTCCTCTACCTTACCAACCGCTCATCGTCTGCCACCCCTCCACTGGCTTCCGATTGCACAGCAAATTAAATTCAAAACACTAACAAAGCCATTCTCAACGCTGCCCTGAGCTACACCAAATTTATGACTAAATATCACCCAAACCATCCTCTCTGCTTCTCCCAAGACCTGCTCTAAAGCTCTCGTCGTCTCCTCACATGCTCATCTCCAGGACTTCTCCAGAGACTCTCTCTCTAGCTCAATCTGCCCATTTTTAGGCAATCCCTGAAAATTCATGTCTTTAGGGGGAGCCTATCCAACTAACTGAACTTTTAGCTCTTCCATCCCCCCAGTTATTGCCTTTTGTACCACCCTATTAGATTATAAGCTCTTATGAGCAGGGCCCTCTTAACCCTCTTGTATTTCATGCAAACGGTTGGTGCTATATAAATCCTGAATTATAACCCTCCCAACCTAAGCTGTAGTGTCTGGGAAGGGGAGTGCGAGCCACACCAATTAAAGAGGATTTGGCTCAGTCATGGAAAGTAAAGCAAGTATTGGTGAACTTTATGTGGCTTGTACATCACATAGTAACTGCTTTTAGTACATGCTTAAACTGCTATGCAAAAGCATGCAAATTGCACTTTAATTTCTTTGCCCATGCAGGGTAAACACTTCCGTTTGATTGGAAAATTATTCCAAGGGGTTTTAATCATCAGCTAATGTGAAACAAATTATTTAAATTATGGGGTCATCAATTAGGCCCCTTTCACACTAAGGCGCTTCTAAACTGCCCATAAAACGCTGAGCGATTTCAGGCATTTGCAGTGCACTTTTTAAAGGACAGGCGACTCAAACTTCTCCAAAAAACGTTTTGGAGGAGCTTTTGAAGAGCTTTTCAGTCGCTTCCTTTTTATTTCAATAGAGGGGGCGCTTTTTTTAGTTCTCCAAACATGCTCCAAAGATGCTGCATGCCATATTTGTTTCCCCGCACTGTCAGCGCACCGTCCCAGTGGGAAAGCATTCATGGATTTTAAATGGGAAGCAGCTGTTAAAGCTTTTCAGGGGCCTTTAGGCTGGGTTCACACTGCTGCGGTGCGGGAACGAGGCAAATCTACTGCGGGTTCCCGCACCGCATGTCTCCCGCCGGCAGTTCACACTGCCCTATGCGAGCTGCTGGGAGTGTCAATGAAATGTTAATGACACCCCCATAGCAGCTCGCATATCGCAGTGCGATCTGCAAACTCAGACAGGAATCGGATCGCATGGTGAGAACACCATGCGATCCGATTCTGCTGCGGACCGAAAAAAAAAAAAAAGGGTCCTGTCCGATTTTGGGCCGAATACAATGCAAATTCAGCCATACTATCTGTATGGCTGAATTTGCATCGCACAGAGATTGCATATGTTTTGAACTGCAGTGCGGTGCGAATCATATGCGATCTCCCGCACCGCAGCAGTGTGAACCGGGCCTTAATGCCAAAGCACCTGGAAAAACTCCTTAGCCTGGTATATGTGGAAGAAATCAAGACATTAAAAGCAAACAAGTTGTAAGAGAAACATGGATATTACCATTCGCTGACCTCTCCTCGAAGTGTAAGCTGCCTGGTTGACCCCTTTTGCTGCAATACTTTGAGTTAGGCTGGATTTACAGCTGTGCATTTTTTGTGTGCTTTTTGCAGATTTGCACTATAGAACGTGTTCCATAGGAAACCATGGTAAATGGACTGTAGTGCAAATCTGCAAAATGCAAAAAGCACAGGTGTGAATCCAGCCTTAGATCGGAACTAGTACATAAGAACTTCTAAGCTCCTAATCTGTTTACTTGTTCTTGGACAGTTACTCAAAGTACTGAAGACAGTGGTTCTGCATAAAAGATATTTCAACATGCCAGCAGTCACCATACTTCTCTTACACCATATTTACCTTAAGATGTGTAAATGGTCAGTGTTCCACCGATGCATGACAGCGGTCAATAAGGGGTATAAATTTAGCTGCCCCTTCCCTCAATTCTACAAGTTCTCATCTGCTTATACTTTTTTGCTCAGTTTCAATTGTCCAAGTTTGTGCATGGTTTAAAAAAATAAACCCACACATACAGTGAGGGGACAAAAGTATTTGAACAACCTGCTTATTTTGTAGGTTTGCCCACTGACAAAGAAATGATCAGTCTATAATTTTATTGGTAGGTTTATTTTAACAGTGAGCGACAGAACAAAAATATCCAAAAAATGCATTTAAAAAAAAAAATAAAATAAAATAAAAAAAAAAAAGTTAAATTGATTTGCATTTTAATGAAACAAGTATTTGATACCCTATCAATCAGCAAGATTTCTGTATCCCAGGTGTTTTCTATACAGATAACGAGCTGAGATTAGGAGCACCCTCAAAGGGAGTGCTCCTAATCTCAGTTTATTACCTGTATCAAAGACACCTGTCCACAGAAGCAAACAGATTCCAATCTCTACAGCATGGCCAAGACCAAAGAGCTGTCCAAGGATGTCAGGGACAAGATTGTAGCTCTACAGAAGGCTGGAATGGGCTACAAGACCATTGCCAAACCGCTTGGTGAGAGGGTGACAGTCAGTGCGTTTATTCAATCTTCCTCGGTCTGGGGCTCCATGCAAGATCTCACCTTGTGGAGTTTCAATGATCGTGAGAACGGTGTGGAATCAGCCCAGAACTACACAAGAAAATCTTGTCAATGATCTCAAGGCAGCTGGGACCATAGTCACCAAGAAAACCATTGCCAACACTACACTGTGAAGGACTGAAATCCTTCAGCACCCACAAGGTCCTTCTGCTCAAGAAAGGGGGCAGGACAACTTCACCGCATCAAAAGGGATGATGGAAATTTTGGGGGGCATTGAAAAAAATGGGTCGTGGATGATGTCATTCCAGCTTGACAATGACCATTAAAAAAAAAAAAAAAAAAAAAAAAAAGCCAAGGAAACAAAAAAAACAAAAAAAAAAAAAATAAAAAAAAAAAAAGAGTGGCCAAAGTCTCCAGACCTTAATTGCACATAAAATATGTGGAGGAAGCTGAAGGTTCAAGTTGCCAAACATCAGCCTTGAAACCCTAATGACTTGGCGAGGCTCTGCAAAGAGGAGTGCAAACCTGGTGGCCAACTACAAGAAACGTCTGACCTCTGATTGCCAACAAGGGTTTGGCCACCAAGTACTAAGTCACGTTTTGGAAAGGGGTCAAATACTTATTTCACTCATTAAAACGCAAATCAATAACTTTTTTGAAATGTTTTTTTCTGGGATATTTTTGTTGTCATTCTGTCTCTCATTGTTAAAATAAACTTACCACTAAAATTATAGACTGATTTCTTTGTCAGTGGGCAAACATACAAAATAAGCAGGGGGGTTAAATAACCCCCCCCCCCCCCCACTGTATATACACACTGCTCTCTTCTGTAACAAGGCAGGGACAAGTAACATGATGAATATGGTGGTAATCCAATAAGGAAAATCGAGAACACATCAGGTCTCCACTTGGCTCAAGAGTTCTCGGAAACCCAGGTTCTCTTATGTCCTGTTACCTACACTCACCATTTCCAATAAAATGTAGCTATTAAATGGAAGCCACTGTCTTTACTTTTCTTCTTTAGCCATAATCTTCAACTTTTTTTTTTTTTTTTTTAACAGGAGTATTAACCAGTTTTTTTGTGATAGGAATATGAAGAATATTTAATTTTGTACTAAGGCTCTTTTGTCCAGGGTATTCTCTTCCAAGCGTTATTGGGTTTTTATATATTTTACATGTACTTAAAACTACAGCTAATGAATTTTCACAATGCATTGGACCACCACTAAATAATGTACACTATTAGTGCATACACATTTTAGCATGCAGGTTAGTGTGAATGAGCCCTTAGTCTTCACCCCCAAACCCTGTACTGCCCCCTTTGATCCTAAACCCAGGTTGGACATGGAAAGGCTGCTTATGCTGAACCTTACATGAAGCCCCACCAACTACTAGTGCCAACCTCCTTTCCCTCTACTGTCCATACAGGGTTTAAAAAAAAAAAAAAAAAAAAAAAAGAGAACCTGGCAATGGTATGGAGCCTAACACTTAGGGGCTCCCTCAGCTATGAGCATAGCTTTTTATCTCCTTAAAGTGGAACTAAACTCAGTCAACATTCCCCCTTTTCTAATCTTTATGCTGCTAGCATTAGTAGATAGATGGGAAGGTACATCATTTGGCTTTAAACTTTTCCCCATTTCTTTAGTTCCTTCCTGGTTTCTTGCCTAGGCAAATTAGGTCATAAACCAAGTCTTCAGGAGGGGAAGACGTTTTTTTTTTTTTCCAGCTAAAGCACACCCTCCTGCCTGCGTGCTTGATCTAAGGGCAGATGGAGACCAGGAAGTAAATTCTACATGAATCTGCCCTTACTCAAAATGGTAATGGCCAGAAATACTAGCTCATGTTTTTCAAAGAGAGTTCTCTGCGCAATAAAGCATGGATGGTTGGGGGTAGTTTGCTTTGAATATTAAAAAATTAAAAGAACTATAGAAAAAAATAAAATAAAACAAATTCCCCCCATTTTGAAAAAAGGAAGGATCATAACCCCTGTAATGTTTATTTTTGCTATCTTGGTCCAGTTGGGAAGATTTTCCTTCACTTCCTGTTCCATAGTCAAAACAGGAAGTGAGGGGGAAATCCATGACAATAAGGGGAACCTCTTGGGGAACCCCCCCCCCTCCCAAGGTCACCTATTGGAAGATTTCCCTTCCATTACTTTTCTGGGGACAATCCAAAACGTGAGATTTTTTTTACTTTCAATGATAATGGTAAACAGGACAAATAGAAAGAGAATCTTTTCAAGTCCTCTTGCACACTGCAGCTTGAAAAAGCTCAGTACAGCCTTTGCTTCTACTAAACTAAAATGCAGCCCATTGTTTACAATGTGCCTGTACACACAGGCGCTTAAGTACTGCGTTTTCTTGAGAAGAAAAAAAAAATAAAAAATACAAATTCTGCGTTCCCAGTCAGTATTTTGCACAAATGAGCATAAATATGAACACATCTTTCCTAGGAATGCATTGTGCATGAATACTCGCAAAACAGATGCCTGAAATTGCGTCCAAAAAAAAAAAAAAAATCAAAGCTCAAACATCAGTACCGTGTGCAAGAGGCTTTACGGGGGACACAGACCCCCAAAAAACCTGACGGGTGTTCTAATCCATCGCCTCCCTATCCAAAACTAAAAAGAAAAGTCTTGCCTTTAGTTATACTTTAAAGAGCACTTTAAGTT
Organism: Lithobates sylvaticus; assembly: GCA_028564925.1. Taxonomy (NCBI): domain Eukaryota; kingdom Metazoa; phylum Chordata; class Amphibia; order Anura; family Ranidae; genus Lithobates; species Lithobates sylvaticus. The sequence continues at coordinate 65,564,075 of CM053026.1, forward strand.
TGTGTTGCTCAGATGCAGTGTAGATCTGCTTTAAGTGTAAAACTCATTGGACTAAACTATACAAGTGAACTGTGCAAATGACACCCCCCACCCCACCCCCCTTTTTCACACAGTGTCCATTTAAGCACAGTCTGGTCATATCCTGACAAGTAAATGTATTGGCATAGAAGCTAAGGTCACAGTCACATTGCTCAGGACCAGGCTCTTCTAGGACAATGCTTATTTTAGCAAACATGTTCCCCTTGCTTCAGCAACATCATCATGCTGTGCTAGTGATCTTGTTTGCAAATAAGATTCAAATTTCTGCATGCAAATGCTACAAATACATATCATGCACACACTTACCTGTACTGAGCGGCACCGCCATGGGTAAAGCCAAAATAGTTGCCAGTAGCCATTTTGGCCTCTTCACCAAGCCGGCTGGGCACTAATAAAAGAAAGAATTAAAAAAACAAAAAAAAAGTTAGTGAGGACTAGTTTCATGGAAAACTTTTCAGTTTTAAAGTTTTACAATGTTTCAGGAACCATTAGAAGACCGGTTCATTCTAGAAACCAGAAAGACACTGTACTACTTAATCATGCCTTAAAAACTGCAAAACATTTGAGGCCTAACTCCTGTGTTTAAGGCTGCTTTCACACTGGGGCGGTGCGGGGCGGCGACGGTAAAGCAGCGCTATATTTAGCGCTGCTTTACCATTGTTTTACCCGCGGTATGCGGCCGCTAGCGGGGTGGTTTTAACCCCGCTAGCGGCCGCAAAAGTGTTAAAAACCTCCGCAAAGCGCCGCTGCAGCGGCGGTTTGCGGGCGGCATCCCCGCGGTTTCCCATTGATTTCAATGGGAAGGAGCAGTGTAGGAGCGGTAAATACACCGCTCCTTCACCGCTCCAAAGATGCTAGCAGGACTTTTGTTGCGGTCCTGCTAGCACACCGCTCCAGTGTGAAAGCCCGCCGGCTTTCACACTGGAGTGAATGGGGCCGGTTTTTTCAGGCGGTGTACAGGCGCTATTTTTAGCGCTGTACCGCCTGAAAACCGCCCCAGTGTGAAAGGGGCCTAAGTGGGGGTTGGAAGAGTGGCCTCCACCTGTAAAACCATTCCTGTTTTGGAGGTCGTCTCATTGTTGCCCATCTAGTGCACCTGTTAATTTCATTAACACTAAAGCAGCCGAAACTGATTAGCAACCCTCTCTGCTACTTAACCGACAAAGCTAATGGCCCGGAATATCGTACGGCCTTTTTCGCTTAATAGTCACAAGTAGAAATTGAATAGGAAAATAGTCATGAAAATTCTCGTACGACAGGGGAAAAAAATAAAAATAAACAAAAAAAAAATCGGAAGTGATGTCATGTGTTGTAATGTATTTGTATTGTATTGTATTTTCGGACGACAACTATACTGACTAAATGAAAAATCGCAGGATCTGGAATCGTACGAGGAAAATTTTCGTGCTTGTTCGATCGAATAATATCTGATGAACTGTCGTGATTGGCTGTCGAAAGTAGTGTACACACGATTCGAAAATCGAATGATTCTTCCTCGGACAGTTTACCTACGATATTCAATGCTATACCTTGGATAAAAAAAATAAAAAATAAAAGTGTTCCTTTAATATATTTTTGGGGCACGGTAGTTGGGGCTATGTATACAGCGATGTATTCCTGCAGTGGAACGAAAATTTCCTGCATCATTACCAGAACAAAACAGAATCAGGCTGAGTGATTATCAGCCATTCACGGGAAACTTTGTATTCCATGAATGAATACATAGCTTCCTCTGACTGGCTGGAGGCGGGTGGATGACGGTACGCTCTCCGCCTCAGCCAGAGGGAGCAGTACATTCATAGAATACAAAGCTTACCCTGAATAGCTGAGCATCACTCAGCCCGACTATTTTGTTCCCGGTGTGAGATTGGAAGTCCTCATCCTAGAACACAGCGCTGTATACTATACAAAGCTACATAGTGAATATATGTGCCAAACAAGCACAACTGGGCCAGGTTGGCACAAACGAACTAATTAAAAAAAAAAAAAAAAAAAAAAAAAGGAACATTAAAACATGGAGTCAGGCTTTAACATTAGATTGATATTTTTTATAATAAGCAGCTATGTAAAAATCACAATAAAAAAAAAAAAAAAAAAAAACATGTACGACCATAAAAAAGCCCAGACAGATAAACTGATTGAAGGCAAATCTGTCACAGATTTGGGCACATGAAAACATAGCACATCCACAGATATAGGCAGCTGATGTTATAGGAATAATCCTGACCTCTCCCAGACACTGGTCAAAAATGGTTTTGGAGAACAGGGGGAAGGATAGAGCCTGCGTCATGTTCACGGAAGTGACTAAATGCGACTCCATCTATCCCTATACATCTATATCTTTTTTCTGTCGCAGTGCATTAAAGAATTCTGATTTATATTATAGTTTTACATCAAAATTAACACAACATTCACATAAGCAGAGAGTTCCTACATTTTAGTATTTCAGCCAACGATTAATATCATGAAAGGACCACTTCGATACTTATCTTCAGTTTAACAATTAAGACACTCACCTGAAATAGAATAGCCACAAAAAGAAAGAAAATAGGAAAAAAAAAATAAAAAAATAAAAAAACACGCACACCCACTTACCTGGGCCCTCTGCAGCTTTATGCCATAATATGATAGGGGCCGTGTTCTGAAGTCCTTGACAAGAACTCAGAACACTACTGAAACAGGAGAGCATATGCAGCATAGCCTCCTGCTTGCAGTTTTGCAATTAGAGACTTAAAATCCACCTCAACTACCTTTATGATCCATTAAAGTTTTTTTGGTAACAAAAAAGGGACCCTTGTCCGTTTAGATCATGTTTTACAGCACAGTGCTTGTGCTGTGTAATTTGGCCCCCTTTATCACCTGAATGATCTGCCAGTTTCTACCCTTCCCTCTGTAAAACTGACCACGGTTCATTGTGGATCCTGAGCCCTGACACCGTGGTCAGTTTCTGTCAGTTTCAGCCTCTGTCATTTGCTGTCTCCCTGTCCCTCCCTCCGTCAGCTAGTGACAGTGCCCGCCCCCCCTTCTCATACAGCATGAAGGACATCTACATTTGTACACTACCCATGCTGTCTCCTAATGCTGTGTGTGTCATTTTCATTTTTAAATTGCAGTATACAGTACATACATTAAAGCCACTATAACATCTTTATACTATCCCTGCTGTCTCCTAATGCTGTGTGCTCCTGTGTGTCATTCATAAAAAAAAAGGCGGTATATATCGAATTTAAAGAGTAAGGCCTCCTCGGAAAAAAAACAAAAAAAAAAAAAAACGGAACCTGCAAGGCAAAGGCATAATGAGCTAGTATGCATAGCATACTAGCTCATTATGAATAACTTACCCGAGAACGAAGCCCCCGAAGCGACCCTCGTCCACGACCTCCACCACCGCCAGCACTCCCGGAATGACTTCCGGGTCTCGCTGCTCCAGCGCTGTCATTCGCTGGAGTCGCGATGACGTCACTCCCGCGCATGAGAGCTCACCGCAATCTCCGGCATGCTCAGTGCGCACCGCTGTCTACGGGGCATGCGCCATAGATAGCGGTGCCTTTTCTTTTCTAAATATCTCCTAAACCATGTAGGTTTAGGAGGTATTTATTGGACCTACAGGTAAGCCTTAATCTAGGCTTACCTGTAGGTCAAAGTGGTTTGTAAGGGTTTACAACCACTTTCAGAGCGTCTCCCGTCGCTCATGTGACCGGCCGGCTCTCTCCTTCTCCCTACTGATGTCAGCAGGGGAATCTGGGCCCCACCCACTCTAGCTGTCAGACAGGAAAAGGAGAGAGCCAGCTGGTCACGTGAGCACTGGGAGACGATCTGAAATTGGATATATATACTGCCTTTTTTTTTTTTAATATAAATGACAGCATTAGGAGACAGCGCGGATAGTATAAAGATGTTAGAGTGGCTTAACAACCACTTTAATGTATGACTATTTATGTTCCTCCTTTCCCTTCTTGGGCTGGAATAGAATCAGCGTTGGCTATATGCATATCTTTGTTTCTTGTCTAGTCTATATTCATTATGTTTCTGACTTGTATTAAAACAAAAAGAGAACAAAAGACTTTCATACAAGTACAGCAAGCACATATTAGGAATATGAAATGTTGGATTGACATTCTTTAATAAATAAAATCTAGTGTTCGCAACCTCCTTCAAAATTTTTTGATTTTTTTTTCTTCTTCTTTCTTATTGCTGTTAGAGGGGTGTATACATTCGTTCTCCATGGTCCCACTTATAGGTAGGAATGTAGTCACCGTCTCTTGCTCCCTCCCGAGATGGACTATGGGATTTGAGGGGGTTCATATAGAGCACGTGACAACTAAGGCTGACCATACATTATGCAATTTTCTTGTACAATTTTCTTTTAGATTTACTAAAACCATATAATATGAGGTCATACCTAAACACTTAATTTTATGCAATAAGGCAGGCCCCATGTAGTTAGAGGTTAGGCCCTTATGCACACTGGACGTTATATATTTTTTTTTCCCCCAGCATGTTATGTGTCCATGCACACATAGGCTGTTAGTTTTTGGCAGGGGTGTTTTCTAGCAGGAAAAGATACCCAGAAGAAGTGGGTTCTAACCTTTTCCCGCCCAAGGTAGGTCATATGACATCCTTGACTTTGAGCGGGTATATCTGAACTATGCCTGCAGCTACAGGCATAGTTCAGATATTGTCTTTTTCAGCCAGCGATAACTTACACCATAAGAATGATCATATCGGCTGATCGTTCTTACGAGCGGCAAGAGGGGACGCCACCCCCCCCCCCTCCCGATGCTTCTACCGCCATTGTATTCGCTAGGGCAGTGGTCTCCAAACTGCGGCCCGAGGGCCAGATGTGGCCCTCTGCTTGCCTTTTTACGGCCCTTGGGGTACTATTCCTCCCACTGATATGAGACACTACACTGTCACCTGACACCAACATTGGGGCACCATTTCTCCCACTAACACCAAAAATGGGACACTACACTATTCCTTCCCATGAAACCAATTATAGGGCACTATTTCTCCCCCTAAAACAAACAAAAAAAATAATTCCACTCCCGCTGGCCACAGTCCGGCCCTCCTGAAGTCTGAAGGACAATAAACCGGCCCTTTGTTTAGAATGTTTGGAGACCCCTGCTCTAGGGCAGTGATGGTGAACCTTGGCACCCCAGATGTTTCAGAACTACATTTCCCATGATGCTCATCCACTCTGCAGTGTAGTTGAACATCATGGGAAATGTAGTTCCAAAACATCTGGGGTGCCAAGGTTCGCCATCACTGCTCTAGGGTCTATGCAAAAAAAAAAAAAACAACATATATAATAATATATGTAATTTTCTAGCAAAAAAAAGAAAATTTTATAAAAAGATGAATTTTACATGTAGGAGAGAAATGTCAGTATTGGCCTGGATTGGAAGTGGTTAAAGGGAGTTTTTCCAGCTGTAAACTCTATGGGGGAATTGGATGAAGATGGACCGTAGAGTCCGTTTTCATCCGATCGACGGACAGAAAAATAGGGGTTTCATCCGTCACACTTTAGCGGATCGAAGCGGGTCGGATGTCAACAGACATGTCACCGCTGACATCCAGAGCGTCTGTTCAGGTCCGCCTAGAAAACTGACACTGAATGGTCCGCCCGTGTGAAAGGGGCCAAAAACTCATTCTACAGTGATCGCTACTGGCATTTTTATAACGTCCAGTGTGCATGAAGTCTAACCTACTACGTAGTGCAGGGGCCTGCCTGATTGCATACAAATTGAAAGTGTTTAGGTATGAACTCATATTATATGGTTTTGGTAAATCTAAAGGAAAATTGTACAAGAAAGTAGTCAGCCTTAGTTGTTGTCATGTGCAATACTCTATGACCCCGGCAAATCCCATAGTGCAAGAGTTGGTGACTACATTCCTATCTATAGTGGGACCATGGAGAACTAATGTATACACCCCTCTAACAGTCTGATCACAGCAATAAGAGGGAAAATAAAAGGAATCTGAAAATTTTGGAGGAGGCTGTGAACACTAGAATTTTTTAATTTAAGAGTAGGTCAGTCTAACATTTCATATTCCTGATATGTGCCTGCTGTACTTGAAGTATTTTGTTCTCTTTGTGTCGCTTCCTTTGTGTGAAATCCCTGGTGTTCCTGCCAGTCCCTCTGCTTTCTTATCAAAAACTGACCACACTAAGAATGAGAGCACAGTATGCTCAGTTCTCTAATTATGCTGGGAACTCTGCCTGCTCTCCATCGATCAGACGACGGGGGCCGATGCATTTGTAACATCTTACACCCTAAATATGGCTGCAACACGTTACAAAAAGGTGAACTTTTCATGTAACCCTAGCTCCCAAATATACTGGACTGATGAATTGTCACTGTTTATTATGAGTTATACTGAGTTTATTATGCTCTAATAGCAGCGCCATCTTTGGTATAAAGTTAAAGGGAGCACAGCAGAAGATCGGCACCTAAAATGTGTCCCAACTTACAATGTTCACCAACATTTAATACCAGAAGAAAAAAAGGAGCCGTAGCAGAAGATGGGATAAGTGTAGGAAGAGTACAAAACTGGCAGGAGAATTTTAAACTTCTTATAAAACATTAAGACCCCTTTCACACTGCTAGCGCGGCTGTGTAACCTGTAAAGCGCCGCTAGTTTTAACTGTGCTTTTTGGCCGCTAGCAGCCAAGGGATAATAGCGCCCGAAAAGCGCTGTTGCTGAAGCGCTTTGCAGGTGCTTCAGCAGTGGTGCCTATTCATTTCAATGGGCATGGGCAGTGGAGGAGCGGTCACCGATCCAAAGATGCTGCTTGCAGGACTTTTTCTAAACGTCCTGCAATCGCACCGCTCCAGTGCGAAACCCCTCAGGCTCACTGGGAGGCATTTTTCAGGTGCTTTACAGGCATTATTTTTTAGCTCTTTATCGCCTGAAAAACGCCTCCAGTGTGAAAGGGATCTTAAAGGGGGTTGTAAGCCTTTGTGTTTTTTCGCCTTAATGCATCCTATGCATTAAGTTGGAACAAAAAAAAAAAAAAAACTTCTGACACTGACCAGACCCCCAGAAACCCATTTTACTCACCTGAGCCCGTTCACTCTGATGGCGGAGACGCGCTCTACCTCTCTGCCCGTCGTCTAGGCTCTTGATTGGATAGATTGATAGCAGCGCGGCCATTGGCTCCCGCTGCTGTCAATCAAATCCAATGACACGGGCCGAGTCTGGCATTCTGTGTCTATAGACTCAAAAGCCGGACTCAGGAGCACACCCACACAATAACCCCCCAGGGAGAGTGGGGTTTGCCGATAGCGCCACCAGGGGACCCCAGAAGAGGATGATCGGGACCACTCTGTGCAAAGCTAACTGCACAGTGGAGGCAAGTATGACATTTGTTTGTTTTTTTAAACCGAGGGTTTACAACCCCTTTAAAAAGGAGTTCAGATTTCATGTTACATGTTACACCCGCATCTAGGGTCTAACACTCAACGTTACTAAAAAGAGCAGCCCCCATTGTGAAGAGGGCCAAGGAGCTTTTCCCTGCACCCACTGTGACAATTAAAAAAAATTTCACCCGGCCACATCATTCACAGAGTTCTCTGAATGGGAGAACTACAATCACTTGTCTCAAGTAGTTTCTCAATCAACTTCCAGGGCGCTGAGGGCTCAATGTAGTTTGATGCTTCCTGTTACCTGCCTGCCCATACAAGCAGATTCACAGACAGTCTGCATGAGCCAGAGATTGCCCCTGTGATCTCCTGATCACAAGTGCCATTGCTTTACAGGGGAGGGAGAGGGAGAGGGAGTCGAGCACCCTCCTAGTACACCTAGATCTGTCACCATGAGATGATCCTTGGACATGAAGCAATTCACCAATTAGTTTAATCACCATGTCCCTGCTCAGGCTGAACAACTGCCAGCAGTGTCAAGTTCCCAACTCCACACAGATTTCCGACAGAGCCAGACATTTAAAGTGGACCCATCAGTAAACCACTGCTTAACTCCTTCCAGACAAGAAGTGATTAAAGTCTTAGTTCACTTTAGGGAAAAATAACCTTTTTTTCCCCCCAGAAAAACAAAAAAATTGCATCTTGTCAGGCCCCGCAGACATGTCTTCCAGCCTTCTGTCCATACTGAAGTTATGGCTTTCGGTTAGAAAGCTGGAGGAAGAGTCAACAATCAAAGCACTTGTAGTCCATTGAGAACTACAAGCCATCTGCATCAAATGACAAAACGGGACTTGTAGTTACCCTGTGAACGAATGATGTGGCCGTGCGGGCAGGGCCTCAAACTATTGCACCGTTTTTAAATGCAACAGCAGCTGCTGTGGAGAGGAACCCTCGCCTGCTAACAGGAGGGGTGGGGGCTGGTATGTGTTATACCCTAGATACAGGTGTTTTAAAGGTGAACTTATCCTTTAAGTCTTTGTAACTAAAGTAATTTTGGGCTGAAGGGTGCGCATTATACGCCGATAGTGTACCTTGGATAGGAAGGAGAGGGACAAGCGCAGCCGGAATTCACAGAGCCATCATCTCCTGTTTACTCGGCTCACATCACACACACACACAGTGCCGCCTCCGCCACCAGCATTGGTCCAGTGTCCTGTCTATCACAGGACCTGGTGCAATGCCGATGGCGGGAATGTGTGACTGCCGACAGAGCCGAGTAAACAGGAGATGACGGCTTGGCGATTTCCTGCACTGTTCAGCCTGCATTGATAAAAGATGGTAAAGCTGCAGATGGGCACCGAGCAGGCTGCAGACGGGCTGCAGATGGGCACTGAGCAGGCTGCATTGATGGGCACTAACCCTTATTTTAATTCAAAGTTTAAAAACGTGTTTTTCCCCTCAAACTGCCCTTAAAATGAAGGTGCGTGTTATATGCTGATAAATACAGCACTATGTAGCCATGTTTATCTAAAATGAGGGGCTTTTTTTTCCTGTGGGGCTGGTTTACATTTCTGTGATGCATTTTAGGTGTGTTACCATCAAACGCTATGATGTGCTTTTTCATGAATGCGCATCAAAAACACAAACTGGGACTTAAACTACATTACAACAGACAATTGTGAATGCAGTGGTGCTGGGCCTCATTCACACACGATATGCTTTTGTGTGTTTATAGGACATTCATAAATGTACGTAAATACAGAGACAGATCCGATACTCTGAGTACATAAAAGTACAATAAATGAAAAAAAAAAAACACCACACACAAACATTTTGAAAAAAAAAAATCAATTTCTTCTGCACTGAAAGTTTAACCGAGGGAATTTTTTCTCCATTTTGGATAAAGGAAGGGTTATAACCACTGTCAGAATTGTTCTGCCATCTGTGTCCCTCTGGGGAGATCCCCCTTCACTTTCTCTTATCCCAAACAGCAAGTGAGTGACGACACAAAATTTAAGATTCTTTCACTTTCAGGGAGAACAGTCACCAGGACAAAATAGAGAAGGTGAATAATCCCTAAGGCCCCTTTCACACTTTCACACTTATGCGACTTTGCAGTGCCAAGTTTCACGACAAGTCGTTATAAATTTTCATTGGAAATCATGGGTATGTGTGACTTCATAGTAGTGCCTGTACTACTTTGGTCTGATTTTCATGCGAGTTGAGGTCCATAGACCTCAATTTTACACAGGCAGTCTGTGAAATTGCATTGAAATCGCAGCAAAATCACGGGACCCAAGTTGCGGTAGTGTGAAAGGGGGCCTAATAGGGGCACAGCAACAACAACCCGAAAGGTGTTCTAATCCCCACCCTATCCAAAAGGGGAAAAAAAAAAAAAAAAAAAAAAGAACACACAAGGACAACGCTTGTATTGTTAATGAATGATGATATACCATAGGTAGTCTGCATACAACCATCCATGGGTTATGAAAACAAGCTCTGTACTGTACAATTAAGATAAAAAACGTATTCAATTACTGTATATATGAATGAAGCCTTAAGCAAGGCTAGGAACAATATGTAAAGCACTGCAAGCCCTTCTGAAGTCTATTCCTGAGAAAGTATAAATGTTGGTAAACAGCGCTTTCCCTTGAAATTGGCTAATTTTCTGGACTTCATTGTTTTAAAATGGAGGTGTTGGTATTCATTACACCTCTATAGTCGGCACACACCAGCATGTCCTCAATGTACCAAGCAGAATGGATGAAAGTATTTCCACTTTTGCAGTCAATTTAGAAAACCCACTATGTTTGTGACATGTTCCCATTCTCATAGCATACCCAAAACAAATGTAACCATATCTTACCATTTAGGGCAGAGGTCTCCAAACTTTTTAAACAAAGGGCCAGTTTACTGTCCTTCAGACTTTAAGAGGGCCTGGATTGTGGCCAGCAGGGCAGAAAATGTCCTGGGCCCAGCATCAGTAAGACTAAATATAGCCTCAGGGTTGGTGGTCAATAGGAGTAGTACACCCCTAATAGTATCCCATCATTAGAATCAGTGAGAAATATTGCCCCATTGTTGGTGTCAGTAGAAGGAATAATGCCTCAAGGGCCAGATAATGGCTAGCAAAGGGCCACATCTGGCCCTCGGGCCGCAGTTTGGAGACCCCTGATTTAGGGGTTTGTTTGGAACAGACTGCAAACTACTATAATTTCCCAACAATTCAGCTCCCATCAACAGAGCGACATGCTGGGGTTTCCCCTCCATAACATACAATGCAAAATCTCAGCTTCTAGATCAAGAGTGTCATCTCCCCGTTCAGCCGCCCCGTGAGACGATCGCGGGGGTGCCCGCGGCGATCGAGTCCCCGGGGACCGCTCCCGGCGCGCTCCCGATGGCACGGACAGGCAGAAAGGAGGGACTTCTATATACGCCCTCCTGCCTGTACGTGCCGTCTGTCGACGTACTGTCGACGTAGATCGTCATGCGCCGGTCGGCAAGTGGTTAAAAAAAAAAAAAAAAAAAAAAAAAAAGCGCCTCAAAAACGCCATCCAATGAAATTAATGGGAAGTGTTTCAAAAGCACTGCAAATTGGTTGTCACGTGACCAAACAAATAAATAAAAGTGCGCCGCTAACACCGCAAAACTTTTTATGGGCAGTTTGGGCGCTTAGTGTGAAAGGGGTTTAAGACTAGATGTCCAGAGCAACACTGCTTTATATCAGATGTCAAGACGCAACCCACCATTAGAAGTCAGTCCTCCCACCATCCCTTACATCATAGTGCTGCTGCTGGGAAGAAGCTGGGGGGCAGAAATGGGAAGCAGAAAGTGCAGCATCTGGAGAAGGACCAGAGGAGGGCACATGAAATGGCCTGGTGGGCCTCGTGTTTGACAAGTGTTCTAGATCTTCAACCCGTTGCTAGGACAGTGTTCAAATCTAGTTTACAACTGATAATGAGATCTGCCAGCACATTACAGGCAGGGTAAAAATAAGGGGATCACTACCTCCACAGCACCTTATAAGCATTGCAGATAAACAAAAGCAAAGTAAGATTTTTTTTTTCAGGAAAGAACATGTTAAACCCCAAATATCAAAGTTAAAATATTTCTATTTTATGTTATGCGAATGGGGACATGTCACAGATATAAAGCGTTATCCCAATTGACTGCATAAGGGGGACATGCACTTTAAAAGTAACCTTGCTGCTAAAACACAAAAGAAAGCCAAAAAGCAGTAAGAGAAGACTTTATACTTACCTGTCTGAGGCGCCTATTAGTGTAATCTTTGTTCTCCTGAATATCTTCGGATCACTTTCTGCTGTGTTTGATGCCTCCACCCCCCGTGCACTCCTCATATTTTTTTAGTTGGCACCCCACTCCTCTACAGAACACAGTAGCATGGAATGGGCCAGAGGAAGAGCCATACCATGGCGGAAGGCAGGCATCAAAACACAGCCAGAGGTGTCAGGAGTAAATTTCTTGGTTACTTTATGCAACAAAATTAAAGATTCTACAAAAAAGCAGTTAGTACAAACAAGTATAAAATCTCTTTTACATGTTTTAATTTAATTCAGCAACAGTCATTTTAAAAACCAAACTCTTTCCGATTTTCTGGGGGCATACAGCGCCAGTCAAGAATCCTATTCCCAGCAGGCTGATGTTTACTGTACAACTCCTCTCTTCTAGAGCAGCGGTGAAGAGCGGTGACAGCGAATGATCATGTTCGCCTTCCCCTTTTCTTCTCCTTGTCCATTCACAAACATGTATCTTTTACTAAATGCAAGGCATTCTGTGACCAGGCAACTGGAGATCCTGTTGTTCATCTCCCCCTCCTCCATTTTACAGAATACCTTGTATCCTGAGAAAGACTCAGAAGGCTTTATGTGAATAAATGAGGGGAGAGGAAAGGCAGGGTTAAAGTGGAAGTAAAGCTGGTTTGTCAACAAATGGCTGACAAGCAGGTTATTAATGACAGAAGAGTCCATATTGGTCTCTAACATAAATGCACCCTTCTGCCCGGTCAGCTGTCATGTTCACCGAGCCGCACAGCGTACATTTACGGGCCTCGATCCACGACGCAGGGATGCGACTCCTGTGTGCGGGAGTGGCGTCATCGTTGCCTGGCCTATCAAGTGGCTAAAGGCACGGGACCTGGAAGGAAGACGGGCGAAGATTGAACAGACGTGCCCCTGACGCTTCTGTCTCAGGGGTGCACTGGAGGACACCATCTGACAGGCAGATCCGCCATAATGTACCAACATGCTGTGCATACCAGTGTACATTATGGCATAACCCACCTGGGAGGCTTTCACTTTAACCACTTGCCGACCGGCGCATGACGATATACGTCGGCAGAATGGCACGTACAGGCAGGAGGGCGTATATACAAGTTCCTCCTTAATGCCTGTCCGTGCCATCGGGAGCGCGCCGGTCGGGACCCCCCGTGACTCGATCGCCGCGGGGACCCCCGCGACCGTCTCACGGGAAGGCTGAACGGGGAGATGCCGAGATAAACAGCATCTCCCCGTTCTGCCTAGCAACTAGTGACGCCGATCTCTGCTCCCTGTGATTGGAGCAGAGATCAGCATTCACTAGCTGACAGCCACGCCCCCCCACAGTAAGAAACACACCCCTAGGCATACTTAACCCTTACACTGCCCCCTAGTGGTTAACCCCTTCACTGCCAGTGTCATTTATACAGGAATCAATGCATTTAAATAGCATTGATTGCTGTATAAATGACAATGGTCCCAAAAATGTGTCAAAAATGTCCGATGTGTCCGCCATAATGTCGCAGTCACAAAAAAAAAAAAAAAGGCAGATCGCCGCCATTACTAATAAAAAATAATTAATAAAAATGCTATAAAACTATCCCCTATCTTGTAAACGCTATAACTTCTGCGCAAACCGATCAATAAATCGCTTATTGTGATTTTTTTTCCAAAAATATGTAGAAGAATACGCATCGGCCTAAACTGAGGAAAAAAAATGTTTTTTTATATATTTTTTGGGGATATTTATTATAGCAAAAAGTAAAAAATATTGATTTTTTTTCAAAATTGTCGCTCCATTTTTGTTTATAGCGCAAAAAAAAAAAAAAAAAACGCAGGGGCGATCAAATACCACCAAAAGAAAGCTCTATATGTGGGAAAAAAAGGACGCCAATTTTGTTTGGGAGCCATGTCGCACGACCGCGCAATTGTCAGTTAAATCGACGCAGTGCCGAATCGCAAAAAGGGGCCTGGTCCTTTGGCTGCAAATTGGTCCGGGGCTGAAGTGGTTAAAGACATGATTCCTTACAGTCACAGCCTCTCATCTCTGCAGCACTAGAAGATCACCACTCTGTACAATATACAGATTTACCAAACTGAGGATTTGTACAGTAAACAGTAGCCGGTCGGACATGGGATGCAGTTCATTAGAGGTAAATGTGACTGGTGCCGTGCCCCAAAAAATTGGCTAGAGTTCAGTTTTAATTCATGCCAGTGTTGTGCTGATTTGTTTTTTTTCCCTTGCAACCGTAGTGACCCTTTATGGTCCCCAAAAAATAAAAATGATATGTTAAGCATGCTCCTGTCAAATCAGCAATGGCACCACAAGAAAAAAAACATACAAATGCTACTTTCTATCACTTACAATCTTTCTAATGGCTTAACCTTTTACAATTTTTAATAAAAAAATAAAAATAATACTTCAAGAGAGAATATATAAGCAGGCAGGCAATGACCAAGCAAATTGCACAACATAACCTCTAGGTGACCAGCCAAAGGTATTAGTGGATTATGCAGTACAGCTGATCAGCGTTCATGGAAGAGCAGAGTAAGAGGATAGAAGCTCTCAGAACACAAACATATAGATTACAACTCAATGACTAAATGATACTTACCATAGGTGAATGAAACTACAGGGCATATAGGAATCATGGGTTCTTCTCTTAGCTGGCCAATCAAACAACTTCAATTCCTGGTCATAACTCACACATGCAGGTGCAAGTAGTTTACGATTCCCGTGTAAAAGCTGTAAAGAAAGGCACAGACTTTTACTGAAGAGAAACGTGATGCTTTAGGCTGCAAGCTGCTTATTTTAATCTGTCTTATAACTGTCTGCAGGGGCTGGTGAGGAGCTGGAGAAATCTGAAGGAGCAGCTTTCCCTTATCAGAGCACAAGAAGAAGGTCACACAGCTCTCGGTTTCAATCAAGAAACCAAATGCTCAGTGTGAAAGCAAAATGACAAACTAGCAAAACAGCTTGCTGCTCTCACTAAACATGCATCAAAAACATTGTATTTAAAACTGAACACAAAAAAAAGGTTAGACAAGCAAAAGCACTGACCTAGCAAAACAGAGCAATAATAATAATACGTAAAACCAAGTACTTCTCCGGCAATCCCTTCTGTGCTCCTGTGACCAGTTTTTAGCAGACAGACTGTCGAATACTGTCCCCCGTCGGATAGTGTCCTGCACTTGCACAGTTCGGTCGACAAGGAGACGCCGAAAGTCTCCGAAGATGAACGGCGCCTGCGCACTGAGCCCAGATTCAAGCCCCACCATCCAAGTGGACATAGAGTTAGACCCCTTTCACACCGAGGGCGTTTTGCAGGTGCTATAGCATTAGAAATAGCGCCTGCAATCCGCCCTTTAACTGCTGCTCCATTGTCTGCAGTGTGAAAGCCCGAGGGCTGTCACACTGCAGCGGTGCGCTGGCAGGGCGTCACAAAAAGTCCTGCCAGCAGCTTCTTTGGATCCGTGAAGGAGCGGTGAACTCACCACTCCTCCCCATTGAAATCAATGGGGAAGCGCTGTAATACCGCCGGCAAAACGCTGCTATTGCGGCGTATTTTTACCCTTTCTCGCCCGCTCGGGGGTAAAAGCGCACCGCTAGCAGCCGAAATGCGCTGCAAATCCGACGGTAAAACGCCACTAAAAATAGCAGCGGTTTACCGCCGCCACTATGGGCGGTGTGGTGTGAAAGGGGTCTTAGAATAAAAAATTTCCGAGCGAAGCGAGGCCGTGCCCAGAGCGTGGCAAGCAAAGCAAAGCCCTCTTACCAAGTGCCATTTTACAACATCTACCGTATGTCCACTTGCATGGTGGGGCTTGAACCTGGACTCAGGGCAGAAGGTACTAGCAAGTGCACAGGCGCCGTTCATCTTCTGAGACTTTTGGAGTCTTCTTGTCCTCCGTACCGCGCAATCGATGCACCTGCGCAGTACAGGGCGGACACTATCCGATGGGGGGGGGGGGGGACAGTTTTTGGCAGAACACCGGTCCAGGCTCAGGCAAGATCGCGACTATATAGTTGGGATCCGCCACCCGGCTCAGCCTCTCACGCCCCCTCCACAGCCCAGCGCTCCATTGAGAGGAGGGGGCAGAGTAGAGAGCCAATGACTGACAGTCAGCAGCTCTCTGCTCAAAGAGCCCCGAGAACCAAGCGATTGGCGGTGTTTGATTGCTCGGTTCTCAGTGTAAAGCTGCAAATATAAAAAAATAAAATAAAATTTATAATATATCTCCTTTTAAAAGCAGCACCCCAAATATTCCCCTGACCTCCGTCCAATGCTGTGCACGTCTGCAGCAGCTCTTCTCCCCTTTCCTGGCTCTTACAGGCTTGGCTGAGAACAGTGGCAACCATTGGCTGTTAGTCAAAACTTGTGAGCAGAGATCAGGGCAAAGCCAGCCTGTGTTTGAATAGGCGCAAATAGCCCAGCTCAGGATCTAGCTTGCACAAGTGCCCCCATAGCAAGCGGCTTCCTATGGGGACATTCGTGTGGAGGGGAGAAGCCAGGAGCACCAGCAGGGGACCCAAGAAGAGGAGGATCAGGGCTGCTCTGTGCATAACCACTGAATAGCACAAGTAGGTATTATACAAGTAGTAGTATTTATTTTCATCAAAAAACATTAAAAGCTTTACAATTACTTTAAACATTTAAATAAAAAGGCTAACTCACAAATAAAATGCTGATAGTTGGTCTACCAATGGTGTTAAGGAACAACAGTCACAAAATAGAATGTACTTTACCAACTGGACTTGAACACTTGCAATTACAACATTCTCAATACCAATTCCAAATTAAATTTTAAAAGTCTATTCGTATTGTCCCTTGCTTTTATATGAAAATGAAGCAGTTCAAAACTGACCATTCAAGGTGTTGGGACAACCAATGATATAGCTACAAATATCCATTTAGTTACATTCCGCTGTATCAAAAAACGAAACAAAACCAGCTTTTATAGAATATGTAACCCAACACTTCATTTTCCTGATACTTGCTGTACAATGTACTTGTATGAGAAAGTATCCGGTTCTTTGTATTGCTTCCTTTGTGTGAAATCCCTGGTGTCCCTGTCAGGCCCTCTGCATTCCTATTAAAAACTGACCACACTAAGCAGAACACTGTTTATATATATTTTGTTTATTACTTATTTATGCACAAAAAGGTTTTGCCTTTCATTTCCATTTTAAACCAAATGGGTTTTACAAGGTAATCGTTTACAATTACTTTAATTGCATTTAAAATTAAAAAGGCACAGGAAAACATAAAAATAAAAATCCCAAATTACCACATGCAGGAACCCCATGCAGTTATCAGAATTAAAATATATATTTTTTTTTTTTAGAAAAAAAAAAAAAGCAAACAGCAGCCCTTTAAGGGCCCATTTACATCAATGTGCAGACTTTGGAAAACACATGGGATCGTCCACAAGTAGGTGTAAATGGGTACCCAATGGCATGCCTAAAGCAAAAATGCATTTTCACATGCCAACATGCGTTTTACTAGAGGAAGATAGACAAGTGTGACTAGGCCCCAAGACTGATCTGATACTTTATTGTTGTGTAAATTCAATCCTTTCCAACACTGCAGACTCAGAAAAATAGGGGAGATGGGAGGGGGGCTGTGACTGCTGAGAAACCCCACAGCAGGCAAAGGTAAATGAACAGCATAGAGAGAGATAGGTTGGTTAATGATGCAAAGGGTTCTATTCCTATAATGATGCAAAGGGTTCTATTCCTATAATGATGCAAAGGGTTCCTGGAAAGACGGGAGGAAAGAAAAATAAAGGATCTAAACATATCCATTATAAACATTTAATCAGCACTGTGTCAAAGGTTTGTGTTTAACATGGCAGAAACCCAACGTACAGAAAGCCACAACATCAGTATACATTTTTTACTGCCCCGACTACATCAGATGCGAGGTCAGGTTCACACCAGTCCACACGCTGAACTGGAGGCCCGGAAACCTATTGATTATTATCTACTCAATCGACCGTGGACAGCCAATGGGTAAATTACCAACATGTTCCTAATTTGACAGTTGTTTTTAAAGGGTGCCCCCGCTCATTGATTTTCTACATGTTGTCCAGGTAGATCTTAAACGGGGTTGTAAACCCTCGTGTTTTTTTCACCTTAATGCATCCTATGAAAAAACACCTGTCTGTGACCACCGCCGCCCCCCCCCCCCCCTCGTTTTACTTACCTGAACCCTCAACCATGGGGATGCGCCGGGGTTCTCGGCTGTTGACTGGATAGATTGATAGCAGAGCAGCCATTGGCTCCCGCTGCCATCAAATTCAAAGATGCGGCCGCCGGGGGGCGGGGCCAAGTCCTGAATGCTGGACTCAGGAGCGCACCCACAAGGTAACCCACCCCCCAGGAGAGCGCTTCTCCCAGGGGGGGGGGGGGGTTTATCTAAAGCTGGGAGGAGCAGAGAGCGCCGCCAAGGGACCCCAAAAGATGAGGATCGGGGGCCACTCTGTGCAAAACGAGCTGCACAGTGGAGGAGTATGACTTTTTTTTATAAGAACAAAAAATGTTTAGTGTCACTTTAACCTCTGACATTGCCTACCACTGCACTAAGCCATGTGAATGATGCTATGCGATGTGTAGGAACAGTAAAATGCATTGTTACAATGCATCTAATTTTCTTTATTTTGGTCACAAAATGACACGTTAGGACGGCACAGTGGTGTAGTGGTTAGCACTCTCACCTAGCAGTAAAAACACTGACACAGTCCTCTGCCCTCTACTCCTCCTCTGACCCTGTGCGGGAGCCCTCTCTTTTCCTGCATCTCCCCTGCACCCCTCACAACATACTGAACTGTCACATGACACTAAAAATAGATATTGGTACCAGCGAGTACTTCAGAAAAGTGTCAATACATGTAATATGTCTTAAAAGAAAAAAAACTTATCCATGCATCCCTAGCACATAGAAATTATTGTTTTCCATGGGCCTTTGCACTGCAGATCAAAGTAGCCCAACGCATATGGTGTGAACAAAGCCGAATTGTTACTCTAAAATTTGTAGCCACAAATGCAGTAGACATGCAGTTTTGCATGGCTCAAGCGTTAGTAAAGAGTTAACATGAGCTCATGACATGAATAATGAACACTGGAGACATACAAATAAAACATGCAGTGAGCTGAGCTTGGCTCAGGCTACCAGAAACTGAAACCAACCTCTAAAAAAAGAAGTTCACTACTACCAATAAATAAAAACACACAGATGATATACATTAAATGGTTTAAGCTGTCCTCGGTGGGAAAATGGTTCTAAATCTCCGTAAAAGATATACAAGAGAATATGTCACATTTTTAGCAGCAAGCTTAGCCTGCAAAGGCCACTCTGCACAGAAAAAAGAAAGAAAAAAAACAAACATAAAATCTGATGTCAGACAAAAATCCTGTTGCTAAACAAGCACATTTTCCTTATAGGAGTTGCTCCCTTGATGGCATTCCTGGCAAAATATATATAAAAATTTTTCCCTTGCTGGGCTTCCGTATGTAGATAGCCGCCACCAGTGGCTCTCAGAATAGCCAAACTGGTTGCATCCATTTAGATGCAAGCTGCTGTTTGGCCCACAATTTTCCACCTGGCTCCTTCAAATATTTTTCAACTGAAAGGTGTGGGAAATGATAGGGCCAACATTGCCACCCTCTTTTTTTTTTTTTTTATATAATTAACACTGAATAGCTAGCTTAAAGTCCAACTCAAGGTTGTAGTGAAGTTTAAATAGTTTGTTTGGACCATGTTAAATTTTTGTATATACATACATACATACATACATACACACACACACACACACACACTCCCAATTTTTGGGTTGTCCCCAGAACAGGAATAGTAGGGGAATCTTCCAATGGGGACACTAGTTCTGGTGCCAACCAGGGATTCCCTCACTTTGGCTAGGTTTTGGCTCTGGGTCAGGAAGTGAAGGAAAATCTCAATGGGACATAGATGCCAAAAAAAAACTGACATGGGTTTTCTCTTTACCTTGGCCCTACGACCCCTTTCACACTGGGTAGTTTTGCAGGCGTTATTGCGCTAAGAATAGAGCCTGCAAACCGACCTGAAACTGCTGCTGCTGTGTCTCCAGTATGAAAGCCCTGTGGGCTTTCACGGTGGATCGGTGCGCTAGCAGGACGGTAAAAAAAAGTCCTGCTAGCAGCATCTTTGGAGCTGTGAAGGATCGGTGTATTCACCGCTCCTCTACCGCTCCTACCCATTGAAATCAATGGGACACCGCGGGGATGCCGCGGTAATACCGCCAGCAAAGCGGCGCTTTGCAGGGAGTTTTAACCCTTTTTCGGCCGCTAACAGGGGTTAAAACCACCCTGCTATCGGCCGAATACCGTGGCTAAAACGACGGTAAAGCAGCGCTAAATATAACGCTGCTTTACCGCCGCCGCCCGCACCGCCCCAGTGTGAAACTAGCCTACTTCTCTTTTGAAGCAAACTAAACCCTCCTATCCTTTTCAGACAAGGAAGCTGCCAACTTAGCCTATGATCTGTCACTGCCATGATGCTGCTCATGTGATCAGTTATGACACCAGACATTTGAAGATTTGACAGTTTGGCTGAGAGCACAAGCAATGTGACAATTAGCATTCCTAGTATCCAGGGAATTTAACAGTTTTTTTTTAAACTGTTAAATCGATGGGTTTAGTTCCACTTTAAGTATACCACTGCTATATAAAATGGTAAAATGTCTAGAATGCAATTATGCAGATTTGCAGTTACTGAAAGGTCCACTTTGATCTTTCACCAACGTCCTAGAGGGGTTGGGCCTGCCATCTCTTGGGGCATGGGCTGGACCGAGCTGTGTAGCTGACTGGACGGGGTCGGGTGTCCCCTGATGTTTTATTTATGGTAGCGATAGCTCATTTTGCCCTGGTTAGCGATTGCACCACTGATTTCATTGCAGCTTGCGACTACATTTAACAGAAGTCTATGCAAATCGCAATGAAATCCCCAAAAAGTAGTGCAGGAACCTTTTTCAAAGTGGCTGCGACTTGAGTTGGAACTATTTGAACGGTTCCATTGCCAGGAATGGGGTGCAAAATGGTTATGGGATTTTGAAGTCAAAAACCAGGGCTAAACAGAACTAAAACGTATATATTAGCTTGTATATTCTGACTTCATTTTAATATTCTAACCTATAAAGATTCTGCAGAACAGTGCTGTGTTTTTCTGTTCTATCAGTGGAAAGGTTACGGATACAAACTTTACAATAAACACCCTGTTCTTGCGTGTTGCATTCCATTCTCCCAGTCCACTGTGTCTTGGAGTCACAGACAGTTTGACAATTGTCCCATTGTCTAAGTGAAAAGTCCCCATTTTCTAGCTTTGTAGCAAGTAAAACAGAAAGCAGCTTGTTACATGGATCACTGAAAAACACAACTGCAAATAGCTGTGCAACGTTACAACTGTTCCTGATACTAGCAGGACTGTAGTGCACATATGCAAGAAATGTGTAGATAGAAAGAATTACAGCGCTAAACTCAAAAAAACACACAATAAAGTGTAGCAGCAGCACTAGAATAAGACAAGTATTCAATAAACGATGGAGGAAGGAAAGTGCAGCGCTAAAAAATGAATGGTAGTACCACCATTCAGCTGTATAGGTGAGTGGCGGAAATACCTTTCGGCTCCTCAACTGATGATTGAGAGAGTAAAAGTATAAACCTGCATAGACGTGACAGATATCTATTCCTCAGTGACAACTATAGGAAATAAACCTGTAAAAAATGCAAACAGTGGTGGTGATGCACACAGTGAGAATCACCAATGACATATAATCCTATGTGATAATTAAAGGAAATAATGTAAAACAAAAGCACAGCACGAATGATAATATTTCAAGTGCACACATTAAAGTCCCAAGAAAAAATCCTCAATATTGGTTGGGGAACAGATTCCTAGAGACAAAACTATCATATCAAATAGTGATAAAACAACAAAAGTCCAAAGTGATGAACTATGGATGACTTCAGACCCCGATGGTCCTAAACTGAATCTTCGGATGTATACACTTAGATGTGGAAAAGTAAAGATGTACGCTTACCGGAACTGGTGGACTCCCTGTCAGCAACAGGGAGTCAAACGGGCATAAAGAGGCTCTAGGTAGCCTACAATCTCGATATCCCAAGCAGACAGATGAACTGTGTAGAATCCCTCACAGCTGCGCCAACAGGATGCGGTCAATCGAGATGAGGGCAACTGTCATAGAATCTGGATATCCCTGGATGGAATGGAAATTCCTGGACGGCCACTTGATGAAAGGAAAATGGAACGAGCGGATGGTAAACGCTCGCTCACGGATGGGGCGAGAATTGGCTTGGAATGCTCTCCCAATAGGTGTCCAACCATATAGAGAAAAAATGATAAAAAAACAATCGGAGGAGACTCCAATAGTATAGATCAATAGAGTAGGTTTTTATTCAAAAAAACCATTTACAAAAACAAATATTAAGATAAAAGTGATCACATTTAAAAGCAGTGTGGGTGTAGGTATATCCTGGCCCGACGCGTTTCGTCTGCTACAGACGAAACGCGTCGGGCCAGGATATACCTACACCCACACTGCTTTTAAATGTGATCACTTTTATCTTAATATTTGTTTTTGTGGGTGGGTGTAGGTATATCCTGGCCCGACGCGTGGGTGGGTGTAGGTATATCCTGGCCCGACGCGTTTCGTCTGTAGCAGACTTCAACTGGGGCATATGCCCCAGTTGAAGTCTGCTACAGACGAAACGCGTCGGGCCAGGATATACCTACACCCACACTGCTTTTAAATGTGATCACTTTTATCTTATTATTTGTTTTTGTAAATGGTTTTTTTTAATAAAAACCTACTCTATTGATCTATACTATTGGAGTCTCCTCCGATTGTTTTTTTATCATTTTTTCTCTATATGGTTGGACACCTATTGGGAGAGCATTCCAAGCCAATTCTCGCCCCATCCGTGAGCGAGCGTTTACCATCCGCTCGTTCCATTTTCCTTTCATCAAGTGGCCGTCCAGGAATTTCCATTCCATCCAGGGATATCCAGATTCTATGACAGTTGCCCTCATCTCGATTGACCGCATCCTGTTGGCGCAGCTGTGAGGGATTCTACACAGTTCATCTGTCTGCTTGGGATATCGAGATTGTAGGCTACCTAGAGCCTCTTTATGCCCGTTTGACTCCCTGTTGCTGACAGGGAGTCCACCAGTTCCGGTAAGCGTACATCTTTACTTTTCCACATCTAAGTGTATACATCCGAAGATTCAGTTTAGGACCATCGGGGTCTGAAGTCATCCATAGTTCATCACTTTGGACTTTTGTTGTTTTATCACTATTTGATATGATAGTTTTGTCTCTAGGAATCTGTTCCCCAACCAATATTGAGGATTTTTTCTTGGGACTTTAATGTGTGCACTTGAAATATTATCATTCGTGCTGTGCTTTTGTTTTACATTATTTCCTTTAATTATCACATAGGATTATATGTCATTGGTGATTCTCACTGTGTGCATCACCACCACTGTTTGCATTTTTTACAGGTTTATTTCCTATAGTTGTCACTGAGGAATAGATATCTGTCACGTCTATGCAGGTTTATACTTTTACTCTCTCAATCATCAGTTGAGGAGCCGAAAGGTATTTCCGCCACTCACCTATACAGCTGAATGGTGGTACTACCATTCATTTTTTAGCACTGCACTTTCCTTCCTCCACATATGCAAGAAACATTAATGCGAAATGGCACTGCCTATGCCCCCCCCCCCCCCCCCCCGGAGTAAATCACAGGAAACACTCATATGCCAGACGAATCCAGCATGGTCTTTCTCAAACCCACCACTCTGATGGGATATGCTGGGTCCTGCGCCACCATTCTCTATGTCTTCAGGGGCCGACTGTCTCCGGGTTCTTGCAACCCAGCCCTACAACGTCCCACCGGTCCCTTCCTCCTCGAGCCGCAGCGAGGAAGCTGACGCTTCCTGGGATATTTGCAGTGGCTCCAAGGAGGCTACCTGGGTGTTTTTTTTAAGCTGGGTTACATTCACAGGACAGTTTGACAGTTTAGCAGTGGATAGTTTGCTGCGTTGGCCAGAACTCCAAAGAATTGCTGATCCTGGATCCAGCCATAAACTTATATGACAGCAGCAGCTGTTAACACAACAATGGGCAGGCAGCTTTTACAACCACCAACAAGAATCTGTTTCTTGCTGGCAGCCACCCCTGCCTGCTGCTGAACTGCCATGTAACTGTAGCCCTAAGGTCTGCATTAAATACTTGCAAAGCCATCAGGCAGGGACAGTAGGAATTATTTTATATAGGGATCATAAACTAAACTACCTTAAAGTGGTTGTAAACACTCCCTAGTGACTTAACTACAGGTAAGCCTAGAATAAGGCTTAGCTATAGGCAGTGGAAAGAGCTCCTAAACGTGCGCCATTTAGGAGATATTTCACTTGTAGTGCGCCAATGATGTAATCGGCGCATGCACTGTGAAGAAATGGACCTCCGTGCCGTTTGTTCCCCCAGCGTGTGCCATTACTAACGGCTCCCATGCTCATTCGCGGGAGTGACGTCACACAGTGTGATAGCACTCTGGCTTTCATACTGGGACTGCAGAGTGAAAAAAGGTCTAAATCAAAACAAGGGAGCTTTACCATAATGGTGAGAAAAAAGTGCATGATCTCACTACCAGAGGGTTGCAGAGCAAAACAAAAAAAAACAATACTGACACTATGTGCATCTACAAGCAGCCTGCTACTGCCGCCATCACTGACAGAATACTTAGACAAGAGAAAACATTTACAACAGGGTTCCTTCACACAATGTGCTGCAGTTTAGAGTATTGGAAACCAAATCCCACTTCAGAGCAATTCCACCATCCCTCATGGTCTATGCTAGAGGTCGACCGATATATTGGCCTTTTTTGGCGAATTTGGTTGATTAACACTGACCGCACCGTGCCCTGTCGACCCACAAGTGTTCCTCCTCCATTCCCCACACTCCATTGGCAGAGCTGCGCTTGACGCTTGTGAGAGCCGCTGAGTGTGTGAAACTGACACATGTAACTAAATGCAGAGAGGGGAGCTGTCAAAATTCAGCGTTGATGTCAGGGGTGGGCGGGACCCAGCAGCTATCAAACACAAGCCAATGGGATGGGACCTGGGCGGGCCGCTATGTGTATGTTGCCCGGCGCCCTTTGTTAAGCAGCCCAATCATTGGCTGGTGTTTGATAGCTGAAATTCACCGCTGAATTTTGACAGCTGGTCTTTCTCTACATTCAGTTACATATGTCAGTTTCACACAGTTGCACTACATCGGCTCAGTGTGAAAACTGCCAGTGCCAACCAGTGCCACCTAGCAAGGAAAAAAAAAAAGAAAAAAATTGGCCTAAAATATCGGCCGCAAAAAAAATTAAAATCAACATCATATATCGGCCGCCCCAATTTCTAAATATCGTCATCGGACAGAGAAACCCTATATCGGTTGACCTCTAGTCTATGGCAACAATCTCTACAAGGAGTATCTTAACATTCCTTGTGAGGCAAAGTTATATTAAAAAAATAAATAAATAAATAAAAAACATTGGAAATCCTGCTGATTTTTTTTATGTATTACAGATGTGCGCCACAGTCGCCTCAGTCCCCAATCAAAGCAACCTCAGAATGGGAAGACACCACCCCCACCATGGTCCTCGCCATGCTCACCTTCGTGAACGATGAGCTGTCAGTGCCCATGCAGTGGTCTGGGCATTTGAAATGCCTGCTCTTCTCCCTGCAGGGCTTCCAGGATGGATCAGAGCAATTCCGATTGGTCAGCATGGGCAAAAAGAATCGCTTTGTCACTCTGAACCACCCCAGAAGCGCTGAAGAGAGCTGTGTGTAGGCACTGACAGCTCATCACTCACAGGAAGCAAGTGTATCGTGTTCGTTAATCTTTTCCAAAAATGTGAACTAACACTTTAAGGCCCCTTTCACACGGCAAGCCCCCTTCGATCTGCCTGTCCGTTTTTCAGGCGGATCTGAGCGGGCCATCCATGGACTCCTATGGGGAGACTGATGTCAGCGGAGATGTGTCTGCTGACACCCATCTGCTAAAATCAGACTTATGGCAATACGTTAGCTATCCGTCTTAGCGGATCGGATGAAATCTGATGAAAAATGAACATGCTGTCCGTTTTCATCCGATCTCCCCATAGGAATCATCGGCACTCTGACAGGCCCCTCCCCACTGAGTGAGCAGAGACGGACCTGTCATCCGCCGTCTCAGCGGAGATCAATGGAGCGATCTCCTGTTGAGATGCTGGACTCTGCTGAATGGATCCACCCCGTGTG
Organism: Lithobates sylvaticus; assembly: GCA_028564925.1. Taxonomy (NCBI): domain Eukaryota; kingdom Metazoa; phylum Chordata; class Amphibia; order Anura; family Ranidae; genus Lithobates; species Lithobates sylvaticus. The sequence goes on from CM053026.1 coordinate 65,590,100, forward strand.
AAAGGGACCTTTTTTTTTCCAGTGAACATTGGTTTCACATTCATTTTTCATTCCAATACGTTTTTTGTTTTTTTTTCAACGGAGGAAAAATAGGGCTTTCATCTGTTCTAAAAAGAAAACAGATGTTGATGGAAGCGGATGTAAATGGATAATCATCCATTTACATCCGTTTTTCCATAGAGATGTATTGAGGTCCGTTTTTCATCCGACAACGGATGGATGAAAAACGGACGTTCCGAATGTGTGAAAGGGGCTTACAGTGGTTCTAAAGGTTGAAAGTTTTCAACGGTTTCAGCTCCCCTCCTAATACTCACCCGATCCCCCTCTCGATCCAGTAATATTCAAGGGAGCCTCAGCTATCCCAGGTCTCTCTCTATTCACTGGCTGAGACACAGCAGTAAATGAGAAGGAAGGGGGGTGTTGAGCCACAGCTCTATGTGTCTTTTGGATGCATAGAGCAGGGCTCAGGAGTGAGCACAAGTGCCCCCATGGCAAATGGCTTGCTATCTGAGACACTGGTAAAGGGGGAGGAGCCAGAAACACCGGCAAGGGACCCGAAAAAGAGGAGGATCGGGGATGCTCTGTGCAAAACCAGTGAGCAGTTTATATTACTTTCTGTCCCCCCGTTAGGGAGATTCACCCTATTTGTTCTGTGTACCATAATCAATGAAAGAAAATCCCAAATTTTGGGTTGTCCCCAGAACAGTAATAGAAGGGAAATCCAATCCAATTTTTTTACTCACTTCCTGTTTTGGCTCTGGGGCAGGAAGTGAAGGTGAATCTCCCCAATTGGACACAGATGGCAAAAATAAGCTTCACAGGTGTTGTATCAATCCTTTATGAAGTAAAAATACAATTATTTCTAATTATACAAGCTCTGGAAGGTTTTATCCCCATTTATTACCAAGCCATGTTTTGCTATTCAGCACTGTGCTACTTTAACTGATAATTGCGTCATCATGCAACTCTGTACACAAAAATACTTTTTTTTTTTAACACAATTAGAGCTTTCTTTAGGTAGCATTTGATTTTTTTTTTATTATTTAAAATAAAAATAAAAAAAAATTTACTGAAAATTTTGAAGAAAAAATCTACTGTTAAAAAATATATCCAATAAAAATGTCTTCATAAATTTAGCCTAAATGTATTGGTTAAAAAAAATACAAATAAAATAGTATATATAATAGTGTATAATAGCCGCCCTAACCATTTTCTATGGCCCCACATCTGAAGCAGGACCATGAATGGTGCGGTATGGTTCGGTTGTATGGGCCGCCTTCATAATGGAAACACTGAAAATAGTGTACCGTACCAATCCGCTCAGTGGAAACAAGGCCAAAGTGTGCTGGTCTGGACGTTTGATTCAAGAGACCATTCCATGCCGACCCATGTCTATGGGGAAAATTATCTCCCTCATTCTCTACAATAGCGACAGCCAATGATCCACATAGGACGAAGTAGTCCTACTACAATATTAACGGTATATATTGACAGTGACGCAAAAGGAAAAGAAATTTATATATATATATATATATATATATATATATATATATATATATACATACACACACACACACACACACACACACACACACACACACACACACACACACATACACACATACACACGCACAAACACTTTTCCTTTTGAGTCACTGTCTATACTGTAAATATTGTAGTACTTCGTCCTATGTGGATCATTGACTGTCACTCTCCCTGGTCTGATGCCTGTGCGCTGCTCTGACTGTGTGGGTGGAGCATTAACATTTGGGATATAAGGTACTTTCTTTCCCTTAATATCTGGATTTTGTTTTTTCGAAACGCGTTGGACGTTCTGTCAGACAGGTTTTGGGCTTTCCTCTCAGCTGCTTCCATCTCCGTTCCCAATATATGTGTTTGTTGCTTTTATTTCCACTCCTATGTCGTTGATTGGTATCAGTGTTCAAGAAATTTGTATATTTTTACTATAATACTGTCTGTGGTCCATTTAAATTGCCAATTTGAGGAACTTGTCTTTACTCGATGTATCAGGGATGTGGTCCACAATCAGTATAGTCAACTAGTTGCGGCAAATAGCCAATGTATTACCGCATCATTAGGGTGGGGCTATACGATGACCAACAGTGACGTGAACACGCCATTCAGGGATACCACTAACATTGGAAAGCAGTGCTGTAGTCGGTAGGAGACACCCTATTGGCGTTATCGCTTAGGTCATATGCCTGTTTGATTTTGCAATCTTGTAAGTGTATGTCCTATAAAAAGGGGGAATTTTATAGAATAAATCAGTTTGAAACTGGATTACGCTATGGAGATCTTTCTCTCCATGTGAATGAGCTCATTAGTGGGTGACCCGTCCTCTCGGCTGCAACAGGATCTGTGATCAATTATCCAGGGAGAGGATTGAAACCAAGATCTGGTGTTCTGTGCCTGTTACCCGGCACAGTCTGGTAAGAGTCTGATTCATAGGGGGATTTTTTTTACCCCCCGAACTCTACATGTGTGGAGGTGATGGTGAAATGTTATATCTAGGATGTACTCTACCAAATCTTTAATGAGAAGTGATCACATTGTTGCAACGATTACTTTTGGACTTTAACCACTTCCCATCCTGCCCATAGTCATATGACGCCCACAAGGTGGATCTCCCATCCTGGGTGGGTCATATGACGTCCTCCCATTCCCGGCCGCCTGGGGCGCACGCGCGATTGCCCGTTAAAACAACGGGACCGTGGAGCTGTGTGTGTAAACACACAGCTCCACGTCCGGTCAGTGGAGAGGAGACCGATCATGTGATCCCAGTACGGAGGAACACATGATCGGTCTCCTCCCCTTGAGTCCCCTCCCCCCACAGTTAGAATCACTCCTATAGGGAACACATTAACCCCTGCAGCGCCCCCTAGTGTTAACCCCTTCCCTGCCAGTCACATCTACACAGTAATCAATGCAATTTTATAGCAACGATCGCTGTGTAAATGTGAATGGTTCCAAAAATGTGTCAAAAGTGTCCGAAGTGTCCGCCGCAATGTCGCAGTCACGGAAAAAAAAAAAAAACGCATATCGCCGCCATTACTAGTAAAAAAAAAAAAAAAATGCAATAAATCTATCCCCTATTTTGTAGACGCTATAACTTTTGCGCAAACCGATCAATATACGCTTATTGCGATTTTTTATACCAAAAATATGTACAAGAATACGTATCGGCCTAAACGGAGTAAAAAAATAGTTTTTTTTTAAAAAATGGGATATTTATTCTAGCAAAAAGTAAAAAATAGTGTTTTTTTTTCAAAATTGTCGCTCTTCTTTTGTTTATAGCGCAAAAAATTAACGCAGAGGTGATCAAATACCACCAAAAGAAATCTCTATTTGTGGGGAAAAAAGGACGTCAATTTTGTTTGGGTGTAACGTCGCACGACCGCGCAATTGTTAGTTAAAGCGACGCAGTGCCAAATCGCAAAAAGTGCTCTGGTGAGGAAGGGTGTAAAATGGCCCGGTGCTTAAGCGGTTAAACTTATACAGTATGCACTTTTATGAGAGCACACCCGTAACAGCGGGAATGTGTTTGTTTATGTAGCGCTGCCTTGATGAATGTTTTTGTCTATTTGAAATTACTGTGATATTGCGGTGGACACAAACTGACACTTTTTTTTCTTAGGGACCAGTGACATTATTACAGTGATCAGTGCTAAAAATATGCACTGTCACTGTACCGAGAACACTGGCAGAGAAGGGGTTAACATCAGGGGCAATCAAAGGGTTAACTGTGCCTAGCTGGTGTTTTAATGTAGTGGGGGGGGGGGGGAGGTACTTTATGTACGTATGCTTATATACGCCTGTGTACCGAGTGATCAGCGGGTGCCGGCAGACATCGGGTCTGCGGGATCCACAGGTGAGAGCCACCGGCACGCGCGTCCGATACCTGGAAGTGCCGGATCACATAAATACACACACAATCCTGCGCAGCGTGGTCGCCCTGTAGCAGTAAAACAGCTATGGGGCAGTCAGCAAATGGTTAAATACCATGAAAAGAAATCCCTATTTGTGTGAAAAATATATATATAAAAATTTCATTTGGGTACAATGTTGCACGACTGCGCAATTGTCATTCAAAGTGTGACAGCACTGAAAGCTAAAAATTGGCCTTGGCAGGAAGGGGGTAAAAGCGCCCAGCAGGCAAGTAGGTAAAATGCAGTGCGAAAATGAGGGCAGACATTACAGTTGCATTACAATTTGGTATAAGAGGAGTCAGAGGGCCCTGCTCATTAGAGCTTACAATCTAGGAACACACATTCAACCCTTTGATCGCTTCTAGATGTTTAACCCCCCCCTCCCCCTCCCAGCCAGTGTTAGTACAGTGACAGTCCATATTTTAGAGCACTGATTACTGTATTAGACCCGTTTCACACGGAAAGGCATTTTTCCGGCGCTAAAGATCGCGCCTGTAAAGCTCCTCCCCTGCGGCCTCGGTGTGAGAGCCCAGTGCTTTGACACTGGGGCGCTGCGCTTGCAGGACGTTGGGAAAAAGTCCTGCAAGCAGCATCTTTGGGTTGGGGCAGGAGTGCTGTATACAACTGCTCCTCCACCGCCCCTGCCCATTGAAACTTTTTTTTTTTTTTTTTTTAGTAATGGCGGCAATCAGCAACTTATGCGATATTGCAGGAGGACAAATCTGACACTTTGTGCCTCTAAAACTTACAAAGATTCGTCCTCTGCAATATCGCATAAGTTGCTGATTGCCGCCATTACTAGTAAAAAAATAAAAATAAAAGTTTGTAGACGCTATAAAACTTTTGCACAAACCAATCTACATACGCTTAATGGGATTTTTTTTCCATACTAAAAATATGTAGCAGAATATACAGTGGCCTAAATGTATAAAGATAGGGCTGCAACTAACGATTATTTTGATTAGTTGGCTGATTATTGTTTCGATTAATCGGTTAATAACCTTAAAAAAAAAAAGTGTGGTGTATAATTTAGTTAATATGTAAAGTTTTAAAAAAAGGCAATCTATTCTTAAATACTGTATCTCTATGCAGTGGTAAATGTAAACAACCAACCATGGTTAGGGAGCAAAATATCGAATCCACTCTGAGAATGACAGAAGCGATATACTGTATATACGCTATTAGAGGAGATATACTGTATATACTATTAGAAGAGACATACTGTTTTTTGGCCAATTTGTTGTTGGGCAAATTTAAAAAACAAATTGCTGCAGCTTTTCTGCAGCTTCTCCATTGAAGTATATTGAACCAAAAAAGCACCTGACCCTTTCCAAATACGCAGCGGCTGAAAAAAGCGTAGATGTGAGTGTGTCCCATAGGAAACCATGTTAAATGAATTGTAGTGTGTTTCTGCAAAAAGCACCAAAAAACACAGAGATGTGAACCAGGTCTAAGATGTTTAGTAACATAATGGGGTTAAAAAAGCTAAAATGAGCCCTTTATAGTATATATAAAAAAAAAAAAAAAAAAGCAGATAATCACTACTGTAAGGGGTTAATTTTTTTACTGTAGAACTGTGAAAGTAATATTTACAGTAGCGATTTTCTCTTTTTGTACTATAAAGGGCTCATTTTAGTTTTTTTTAACCCCATTATGTTACTGGCAGATTAATAGATTATGAAAATAGTAATCGATTAATTTCATAATCGATTAGTTGTTTCAGCCCTATATAAAGATTTTTTTATTTTTTTATTTGATAGTAAAGTAAAAAAAAAAAAAAAATTTTTTATAGCGCAAAAAATAAAAAACCCCAGCGGTGATCAAATACCACTAGAGCTGCACTACAATTAATCGTCAAGAATCGTTATCTTGACTAAAGTGTTTCACAATTCTTTCTATGCAAAGAATTCTTTCTGCTCGTCTGAAGCCACAGCAGTCAAAAGAAAGGAAGAAAAAAAACTGGGCAGTCTGCCAAGAATCACAATATTCTTTAGCAGTGGAACTTAAAGCGGTATTCCACCCTAAAGTGGAACTTACACTCATCGGAACCCTCCCCCCCTCCGGTGTCACATTTGGCACCTTTCAGGGGGGGAGGGCAGATACCTGTCTAAGACAGGTATTTACACCCACTTCTGGGCATAAACTCCCACGGGAGTTTACGCCACTTCCTGTCCCGGCGCGCTGTCTGCCGGGACACACACGGGTCCCAGCAGACATCGCTGACGATTCTCATTGCGCTGCGCGACTCGCGCATGCTCAGTAGGGAACCGGGAAGTGAAGCCGCTAAGGCGACACTTCCTGATTCCCTCACCGAGAATGGCGCCGGCAGCAGCAGAGAGCCGAGCGATTGATCAGCCTCTGCTGCCGACATCGCTGGACCCTGTGACAGGTAAGTGTCCATTTATTAAAAGCCAGCAGCTGCAGTATTTGTAGCTGCTGGCTTTTAAAAAAAAAAATCTCAGGTACCGTCCCGCTTTAAGTATAAAAATTGTAACAATTAGTCAATGGAAAAGACTTTGTGTGCAAGAGCCCTTTCACACTGCACCGCCTAGGGCGTCAGTGGTGCTATTCGCCCGCTAGCGGGGCAGTTAACCCCCCCCCTCACTAGTGGACGAAAAGGGGTAAAATCCACCCGCAAAATGCTGGCAGAGCAGCGTTTTGTCCGCGATGTCGCAGCGCTGCCCCATTGATTTTAATGGGGAGGAGCGGTGAGTGTCAGATTTTTCCTCTGCAAAATCGCATAAGTTGCTGAGTTTCACCGCTCCAAAGAAGCTGCTGGCAAGACTTTTTCTGACGCTCTGCCAGCGCTCCGCTCGGGGCTTCCACACTGGAGCGCATGGAGCAGCTGTTTTAGGGCGTTTCTCAGGCGCTATTTTTAAACGCTATATGAAAGGGGTCTAAGTGAAAAAAAAAGTTGAACCACTTAAACACTAAACCTTTTTCTAACATTTGTTGGTTTCAAGTTACTTAGAACCCCCAAACATTACATACATTTTTTTTTTTTAGTAGACACCCTAGAGAATAAAATGGTGGTTGTTGCAATATTTTATGTCACGCTGTATTTGCACAGAGGTCTTTCAAATGCAATTTTTTTGGAATTACTTTAATGAATAAAAAAATAAAAAAAAAAAAAACACAACCAGTAAAGTCAGCCCATTTTTTTTTTTTTGTATAATGTTTGAAAGATTTTACGTAGCGAGAATCGTGATCTTCCTATCCTAAGCAAAAAAAATAAAAAAAATTCTGATTCTTATTTTGCCCAGAATCACGCAGCTCTAAATACCACCAAAAGAAATCTTTAATTTGAGGGAAATATTTTTTTTTTTTGTGTACAGCGTCGCACGACCACGCAACTGTCAGTTAAAGCAACGCAGTGCCCTATTGCTAAAAAGAAAAAAGGCCTGGTCAGAATGGGGGGGGGGGGGTAAATCTTCTGGAGGGCAAGTGGCTCATTTTGGCAGGTGGTGGACTGTGCCTAGAATATTAGACCATGTCTAGAAAATAAATGGTGCTCTTATATAGGGGATGTATTGTTTTGTATAGGTGATGGTGGTAGCAGTGTGTGGATGTGTAGTGTGCCCAGGCCGTGCCCTCTCCTCTCCCAGCACTAGGGGGTGATGAGATTCCTTCTCCTCACTGCCCTCTAATCCACAGACCCCTCCGGGGCCCCTCACTACTCCAGCCCCCGGCTAGGCCCACGCGGCGGCCTGTGCACAGCACTCCGGGCTCGTCACAGAGGACACAGCGCCATAGAGCCAGGCCGAGGAGGCGCTTATCACTAGGCCGCAGCCTGCTCCCCTCCCCCCTCCCGATGTCCTCTCTCTCCTCCCTGGCGACCTCCCTCCTCTACCGTCCCCGCCTTATACTCTCCATCCCCCCTTCATCACCCAAGACACACACACCTGTCCGGTGCGCTCCGTTCTCCTCTCCAACACCGGCAACACACGTCCTCCGCTGCACACACTCGCCACACTGAAGAGGGCGGGGAAATGCGTGACGTCAAACACCGGCAGTGCGTAGGGCTGGCTAGAGCCCGACGGACGCCACCTTGGGGCTGGCAGAGGGTGCTCAGCGTACTCTGGTACGAACGCCTCAGACGTTCGGCACGCTCGCAGCTCTGCTTGCCAACCAGCGACGCCTTGACGTCATGAGCGGAGGACGTAAACGGGGGCTTTACTGCTGGGAACATTCTGGAATGCGCAGTGTCGTGATTCCAAGTGCAGTGGCCAAGTGCAGTGTTTCCTGAGGCTTGTGTTACAGGCTTTGTGAGCCAGTATGGTTACTTACAGCGCCCACATTAACCACCTAAGCCCCGGACCATTTTGCTGGCCAAAGACAAGAGCACTTTTTGCGATTCGGCACTGCGTCACTTTAAGGGCTCTTTCACACGGGCGGATCAGTGTAGATCCGCCCCGTGGATATCCGCTTGCGGCGATCCCCGCTGAGCAGGAAGATGACAGGTCCGTCTCTGCACACTGTGCAGGGACGGACCTGTCACAGCGCCGCTCTCCCCTATGGTAGATCGGGTGACGACGGACCGTAGAGTCCATCATCATCCGATCCGCTCTGCAGACGGATGGAAAAATAGGGTTTTCCTCCGTCTGCAGAAACGGACCATAGCGGACACGGACGAGATCGGGTGTCAGCGGATGTTCATCCCGCTATCCCATAGGGATACATGTATGTCCGTTTTGCATCCGAAAACGGAAGGATGAAAAACGGACATACGGACCGTCCGTGTGAAAGAGCCCTAACTGACAATTGCGCGGTCATGCGACGTGGCTCCCAAACAAAATTTACGTCCTTTTTTTTCCCCCCACAAATAGAGCAAATAAACCCTGTGGATCAGTTTAAATTGTATCAACCAATCTCTTACGGAGATAAGTTGTAGAAAAGGATACTCCCAGGCGTCTTCCCAGTCCTCCGATTCCAGATCAGGGATCTCGCCCTGCCACTTAGAGAACAAATCCTCCAGACCAAAATGGACCCAAGGTTGGACCGTAGGAGAAGATCTGGGGTGGATCCAAATTGGGTAGTGAATGCGTGGCAAATTTTAAGAAATAAAAAGAAATTGTCGATTAGTAAGCCCAAATTTCTCTTTAAAGGAATCTAACGGTAGCAGGGAGCCACTAGTTCAGATATGTTCCAGTTTTTTGATACCTCTGGCAGCCCAGAACCATGGGTCCGGGACAGACAGAAACCCTCTCCCATAGAGGGTATGCCCAGGCCAAAGCTCTCTCAGAAAGCAAAGATATCATGAAACCTACTTTGCTTCTGTGCGTGGGAAACGACTGGGGCAGCATCTTAAAGTATGGTTGAGAAATCCTCTGCATTGGACTGGATTGCCCCCAAATCGATGGGGAAGCGGAGCGGAACAGACATATCTCTTATAGAGGTAGTACTCGAGGCGGGTGCCTGCACAGAGCCTGGAGCAGCAGCAGGGACAGCCTGCAACACATGTTGTACCAGGGCAGCCACAGTGGGAGATTCCAGGTGAGCCGTGCGACTCGGGAGCATTTGTAATGCCATGGAGGAAAACTGATGCATGCGGTGATCCTGCTCATCCAATCTGGAAAAAATATTATCAACAAGTGGATTGACTGCATCTTCTGAATTCATGTTCTTCACCTACTGTCAGAAACCATGAATCAGACCGAGACAGAAGTACAGTTAAATCACACTTGTTTAATAATAAAAGTAAATAGAACAAACAAAGTCAAAACAAGCCAGAAAGTCAGGAAGCAAGGAATCAGCATAGTGGAGCAGCAAGCAGGATCTGGAGCCAGAAGGAATGTCAGCCAAGCAAGTCTTTAACAGGAGCGCAGGAGAAAGTCACTTTGATGTTGATCAAGGTGAAGGCAGAGATCATCTGGGCTGGATGGCTTAAGTAAGCAGGACTGACGAGCAGGATATCATCAACAGGTGAGTCACTGTGGAGAGATAGGAGCTGACAATTAGCTGACAGCTGAGCGGCCATCTCAGAGAAGGAAGGGCTGAGCCCAGCCCTGACACAGACGAAATCCCGATGTAGCTGTATCCAGTTGCTATGGGCAACTGCTGTAGGAATAACGCCTTTGCCCCACAATGGGCGCCAAATGTAGCAAAGTCCTGGGTCCCCTGAGGCCTAATAGTGACCTCCAGAGTCAGGGACAGCTGACATCCTTCTGTGTAGAGTGGGTTACAAGGCATGGTGGGTGTAATGCAAGATGAAATGGTGGGCGCCAGACGCTTTTTGAATGCAAAGAGATTTATTGTCTCTTGAACAGAAATTTGGGAGAGAGGGTTAAGGCCAGGATACTCTTAAGTAGATGCAATGATAATTGGCAGACTCTGAGACTTCTATAGGAAGACAGCTATACAGATGAAGGCCTCCAGCCAGATACCACTTATGTACAGGTAGGACTGCTGTTTCCTATGGCAACAATCTTGTAGCAGTTACTAACGGCAGTTGTATTCAACTATTGGCAACAGAAAACCGTTCTCTGCTTACTCCACAGTCACTCACTGTGGGTCTTCACTCAACGAACTCCCAGTCTTTCACTAGACTTCGGATCCAATAGCCACTGAATCCCCTAAACCCTTCCACTTTTAGCACTCTGTATCTTCCTCAAGCGTCACCCCCGCTTCCCTGCTGGGTCCCTGGCTTGGCACTCACAGATACTCTTCAAGCGTTACACCTGCTGACCCGCTAGGTCCCTGGCTTGGCACCCACTGATGCACCGCAAGCGTCACCTCTGCTGTCCTGGTGGGTCCCTGGCTTGGCACTCGCTGAAGTTTTCCCACTTCTTCACCATCCCTGGCTGGTGAGAAGACTGCTCTGGTACTGGCTTCAGCTTAATCACAGTGGTCTCCGGTAACAAGGTGGATGGTCCCTTAGTGGCGACAGCTTCCCCTACCACCTCCGACCACAGCTGTTTCCCCTTCCGGCTGAACCGCTACTTGGTTGGACTACAAGCCAGCAGTCCCAACCCTATGCTGCTCTCCTGCTCCTGGAAAGGCCCTCAGGCAGCCTAGCAGCCAAATGTCCCCCGGATAGGCCTTAGGCTTCTGGTCTAGCAGCCAAGGGTAGCACAACACACGTTCACCCAGACAGCCTTCCAGGTGGCACAGAACCCCGATCTCCTGACTCCACCCAAATAAATAGGCTCTCCCAGCAGGCCAAGGGACCAAAGAAAATCCCTGCCCATTGGCTGAGACACCCCATCCATTCATGTCTGAGCTTGCATAGCCCCTGTCTTATCTAAATGTCACTAGCATAGTGCCACCCAGTGACAGAAGATAAAGGGTGCAACAAATCCAGATTTAGAGAGGAAACAGTTGATCTCCTAACAACTGGCCAAGGCAACTATCACCTGGCAAATAAATTTGACAACAACCCTGCCTAAACATCAGGGTGTTACATCAACACTAATGCCTTGTACACATTGTCCGACATCCCGACAACAAAATCCATCGGATTTTGTCCGAAACTGGTGTTGCATACACACGGTCGGACAAAGTTGTCGGAAAATCCGATCGTTCGGAACGTTGCTTACGACGGAACTACATAGAGGCTAGTAGCCAATAGCTTTGGTCTCGTAATTTGATCTGAGCATGCATGGCACTTTGCCCGTCGGTATTCTCTACAAACGATCGGAAAAAGTCAGATCGGATTTTGTTGTCGGAAAATTTTAGATCCTGCTCTCAAATTTTTTCCATCGGAATTTCCGACGGAAAAAGACTGCTAGAGCCCACCCACGATCGGATTTTCCGACAACATAATCCGACCGCGTGTACGGGGCATTAGGACTCTGGAATGAAAACCATCAGGGCACACACGATCGGATTTTCCAACAACATAATCTGATCAGACCTTTTCCGTCTGAATTTCCGACCGTGTGTACAGGGCATAATACTTTCACACAAACCAATTAATATACACTTATTGGGATATGTTTTTTCATGTAGCAGAATACATTTTGGACTAAGTTTATGAAGAGATTACATTTTATTGGATTTGTTTTATAACAGAAAGTAAAAAATATGTTTTTTATTGATTTTATTTTTTTTTCTGTCTTTTTTTTGTTCATATATCAAAAAAAAAAAAAAAAATCAGTGACGATCAAATACCACCAAAAGAAAGTTCTATTTGTGTGAAAAAAAGTGATATAAATAAAATTTTCGTACAGTGCTGCATGACCGAGCAACTGCCAGTTTAAATAGCACAGAGCTGAATAGCAATCAATCACATTATATATATATATATATATATATATATAATCAATTAATATATCAATACATTCAATTTATGTGAACAAATATATAAATGTGCATTCACTATATATAATCAATTAATATATAAACTCTGTGCAAACTCAATATATAAATATGTTAAAGGATAAGTTCACCTTTGAAGAAAAAAAATACACATCTTTTTGCAGGTAACAAAAAATGCAGGTGTAATGCAGGACTCCTGCTGACTGTCAGTGTAAGCTGTCTGCTCGTACCTCGTATCAGTTACACACTGACAGGAAGCAACGACAAACTACCTAGAGCGCTCAACTGCACCCTACTAGTTCATTAAGAACTACAAGCCGAAAGCCGCATAGGCTGTTGGTACTTGTAGTTCATTCATAAACAGAGATCTGTGAATGATTGATGCTGCCACCCACATGGCTGCGTTTTTTTTTCTTAAATTGTGACAGCAGGTTTAGGGAGAAGATCCTCGGTTAGCTGTCACTAAAAGCAGCGGGTGGGGGAGAGGCTGCAGCAGAGGGAACATGTTACATGTTCCACCCTAAAACATGTTACATTTTCCCACCCTAAAAACAGGTGGAACATGTTCCCAAAGTGTGAACTTATCCTTAAAATACCATCTTTTTCCACCACCTGCTACATGTGTCTAATAATCCTACAATGTCACCTTGTGCCACACACCCTAAAGGACAGCAGCTCATTCTTAATTTGGGCCTCCAATTCGGAAAGGTCACAAAGTGCTTCAACAAATATCTACAAGCTGACTACTCGCTGTCTAGGATCATGGACACTAGGCAAAGTTAAAAAAAAATAAAAAGTGTGTTGGAAAACAGTTGCATGATAAAGAAAAAAGGCTAGTATAAAACAGATGCAGTGCCTACCCCGATTTTCCGGGAGCCTGATGGTGACTACCAGAGGTAGGGAGGGCTGACATAATTCCTCAGGGTGCAATGTATTGGGCATGGTGGGTAATGAACAAGAAAAAAAGGTTGGGCGCCAGTCACTTTTATGCTTAAACAAAATAGACGTTTTTTTCTCAGAAAAGGAAAAATGTAGGAGAGAGGGGATAGGGCACAGGACACCCTTATGCCGTGTACACACGGCCGGACTTTTCGACAGCAAAGGTCCGACGGACAATTCGACCGTGTGTGCGCTTTATCAAACCTTTGCTGTCGAAAAATCAGACAGACTTTAGCTTTAGAACATGTTTCAAATCTTTCCGACGGACTCGAGTCCGGTCGAAAAATCAGTTCATCTGTATGCTAGTCCGACGGATGAAAACTGACGCTAGGGCAGCTATTGGCTACTGGCTATGAACTTCCTTATTCTAGTCCGGTCGTACGTCATCACGCTCAAATCCGTCGGACTTTGGTGTGATTGTGTGTAGACAAGTCCGATTCTACGGAAGTCTGTCAAAATTCTGGTCGTGTGTACACAGCATTAGTAACGATCAGCAACAGACAGATTGGCAGACTCATTCGACAAAAATAGGTGAGATAAGGTAGAAAAAACAAAGAGCATCATGAAGCACTTCAAACTTGTGGATTATATGAATGGATGCAGGGGTCAAGTCCTGGGGAAAAAAGTGTGGGAACTCCCACCCACGATCCACACCCCCACCAAAAAAAAAAAATATACGCTCATATGCACGAACGCTTCAAAAGTGGTATTTTTCATCCAATTTTCGTATTGTGTGTATGAAGCTTAACTGTTAGTACATAAAAAAAAAACAATCCTCAATAAACATAAATACGGTAATTCTCTGAATAATCATCATTCATTCAATTGTGCTTCGATGCAAATGTGAACATCATATTCTGATCTTTATTGGGGAATTTTATTTTGTATATAGAGTGTTTACGTGGTGAGTTTACACTTTTCATTGAACAGAGTTTGGATAACACAGGGTTAAACGGAAAGGTCATAAATGAACTGCACATTATCTGGACAGAATGCTTGGGGAGATAGTGATGTGTTCCTGCTTAGGAGATATATGTTAGCTTGGGGGGCTGCAAACTCTGCAGGGCTCCAACACACATTCGCTGCTATTCCAACCCTTCACATATTTCCACATAAACTTCCCTCCTGGCATTAAACTTTGCCAGGTATTGTGATCAGCTTACCACCCTAAACTGATGTTCCTCCCTCAGCTCACCTTTCTCCCTGCATGTCCTGTGAGCAGAATAGCTGTGCTCCTCCTCTGGGTTCTCTCTTCATATGGCACTGAAGATAGAGGAGGGGGGGATTCAGCGGGACACACAGAGCAAGTATGCAGGAGACTGATGGGGAGGATAAAGAGACAGAAAATCAGGAGGGGCCGGCGGGGAGGAGCACATCACGAGAGGTCTGACTAAATACAATCTCTTAGCAGCAGGGACCTGATCTACCTGTCAGTTAGCTGTGATTGACAGGTAAATTGAAGTGGAAGCTGTCATGGGGCCCCCTACTGGCAATGCCTGAATGGTCAGTCCACCCCTGGTGTGCGTCACTTACTATTGTGAGCTGTATCGGCGGCTGCTGGTGTAGCATCTGCCACACAGCTCGCATACTTCACAGTCTTGCAGGACACGGCTGCTAAAGGGAACTGAGTTCCTGTTGTGGAAAAAGTACAGGAACTCCGTTCCCATACGTTCCCGCAGGACTTGAGCCCTGGATGGATGTAGCTGTAATGTAGAACAATCCATGGCTGATGGCGGGGATCAAACTCAGTGCAGCTGGCAAAACACTGGAAAAATGTGAAATAAACAAAATAAACTATATGCAGCACTCTGTGAGTGAGATCCAAACGTGTAATGGTGATGAAATTAGACAGTTCTAACCATGTAATGGTGATCAGAAAATGTTTATTCCATCAAAAGGTATAATGCACTGAAAATAAAGTTTAAAATAAGAAGATAGCGTAAAAACACTGATGTGTTGTGCAAATTGAAATAGTTGTTCAACATTACCACAGTTGACCTCAGAAAGGGGAAGAGGGGTTAACAGTCAGCCAGAAGGCTTGCTGGTGTGATATGGGGGGGGGGGGGGGCACCGATGACCATGCTAGAAAGAATAAAAATCCAGTCACAAGAAAAAGGCTCAGAGGCTACTAGCTGATGATGGAAATTCAGCCTGGTCCGAGATGGATGGTGCCGCTGTGGGCAGGAGGACAGGGGGACTTTGAATCTGGGCTGGAACGGGTGTGAAGTTGCCTGGTTGTGGCCCAATGCTGGGCTCAGCGGGTAGAACAACTGGGAGGTAACACACTAAATCAGGAGAACCGGAGGAACTGAGCAGAGCCTGGAACAGTCAACGAACATGGGATGATGTCATACATGCATCCGGCCCCCTGATCTACAAGGAGGGACGCATGGATTCCAATCAGGGTTTTTTTTTTTTTTTTTTGGAAGCATGTGATTAGAGCCAGAGGCTCTAATAGGCTTCAAAAAAGGGTGGGCTCGGGGTGCAGAGCACTGCGCTTGAAGGCCCACCCAGTTGTGTGACAATAGCGTATTAATATTTTCTATTATAACACTAATTCTCCTCCCAGCCAATCAGGAAGTGGGTCATGATTGTCCGAAAGGAGATCTAATCAAATTGGCCGTCAGGAGGAGGAGGGAGGAGACAGCAGGGAGGATTGTTTGCTGCCCCCCCACCACCAGCCACCACTGCTGCTGACATACACATTATGGCAAGAACCACCCACTACAATATAGGCTTTAGTTTTGCTTCAAACCCAGCTTGACCTTACTGTTACATTAGCACAGTATGCTAATTCCTTCCACCTGCCATGCGTCATGATGTACTGTAATGTCCCATACACACGGTCGGACATTTCGACCACAAAATCCATCAGATTTTTTGCGAAACTTGTGTTGCATAAACACGGTCGGACAAAGTTGTCGGAAAATCCGATCTTTCCGAATGAGGTGACGTACAACACGTACGACGTGACTACGTAGAGGCCAGTAGCCAATAGCTTTCATTCCCAAATTTATTCTGAGCATGAGTGGCACTTTGTGCATCGGAATTCTATACACACGATTGGAAAAAGTCAGATTTTGTTGTCGGAAAATTTAAGGTCCTGCTCTCAAATTTTTTTCGTCGGAAATTCCGACGGAAAAAGTCAGCTAGAGCCCACACACGATTGGATTTTCCGACAACATAATCCGATCGGACTTTTCCCGTCGGAATTTCCGACCGTGTGTACGGGGCATAACATTGAAAGTGAAAAAAGCTCTCTGAAACCAGCTCTGGGCTTTACCGCCCTACTGTGCTACATAAAATTTGCATCCTTGTGCCCATTGATCAATAATCTGTGGGGATAAATGACTCTATTTCAAAAGTTATTTTCAATCTTTTTGAGGGTTCATGCACACTGGACGCTCCTAGATGCCTTTGCCCATGGCAGCAGAAAACACTGGACGCTGGTAAACATGTGAGCCGCATTTACCCATATTTAGCAGTGTCAAGCACTTGGGTTTTAATTAATTTCATTGGCCAGAAAAATTTACTTAATTGGCACTTAAGCGCTAAACCTGCCTAGCGTTTACTAGGTAAAAGCCTATGTGTGCATGGACACATAGGATTGTATTGTGTTGTGTTCAAGGACTTTGACAAAAAATCGTCAAAATCGTCAAAATTGTCAGTTTAGAGCAGCAGTGTGCATAAGGCCTAAATCTGCAGTTTTGATAAAAATATATTCTCGGTGATCCTGGTAGCCAGAAAATGTTCTGTCCCTGTTTCCCAGCTGTGCCCCTGTGTAGACACTAGGGATGGGCTCAGGCATGTTCGGATTGTACCCGCCACAAAGCCGTCATTGCACACCACCAATCATAGGCAGTGAGGAATTTCCCGGACTGCAGCCGTGCAACACACGCTGCCTATGATTGGCAGTGTGCAATGACAGCTTCCTGGGAGATTCGATCGGAACATGCGGGCGGCACAGTGGTGTAGTGGTTAGCACTCTCACCTAGCAGTAAGAAGGGTCGCTGGTTCGAATCCCAACCACGACACTACCTGCCTGGAGTTTGCATGTTCTCCCTGTGCCTGTGTGGGTTTCCTCTGGGTACTCCAGTTTCCTCCCACAATCCAAAGACATGCAGGTAGGTTAATTGGCTTCTGTCCAAAAATGGGCCCTAGTATATGAATGGGGACCTTGGATTGTGGGCTCCTTGAGGGTAGGGACCTATGTGAGTATGCAATGTACAGGGATAGGGAAAATTGTAGACACTCAGGTTGAACTGGATGGACTGATGTCTTTATTCAACCTTACTAACTATAAAACTATGCCTGAGAACATTCCTAGTAGACATCCAGCCTGTCACAGGGGTTTCCCATGAAGACTACAAGTGGCTGCTTTAGCACACTGAATGCAGGCATTGACCACCATTGTCCTCATTAGGAAATCCACCTTGAGAAATGCCACACAGAAATCACTGGCATGCATGCATTTAGAATGGAAGTGGATGCAAAGAAAATGCAAAAAATGTGTAGCATTTAAATGTAACAAACAATAAAAACTGCCGAAAACAAGCATTTTAGTTTAAAAAAAATGCAGCTGTTTATTGTGAACAGCATTTTAGCAAACCAAATGTCAATTTAGTTAGGGTTCACATCTACTAAATTGACACTAATTACCAGGGCTTTTTTTCAGCAGGAACTAGGGGGAACTCAGTTCCACCACCTCTGGCTCAGGTCTTCTGCTCCCTGCTCACCACTATCACGTGGTAACACTGAAGTCCAGCTTCTGCGTTTACAAGTGATAGCTTATCTCCCAGTAGCTCCCACAGGTCAGATCTCCTGCGTAGATCCCACTGAGTGCTGGACAGGGACAAGGGAGATACAGAACGGGTGCCCAGGGTTCAGTGCAGTCATGGGCAGGAGAGGGTGCATGGTAGGCTGCACCCTCTGTGGTCTCCATTTTTTCCCTGGTGACCAGTTGTTGATGCTCCTACTGCATGAGCTCCCTTGCAAGTGACTGTAGTATATTATAGTATGCTGGGCTATAGTATGCTACAGCCAGATAGGTGCTTCAGCTTAATATTGCAACAAAGGTAAGACATAAGACAGAAGGTGGAGCTTTTGAGGAGGGTGGAGAAGATGAGGGCAGTGGAGGGAGGGGGTTGTATGCAGAGGGAAGAGCTACTATTTGATGCCATTTGCCAGGTATGTGTGTGTGGCGGGCATGGTTGAGTTCCTGCACCTTTTCTCTGAGAAAAAAAGCCCTGCTAATTACTAATATTATAATAACACTGGGAAATGTATTGTTCTCTTTTTCTTCCTAATTACAATATATTTATACTGTATATATATATATATATATATATATATATATATATATATGTAGCACTAACCCCCGAAGGAGCTGCTGGTTTGATTTGGGCTTACCGTTACCTCAACTGCTTGCATCTCCGTCTTGGGGATTCCGTGGAAAGTGTCCCAAAGAATGTGAATTTCCAACACTTAGTTCTTTTTATGATTATTTATTCAAAAATAAAAGCAAAGTCTCTCAATAAAAAGGGTCAGAGGGTTAGGGGTGAGTTCAGGCACTTTATAATTGCGAGGTAGAGTTAGTAGGAAAATCCAGAGGATAAAACTGTTCCACAGACTGGATTCAGCAGCCCCCGGATAAGCCCTTCTCACTTGGCCTAGCAGCCGGTGGTTTGCTCGGTAAAGTCTCTGCCACAGACTTGTTAATTGAACTTGAGCATTACTGAGAGGCTTTGATAAACTTAAAGAACTGCCATACAGTACCCGTCCCTTTCAGCCGGTCCGGCGATACTGTATGGGTGTTGATCCGGGTTGCCTCCTCTAACTGAGTTTCCAGGTTTCTCCAGAGATACCAGCCTTGCGCTCGGTCCTCTCTTGGTGACAGTCCTCCCCTGGATCCTCCAGTTTCTGGGCCTCTCTTACAGGCTAGACAGCACCGGACCATCCCTGGATCAGTAGGCCACAAGACTGTTCTGGGCCAACTCCCTCAGTTGCGTAGCCTCGGGTCAGCCGACCCCAAGGCTCAGGATACATGGGTTGTGCACCCCAGGCCAGGAGGGCCATGAGGTCCGGATGACGGAAACCCAGCACACCCTAGGATACCCTAGGACTCTCTTCCCCGAAAAAATGGCGCCTGTACCTTAACCGGTTCCCGACCGGCGCACGGCGATATACGTTGGCAGAATGGCACGTACAGGCAGGAGGGCGTATATATAAGTCCCTCCTTAATGCCTCCTGCGCCGGTCGGGACCCCCGTGAGGCCGGTCGCGGGTCCCGCGGACTCGATCGCCGCGGGGACACCCGCGATCGTCTCACGTGAAGGCTGAACGGGGAGATGCGGAAGTACACAGCATCTCCACGTTCTGCCTAGCAACTAGTGACGCCGATCTCTGCTCCCTGTGATTGGAGCAGAGATCAGCATTCACTAGCTGACAGCCACGCCCCCCACAGTAAGAAACACACCCCTAGGCATACTTAACCCCTACACTGCCCCCTTGTGGTTAACCCCTTCACTGCCAGTGTCATTTATACAGGAATCAATGCATTTAAATAGCATTGATTGCTGTATAAATGACAATGGTCACAAAAATGTGTCAAAATTGTCCAATGTGTCCGCCATAATGTCGCAGTCACAATAAAAATCGCTGATCGCCGCCATTACTAATAAAAAAAAATTATTAATAAAAATGCTATAAAACTATCCCCTATCTTGTAAACGCTATAACTTCTGCGCAAACCAATCAATAATCGCTTATTGCGATTTTTTTTTACCAAAAATATGTAGAAGAATACGTATCGGCCTAAACTGAGGAAAAAAAATGTTTTTTTTATATATTTTTGGGGGATATTTATTATAGCAAAAAATAAAAAATAATGCGTTTTTTTTTCAAAATTGCCGCTCTTTTTTGTTTATAGCGCAAAAAATTAAAAACCGCAGGGGCGATCAAATACCACCAAAAGAAAGCTCTATTTGTGGGAAAAAAAGGACGTCAATTTTGTTTGGGAGCCACATCGCACGACCGCGCAATTGTCAGATAAAGCGACGCAGTGACGAATCGCAAAAAGGGGCCTGGTCCTTTGGCTGCAAATTGGTCCGGTCTGAAAGTGGTTAAGTACCCTTACCCAGAATGCACAGTGGGCAGCCAACTCACACCGGGTGTTTCTGGGTAAAGGGGTACCCAATACATTCAGCCTGTTGTACTTCTACACCTACAGTTGGTGACAGCGACACCCACAGTCAAGGAGAAACCAGTGCACCTCAGCTGAACTGGTACAGAAACCAGAACTTTAGAATAATTAGTCTGAAGCCCAACTGTGGCTCCAGAAAACGTAACTTTGAAAAATAATAGCGCCTGCTTGTCAAGAGCCAGCGCTACATACTCCCCCCTCCGCATTAGACGATGTCCTCATTGTCTAGAAAAACAAGAGACTTTCAGTCCTGAAAGTCTAGTACCTGAACTCAAAAACTGGGATGAGGAAGGGAAAGAAAGGGTAAAATGAACATACAATATGGTTGAACAGATTGACATAGAACAAGTTATATCACACATAACTCCCAACATCTCACTATCTAAAGCACCCACTCTCCAGTAGCTTGATAGACGATCTCGATGATTCCTGAAACAAAGCACACAGAAACAGAAAAACAAACATATTAAAGCGGGATTCCACCCTAAAGTGGAACTTCCGCTTTTCGTAACCCTCCCCCCCTCCGGTGTCACATTTGGCACCATTCAGGGGGGAGGGGGGTGCAGATACCTGTCTAAGACAGGTATCTGCACCCACTTCCGGGCATAAACTCCTACGGGAGTTTACGTCACTTCCTGTCCCGACGCGCTGTCTGCCGGGACACACACGTGTCCCGGCAGACAGCGCAGAAGATTCTCATTGCGCCGTGCGACTCGCGCATGCGCAGTAGGGAACCGGGAAGTGAAGCCGCAAAGGCGACACTTCCTGATTCCCTCACCAAGAATGGCGTCGGCAACAGCAGAGAGCCGAACGATTGATCGGCCTCTGCTGCCAACATCGCTGGAACTGGGAGACAGGTAAGTGTCCATTTATTAAAAGTCAGCAGCTGCAGTATTTGTAGCTGCTGGCTTTTAAAAAAAATTCTTTGCAGGTACAATCCCTCTTTAAGTGTACAGTTATAGGAGGCAAAGCCCCATTTCCTACAGAAAATGTGACTTTCTCTCCGGTGTATTTGACTATATGTCTAAGTGCAATTGTCTAACTTTTTTTTTTTTTTTTGCAAACTCTCACCATCTAGTGGCAAAAGCAATGAAACGCAAGTCCTATTATACAAGTGCTGTGGTCGATAGATGACCTTCAGAAACATATTTGGGAAGCACCCACCAATGCGTTTAAATTCAAGATGGTGCTGCTATAAGACCAACAAACAATAGCGAACATATTACAGCGCACACATTCAAGAATGACGTTTCCTGCAGGGCTAGTTAAAAACACCTGAACATATTCAAAAAATACAGGGGTTTGGTCACACTATATGGTTATATAGTGCTAAGCCCACTTACTGCGACAAAGTACCCCGAATTAGTGGGTCCCACCCTAGTAATAGAATGAAAGATCCTGCGTCTCAACCATGGGAGCCAAACTCCTCTATGTGGGAGAACTGAAAGGATTCCTCCTATACACTGGTGGCCACTAAATAAGAGGTAATGAAGAGGGGGAGGGGTGCTCTAACCCAAAAAAACCTGGTCAGGGTTTATTAAAACATACAAAAACATATTTGGGAAGCACTCACCAATGCGTTTAAATTCAAGATGGTGCTGCTATAAGACCAACAAACAATAGCGAACATATTACAGCGCACACATTCAAGAATGACATTTCCTGCAGGGCTAGTTAAAAACACCTGAACATATTCAAAAAATATGGGGGTTTGGTCACACTATATGGTTATATACTGCTAAGCCCACTTACTGTGACAAAGTACCCCAAATTAGTGGGTCCTACCCTAGTAATAGAATGAAAGATCCTGCGTCTCAACCATGGGAGCCAAACTCCTCTATGTGGGAAAACTGAAGGGATTCCTCCTATACATTGGTGGCCACTAAATAGGAGGAATCCCTTCAGTTCTCCCACATAGAGGAGTTTGGCTCCCATGGTTGAGACGCAGGATCTTTCATTCTATTACTAGGGTAGGACCCACTAATTCGGGGTACTTTGTCACAGTAAGTGGGCTCAGCACTATATAACCATATAGTGTGACCAAACCCCCGTATTTTTTGAATATGTTCAGGTGTTTTTAACTAGCCCTGCAGGAAATGTCATTCTTGAATGTGTGCGCTGTAATATGTTTGCGATAGATGACCTTGACACGAAGCTTTCTTCTGAGAAACCTAACACTATCTAACTAGTCCCCACAGTTCTTGTACTTTGCAAAAAAAAAATGTTTTACCAATAAAACGGGGGATCAGGCAGAGTCAATGTTTTCCCCTTAGCGTCCACGGTGATAATGAAGTATATGACGTCATCCTTTCCCGGCCGGCAAATGAGAACTTAATCTGAGTATATGTGTCTCCCGAAGCACCAGTGCTGAAGACACCCGGTGAAACATTCATACATGCTGTGAGAGCATCCTGGCTTCCTGAAAGGCTTCGGCACTCTCAAATGGTCCCACACATCACTGGCATACCAATGTTCCCTGTTTTGTTCAATCTCTTGCATTCAGTGGTGTAACTAGAACCTTCAGGGCCCCCGGTGCAAGAAACCATGAAGGGCCCCCCCTGAACCCCAGCCGAGGCCCTTCCCTCCAAGTCTGGTGGTGGAACTCCAGGGCTCGGTCACAGGTACGACTTTTGTAAGCCCTGTAGTTCCACCACTGGTATCAGCAGTTTTTTTTTTTAATTTTTAGGAGTCCCGTTGGGGGACTTTGGTGAGATATCAGAGGTCTAAACAGACCTATGATGTTAGACCTTTGAGACAAAGAGGAAGAAGGGAAAGGGAAATTGGGACCAGCCATATGTAGAGGGGGCGGCTCTCATAGGGCTGCACTGCATCTGTGTGCTTAAAGTTTGTTTGCCTGGGAGAAGCATGCAGTGCAGTGTGAGCCGGACTCAGGGGGTGGGACTCTGGTTGGGGAGGACAGACACCGGACTGAGCAGCACTGCATGGAGCAGGAGAGGGGGACCCGGAGGAGCGGCAGAGGACACAGGTTGTGTGGGGAATGCACAACTAAAGAGTAGCCAGTGCGATAGTCGAGCATGGAGCTCTGCTAGTCACCCCCCACCTCCAGCCACCCGTGCGCCCTGTGCCTAACCGCCTATGCTGCCACTGGCCATATGTAGAGGGGGCGGCATGGGCCCCTTGCAGCACAGGGCCCGGTTGCACTCGCGACTGCTGCACCCCCTATAGTTACGCCCCTGCTTGCATTATTTCTCTTGGAACATAAGGGAATTCCAGTCCATATTCTGTAGCCACCCGCTTTTTCAGCAGCCGCTGTGATCAAGCAAGTCTAGACAGGGCTCAGGCACTTCCATCTCCAGCAGGTACACAAGAGTTTGGTGACTTTTGCACCATAGCATAGGAGGGCAATTTCTGTGACCCAGGCAAACTGCTTCCCTTAGGTAAAGTCTCGCTAATAGTGGTAGGGGTTCCCGCCCAAGGCGATGCACTCCCTGAATTTAGGGCTAGCCAGCCGGATACATTACATGTTGCAGCAACATCATCTGCATTTGCCCATAACATTTACTGGGACAAGTCATCATCCCCTGATAAGTCAGACAGGGAATCTATTTCAGAGTCCCGCAACTCTTCTGCCTGTAAATATCTACACACAGTCCCACTAAATACATTTCCCCCAGAGTTCTCACCCGTATCTGCAGTGGATTCCTTGGGAGCGATCACTTTCTCCCGATCTGATCCGGGCAAGTTCTGAAGTAGGCCTCGACTGTGGCCGCAGGAGGCTTTCACATATCCCACTTTCTTGCGGGTTGGTGCAGAAAAGTGTGTGGGGGTGGAAGGAGCAGCTTCCACAATGTTTCCAGGTTGTTCCTCTGGTGGTCGTAACATTACCATCTCCCTCCGGAACACTGGTTCTAACAGTCGGTCTCGAAGATGTAGGCCCCGCCATAGGAGTGAACGTATCGGACTCCTCGGTGGCAATGCCGTGGCCCAGTTCATCCGATAGGCACGAGGGGGCACGGTGGGTTGCTCCACTGTGAACAGGTACTCCCCGCATTGTAGGCATTGGACAAATGACCGGAGGTTTGCGACCAGTCCCTCGCACTTGTTGCAGAGCATGCCCAAGGCCTCGACATCTCCTGTGGTATACAGTACGAAACGCCCCTGCGGTCTCAGGCGAATCCCTGTATCCGTCAGCAGAGTTCCAGGCATTTTGACACTTGTGGCGTTACCCACAGAGAACATCCTGGGTCCCAAACCGTGTGTATGGGGCATTAAGGCGTCAGCATATCAAGACATTTTGGACAATTTCATGCTCCCAACTTTGTGGGAACAGTTTGAGGATGGTCCCTTCCTGTTCCAACATGACTGTACACCAGTGCACACAGTAAGGTCCATAAAGACATGGATGAGTGAGTTTTTTGGGGTGAGGGAACTTGACTGGCCTGCACAACCCGATAGAACACCTTTGAAATGAATTAGAGCGGAGACTGCTAGCCAGGTCTTCTCGTCCACATTGGTGCGTGACCTCACATATGCGCTTCTGGAACAATGGTAAAATATTCCCATAGACACACTCCTAAACCTTGTGGACAGCCTTCTCAGAATAGTTAGAGCTGTTATAG
The DNA here is from genome assembly GCA_028564925.1 of Lithobates sylvaticus. NCBI lineage: Eukaryota > Metazoa > Chordata > Amphibia > Anura > Ranidae > Lithobates > Lithobates sylvaticus. Next base: position 65,615,022 of record CM053026.1, read on the forward strand.
CAGCAAACAGTGGGTCAACTGATTGTGTAATATTATATACTTTTTTTTGGGGGGGGGGGGGGGCACAGGACTTCTACATGCTTGCCTAGAACCTGCCTATTATTTACAACAGTAAGAAATCTGTGTGCTGCTCTCTTACAGATATGGAGGCTGAACATAAATTACCATATACAGTAGTTCTATCCTTTCTTCTTCCTAACATTGATGTTGAACAGTTAATCCCTTATTTTGCATTACTTTGCATGTTCATCATTTGCGTGCCTTTAACAGTGACAGCTGGTAAGGCTTTCTTCTAGTACATGCTAATTAGTTTTTGAGAGCTATGCCAAATATTATTAACTATCAACATTTTTATTGGAGGAGCAGGAAGGCAGCTATTCCTCACGTGGAATGTGGCTGTGCTCCTGGTAAGTCCACACATTTTTTTTAAAGGTCAATCACAAAGCATTCCTAAAAGTGTTCTATTTAAAGGAAACCTCTTATGAGATAATAATGGAGGCTGCCATTGCTGACCTCATGCTGCAAATGCTAGTTGGCTAACTGTCAATATGACCCTTTGGCTTCCTTGCTGTCGAAATTACTGGCCATTATGTTAGGGCAGAGGAGTTCAACCACCTTTTAAGCTCGATATACACTAGTGTCTGCCAACCTTTTGGACCTCATGAACAACTAAACTCACAATTTCAGACCGATAACATGAATTTTACATGCTTTATACACACAATGCTTCAGCTCCCTGCCCCCCTCCCCCTGGATCACACTGCTGCCTTATACACACAATGCTCTGGCTCTCTGCTCTCCCCTGCATTCTGCATCACTCTGCTGCCTTACACAGACTCATCCTTGGATCTCACCTCTTTATCCAGCCATGTGCTTGAGCTCTGTGCTCCCACCCAGTCTTTGATGTCTCAACGATGCCATTGGAAGCCCGCTTCTTCCTCACCTCCCGCTCTCTGCACTACTCCCAGCACCTCCCTCTGAGTTCACAGGAGCTGCAACTACACAGGAGGCATTAGGTATCAATGCACGCTGACAGTATGTATTGACTGTCGAAAGCTATGTACTAAGGATCAGATTATTAAACAATGGCTCCGAAAGTCGTATTTTTTGTCCGATTTTCTCATAGTGTGTACTAGGCATAATCAGTGGCGTTGTTAGCCAGGTGCGGGGGTGCGCGCCGCACCCGGGTGACACCCGCCAAAGGGGTGACACCCGTGGGTAGCGGCACCGCTAACACCGCCAGCCGCCGTGTCGCCGTGTCTCACCGTCGCCGCGGTGTCCCTCAGCGGAGCAGAGCGGAACGAAGCCGCCTCCCCCTCCTTTGTTTACATCCACAAAGGAGGAGGAGCTCGAGGGACACACACCGCTGTCTGTATCTGAGGTCTGTGATGGGGGTGTCTGTATTGAGGGATGGGTCTGCACTGGGGGGTGTCTGTACTTTGGGGGGTCTGCACTGAGGGGGGATATCTGCACTGGGGGGTCTGTACTGACTGTCTTTTGGGGTGTCTGCACTGGGGGGTGTCTGCACTGGGGGGTCTGCACTGAGGGGGGGATATCTGTACTGCTGGGGGGGGGGCTGCCCCGGGGGGGATCTGCACTGGGGGGGGGGATATCTGTACTGCTGGGGGGGCCTGCCCTGGGGGGATCTGCACTGGGGGGGGTCTGCACTGAGGGGGGATATCTGTACTGCTGGGGGGGGCTGCCCTGGGGGGGATCTGCACTGGGGGGGGGGGTCTGCACTGAGGGGGGATATCTGTACTGCTGGGGGGCCTGTCCTGGGGGGTGTCTGTACTGAGGGGTGTCTGTACTGCTGGGGGGGGGGTCTGCACTGGGAGGTCTGCACTGAGGGGAATGTCTGTACTGAGGGGGGGTGTCTGTACTGCTGGGGGGTCTGCACTGAGGGGGGTTTCTGTAATGCTGGGGGGGGTCTGCACTGAGAGGGGTATCTGTACTGCTGGGGGGTCTGCACTGAGGGGGGTGTCTGTAATGCTGGGGGGGGTCTGCACTGGGAGGGGTATCTGTACTGCTGGGGGGTGACTGCACTAAGGGGGGGTGTCTGTACTGATGGAGGGGTCTGCACTGAAGGGGTGTCTGTACTGAGGGAGGAGGTTTATATTGATGGAGGGTGGTCTGTACTTAGTGTGGGGGTCTGTACTGAGGGTGGGGATATATACTGCGGGAGGGGGGGGTCTGTAGTTAGTGGAGGGGGTCTGTACTGAGGGGGGACTATAGTTGGTGGGGGGGGGGGGGGGGGTGACACCATTTTTTTTCGCACCGGGTGACACCAACCCTAGTGACGCCACTGGGCATAATGGTGCAAAGCACAAGATCTCCCCATGTGTGTGAGAGTGTTTGAGTCTCAGCACCAAATCACAAGTCCAGACAGTGCAATGGGGAGGAGCCAATGATGTCGTTCCCCTGCTGAAGCTTCAACATCAGCCAACCCAAGAGGTGGTGAGTGAGATTAACCACAAATGTTGTTGTGTTGCCTAACTTACAGTTTCTCTTTAACATGAGAGAACATTGTTGCCATGCTTTGAAATAAAAATATTAGGTAAAATGTTAACATAGAGCATCTCCAATAGAGCATATGGAATATTAGGTTTGTGGTTAACATAGAGCATCTCCCACCAATGAGGCCTCTATCTCTTCCTTGTCAGAGGAAGTTGTGACCCAACCTATAGCTCTATGAGATGTCGCCTCCTACTGTCTAAAACTTGCCTGTCCACATTTTGTCACCACAGCCTCTCTGGGATGACTCTCTCTATTCCCTCATTCCTCTTCCACAGTCATAGAGGGGTTTATTTACTAAAGCTAGAGAGGGCAAAATGAGTCACAATTCTGCATAGAAACCAGGTTTTATTGCCAAAGCTTCATTGAACAAGCTGAGGTTAGAAGCTGATTGGTTGCTCTGCAGAATTGTGACTCATTTTGCCCTCTCTAGCTTTAGTAAATAAACCCCAAAGTGTCAGTTCTTATCCCTATATCTTGAACTTCAGGATAAACTACTTAAAGTGGAGTTCCACCATTTTTTTTTAAATTTTTTAAAGGCAATCCGTTCTATTAAACAATTTTAAACACTATTAATCCATGTTATTAATGAAATTGCCCGCTCAACTCACGTTTTTTTTATAGTACTTTATTTCTGCTCTGCAGAGCGCTTCCATCTCTAGTGTGGGCATGTGAAGCCCACTACCATTCTCTTCCAGGATATGGTGATGCTGGATACCCAGCATGCACCTCCCATTCTTGTGCATGTGCCATTTACACAGGGTGCCATAACAACGGTCGGCGAAGGAGGAAGTGCCCGCCCTTCCTCTTTCGGAAGTGTTGTTGCCTTTGCTCGCATCTTTCCGGCTTCTAAACAACGTGATTCTAACCTTCGGCGCTGCCCACTGACTCCTGGGAAAGATGACACACATCTCCCAAGAGCACAGGTGAGCACAGGCGCCGAGGGATATGACGTCAATCGCCGCGGACTGGAAGTGGCAGAATAGAAGGGACCCCATAGCAACAGTGGTTACTGAGTGAGTAAAAAAAAAAAATGTTTTTCCAAATGTTGTTGCTCAAGGAGAATGCTATGGATTTATGTAAAGTCGATTTTATCAGTGGCAACAAGCTATGAATAGCAAAGCATACCCAGAATCTCCAATACAGTGAACAAAAGTGCCAAAGTCTGGCTCTGTAGAGGACGTTGAGTGCAGGGTATGTGTGTCTCCAGGACGGTGAACGGAGAGAATACATGAAGGCTGAACTCGCATAACTACCATAGAGGAATAGTTTGTGGTCTTCAGTGTAGCCTACTTATCTCAGCGAGCTACCAATCCACTTTGATGGCAAAAATAGACCACCTAAAAACAGACATAAGTCTAGTACAGGACCCTGATAAAATCAGAGATTACACTACTAATGAACATTCTTTGCCATTCTGTACACTGCTCACCAAAGCTTTGACACTGGAGTTGAGAGAAGAAGACTCCTAAAAACCGTATAAGAGTACCCATCTTAGGACTGCTGGAGGGAGATTATTATTTCTGTTATTATACAGGATTTATATAGCGCCAGTTTGTGCAGGGCTTTACAACATGAGGGCAGACAGTAAAGTTACAAAACAATTCGGGAGGAATAAGAGGGCCCTACTCGTTAGAGCTTACAATCTAGGAGGGAGGATAGGGTGAAACAAAAGGTAATAGCTATGGGGGATGGGCTGATGGAGAAAATAAAAGTACGGTTGTTAGGTGTGGGCAAAATACGCTTCTCTGCAGTGAAGGGTTTTCAGGGATTGTCTAAAAGCAAACAGAGTAGGAGATAATCGGACAGATTGGGGTAGGGAGTTCCATAGGATGGGAAAGGCTCTGAAAAAGTCCTGGAAGCGAGCATGGGAGAATGTGAAGAGCTTGCTAGACGAGGTGAGAGGTGACCAGGCAGTGAACTAGGAGCTTTGTGGTGTCATTGGTTAGAAAGAGGCGTATTTTGGAGATGTTGCAGAGGTTGAGGCGGGGTCATGTCACATTCGGCTACCCATCACATTTTGCTACCCGCTGGAGTGCGCATTCGCGACGCCGCATATGCGTTCCAACACTGTTGTAAGACACCACTTTGCCACAGGGCCCCTTGCAGGCTCGCTTCGATGGTCACACTTTGGGCACGGCCTCACTTCGCTCGGCATAATTATAATCTAACTCTATGTCCACTAGGATGGTGGGGCTTGAACCTGGACTCAGGGGTGTGGCCACAAAATTCTGCGCAAGCGCAGATTGCCACAGTGTTGGAACACATATGGCGACGTTGCACATGCGCAGTCCAGCAGGTAGCCAAATGTGATGGGTCACCATATGTGATGAAAAACAGTGGCAAGATTTGGACAGTGGGGCCGAAAGGATAGTTTAGAGCCCAGGATTACACCAGGAGATGAAGGTAGGGACCCAGCTACATTTACAGGAAATTTGCAGGGCGCCTTGTCCCCTACAAAACAGTTTCTAAATCTGTTATGGTTAAAGTGTATTTAAATCTTAAACTGTTTAAAATGATAACATATGTCTTTCTCTATGATGTGACCTCCACACCAATAAATCCTTCTGTGCTTCAACAAGACTCCTCCGTGTCACCACTGTGCTCTCACAGTATGTAAACATAGCTTTACAGCTAGAAATCCAGACCAGGAAAAATTAATTAAATCTAAATGATGTCAACCCTAACTATAATCTTCTGGAACGTCAGCAGCTTAAAATCAAAATGAACCACTTCAATACCGGGCACTTTCCCCCCTGCCTGCCCAGAACAATTTTCAGCTTTCAGCGCTGTCGCATTTTGAATGACAATTGCACGGTCATGTAACACTGTACTCAAACTAGATTTTTATCATTTTATTCCCACAAATAGAGCTTCCTTTTGGTGGTATTTGATCACCTCTGGGGTTTTTATTTTTTGCTAAACTAACTAAAAAAGACCGACATTTTTAAAAAAAAGTTTATCTTTGTTTCTGTAATAAAATTTTGTTTTCTCCTTCACTGACGAGCACTGATGATGCGGCACTGATGGGCACAGATGATGCGGCACTGATGAGTTGGCACTGATATGTAGAACTGATGGGCACCGATAGGCGGCACTGATATACAGCACTGATGGGCACCAATAGGCGGCACTGATATGCAGCACTGATGGGCACTGATAAGCGTCAGTAATTGTCACTGATAGGTGGCACCGATGGGCACTGATAGGTGGTACAGATGGGCACTGACAGGTGGCACTGATGGGCACTGACAGGCGGAATTAATGGTTACTGACAGGCGGCACTGATGGGCACTGATAGGCGGCACTGATTGACACTGACAGGTGGCAGTGATGAACACTGATAGATGGCACTGATGGGCAGCACTGATGATGAGGTACTGACATGTATTACTGATGGGTACTGATTGTCACTGTGATGAGCACTGATTGGCACGGTGGTGGGCACTGATTGGCTCTGTTATGGGCACCGATTGGCACTTGTGTGGGCGCTGATTGGCACTTTTATTGGTACTGCCTGGCGTTAATAATGGGCACTGACTGGTAGCTGATCTGCACCTCTCATGGGGGCTGTGCTGATAATCAATGTGCTGATTATCAGCACAGACCCCCCCCCCCCCCCCCTTTCTGACAGAGCCGCAGATCAGCTCCCCCTGTCAGCGCAACCCCAGGAAAGCCTTTACCGGCACTTCCTGGTTCACGCAATGATCAGCTGTTCAAAGCTGGTCACGTGGTAAGGATGCAGTGTGTCAGACTGACACAAAGCACCAACGATCACGACAGGCACGCGCCAGCATGTTATCCTGCTGGACGTCATATGACGCCCAGTCAGGATAACAGAACCACTTCACGGTCATTAATCTGCTATAGGCTGGGCAGGAAGTGGTTAAAGAAATGTTTCAGGCTGGGCTCACACTAGTGCGAATTGGATGCAGGGCAATTCGCATGACAAGAGACTGTGACCGGCTTTCTATGGAGCCGGTTCACATATCTCCAATGCGGCTGTGGAGCGGCTTGCACAGGAATCCTGTGCATCTTTGGCTCAGTTTCAGGGCAGAATTTAGGCAAAAATTCAGCCCTGATTCGTCCCTGAAACAGAGAACAGGGATGCACCGGGCAATTTGTGCTACCAGACCGCATTGCCTAGCCAATGCACATGCACTTAATTATTTGTTTTTCTTCACGTGTGTCACTTACACTTATGTATGTGTTTTTTTCCTTTTCCCTCTATGGAGGGTGTGGGTCCTCAGGCCCACCCTTAAGTCTAGGGGGGATGCGTGACCAATATGTTCCTTCATCCCCTAGATCAAGAGAGCCCCTCACCTAGTATTCTATGTTTGGCTTCAGCTGACCATGAGGAGAGGGGTCTGCCAGGCCTTTCGGCTAGGTGGGCCACTAGTAAGCCTTGCCCTGTCAGCAGCATTGTGCTCCAGGGAGTCAGGGAAGGGTCCTACTTTTTTGGGAGGTGGACTAGAGACACACCCCTACCTAAGTGCACTTTTTTTTTGTGTTTTTACATGCACTTTTTTTGTTCACTTATAGGTGTTTTGTTTTTGTGCATTAACACGGGTAAAAAAAAAGTGGCTAGCTGAGTCATAGCTTATCTTCGACCAATAGATGGTGGTGGAAATATCCTACAGGTAAGGAATTTATCTGTCAAAGCCAACCACATAAATCATTACCTAGGATTTACCTGGCATTTGTATCTAGAGACATGTGTACACTCAATATCTATTATACATAGTGAAATATCAGACAATGCTTTGCTTCAACTATAACTTGCAAGGTCTTATAAAAAGCTTATTTTGCACGCTCATAGCTGACAGAAACAAACACCCACCACGCTCCTCTGCTTTTAATGTGGCCCAACCAGGAGGTTAATTGTAGAAGTTAAATTTAGGTGTACGGGTGGGGGTGGTTATTGCCATATATGCCTAACAACATATTACAACAAATCTAACTCCCATACTTAGACAATCAACAAGAAGGTGTGCACCCTAGGCTTCATCCCAACTTACCACCATGGAATGTCTAAACATACTAAGAACAATATTCTGACCCATCAATTTATTTATAGTTACATAGTTAGTAAGGTTGAATAAAGACACCAGTCCATCCAGTTCAACCTGAGTGAGTGTCCACAATTGTCCCTATCCCTGTACATTGCACACTCACATCGGTCCCTACCCTCAAGGAGCCCACAACCCAAGGTCTACATGCATATATTAGGGCCAATTTCTGGACAGAAGCCAATTAACCTACCTGCATGTCTTTGGAGTGTGGGAGGAAACCCACGCAGGCACAGGGAGAACATGCAAACTCCGGGCAGATAGTGTCATGGTTGGGATTTGAACCAGTGACCCTTCTTACTGCTAGGCAAGAGTGCTAACCACTACACCACTGTACCGCCCAATCTCTATCTGTATCTCTATCTTCTATGTCAAAAAAATCACCTATACATTTTCTGCAGACACCAATATACTGTAATAAATATCTAATTTATTTGGGAAAAATGTACACCAAGAATTACAATAATCTTACTTGTTACAAAAAAAAGAATCACAATAATTAGGGTTGCACCGATACTGATACTGGTATCGATACTAAGCATTTTCACGAGTATCGATACTCGTGTAAATGCTCCGAAACTGGAAACTGATACCTTCAGGTTCAGTTTTTTTCAGCTGTCAACAGGGGAATGTAACAAAAGTATGCATGGAATTATCAGTTGTTAAGGAGTGGGGCCGCCGCGTCCTTAACAACAGATGACGTTTCAGCTGTCCCCGTCTCCTTCTTCTCTCCTGCCTGCTGTCACTTCTGCCCTTTGTCTCCTCCTTTGCCTCCCGCCAGCTTTGCCGGGTGCCTTCCCCACCTTCTCCTTTCTCTTTCACCAGCAGCAGTGTTCTCCTAGCCGCTAGCGGGTCTGTCATCCTGCATGGTCCGCAGGCTTCCTGGTTGTCAGCGGTGGCTGCGGGCGGCTCTCCTCATCTAGCTGCTCCTCCGGTTTTTACCCAGCTGTTACATCAGCTCCCTTTCTCCCTGGCCAGGAGCTTGTTGTTGAGCCATGCATCCCAGATCCTTTCCACACATAGCAGCATGTGAGTGGACAATCTTGATTCCACATGACACTAAGGTGAACTACTTTTATCAGCTGGAACTTTGTTTAGTTTTCTCCTTTGCCCAGTGTTTCCCATGTTTATATGATACACACAAGCTTGGCATGGTATATACAGCAGTATTTGGGGATTTTATGCAGAGACTGTATATTATCTTAATTTAAGTAAGTTTTCTGTATTTTAAGGACTTTGCATTCTAAGGACTCTGGTTGTAAAATAGCACAGGACTATCACGAACCGCAGTCACCACTCACCTCCTGCTGTGTGGCCTTGCCACTTAGCCTGTGTGTTCTCTGACGGGTTTCCTGCCCTGCCAACAATGTAGTTCTATCAGCAGGGGAGGGGGCTGGGAGGAGCTGCTTATTTGAACAGAGTAGCAAAACAAAACTCACCCAGGCGCTACCGCTGTATAATATAGTTAGTGTGCAGAGTGGTCGGTGCTCTGGCTAATTGAGTTCACAGAGAATCCATAACAAGTACAAACCCGCTACTCAACAGCTTCTCCATAAATAATTGTATTGGGGCATTATAGCAGTAACATCATCCAAAAATGCTGACACATTTAGGCCTAAGCCTTCATCAAAAGCATAAAAATATGACATAAAAACATATATATATATATATATATATATATATATATATATATGTATATATATATATATATATATATATATATATATATATATATATATATATATATAGTAACAACCCTCTTGAAATGAGAGGGGCAGTAATAGCTTGATTAACTCCTTCAGACCTGGGCTATAGCCGAATGATGGCTACAGTGCGGATCTGCTTTGCTGGGAGGGCGTCAATAGACATTCTCCCCTTTGCAAGCTGGCCGCGCCCCCCCCCCCCCTTGCAGCTGATCACGTGATGTAAACAGAGGATCGGTAATCGTTTTTTTTTCTTCTCACGCTGACAGTGTGAGGAGAGAAAAAAGCCAATCACCACCTTCTGTTGAAGGGACATCAGTCCCGAGCAGGGAGAGGCGAAGCCGCCTCATATGTGCCCACCAATTAGTGCCCACCAATCAGTGCCCACCAGTACATCAGTGCCACCTATCAATGCCCATGAGTGCCACCTATCAATGCCCGCCAGTGGTGACAATCAGTGCCTCATCAGTGCCGCCTAGCAGTGCTGCCTATCAGTGTCACCTACCAGTGTTGATCAGTGCCCATCACTGCCACCTATCAGTGCCCATCACTGTCACCCATCAGTGTCAGCTATCAGTGCCACCTATTAGTGCCCTTCAGTGCCACCTATCAATGCCCTTCAGTGCCACCCATCAGTGCCACCTCTCAGTGCCCACCAGTGCTGCCTATTAGTGCCCATCAGTGCCCCTTATCAGTGCCCATCAGTGTCGCCTTATCAGTGCCCATCAATATAGCCTATCGGTGCCCATCAGTGCAGCCTATTAGTGCCCATCAGTGTAGCCTCATCAGCGTACATTAATGAAGGAGAAAAATTACCTGTTTGCAAAATTTATTAACAAAATATAAAACGGTTTTGTATTTTTTAAATTTTGTCTTTTTTAACAAAAAATAAAAACCCCAGAGGTGATCAAATACCACCAAAAGAAAGCTCTATTTGTGGGGAAAAAATGATAAAAATTTAATTTGGGTACAGTGTACAGACCGCGCAATTGTCATTCAAAGAGTGACAGTGCTAAAAGCTGAAAATTGGTCTGGGTAGGAGGGGGGTTAGGTGCCCAGTAAGCCAGTGGTTAAAAAAATCATCTCATTAATTGGTTACAGATGGAGATAATCAAAACGTGGGTCAAACAATCACATGTGACAGGGGGTTGAAACAGGAAGCACAATATGTTAACCATTAAAGTCCTATTGATGCAGCAGTGGAAAAATTGCAATACAAAATAATTTATATATTTCAAAGACTTATTTCAAAAACAGGTTAACATCGATCCTATTGTTCATACCCAATGGCATCCTGGTATTTAACATGTGTATCCACCACACCTATTATTGGAGCAGGGTGCGATGGGTGTCCCCCCCCCTCTTGTAGATTGTTTGATTTGTTCTAAACCGAAGAAATTTCAGAGAGCGGGAGTCTTTTCATATTAAGTGGTCCAAAATATATGTAAAAAAGCTAGGGGGGGGGGGGGGGGGGGTACCTCATCCTAAATAACGTTAACAAAAAAAGACAAGAAGGAGAACCAACTAGATGGACTATACCAGTACCTGAACAAGATGTGCAAACAAATGATAATACATTTATAATAGTTTTATTGATACAAAATACAGTCTTATATACATTTAAATTAAAAGTGCGCATCGGCGCACAAAAAATGTGCGCCAATGCACACATAAAGTGCGCCAACGCACACATATAATGCGCCATTGTGCACCCATTATACATCGATGCGTGCGCCCACTCCACGGCAGAGTTGGCACATGCGCGTAGGCAAATAATAACAGATTAATTCCAATGCTAACCTAAGTCCTGTATGTACATGAACATCGTTCATTCTTGTTTTCCCATATTTTCATCTATGGGCAATACACCGCCTCCATCTTAATGGGCCCCCTTTGTGTTGGCTTATCTAGGGCTAGACACATGTAAGGTAGGCTGTTTCAATCTATAAATTCCTAATAAAATGTATTTGCACAAATTAATTATGGATATTGTGCATTTCAACGATTTGACTTACATACCTCATATCTCCCATGTTTTTTGACTTTTTAGGTTTCATGATCATACTTACTTGGTTCTGAGGAAGCTTGGTGAAACGCGTCAACCAGTATTTATGACACACTATATGATTCTGAATATTTCACTATCTGTGTACATGTGTTACCACTTTTAATTCAAATGTATATAAGACTGTATTTTGTATCAATACAACTATTATAAATGTATTATCATTTGTTTGCACATCTTGTTCAGGTACCGGTATAGTCCATCTAGTTGGTTCTGCTTCTTGTCATATTAACAAGTGGGTAATCACCCTCTTGTTAACATGATAAGTTGGGCAGCTCCTGTCCTCTGTCCAGATCAGCAGCTCCTCCTGCCCTCTGCCCTGCTAATGGGATGACAACATCGGAGACCTGGGAGAGAACACATGGGCTGACAACTGCCTCTGCTATGTCGAAGGTAGAACTGTGCAGGGGAGGTAGAGATTGAAGGGGGCACTGTAATGTTAGAGGGGAAAGGGGGTCATGACTGCAAGGGGAACTGTGATGGGGACTATGATTGCTAGGGGACTGCACTGTAAAGTAGCACTGTAATCATTACAGTACCCCTTTATAGTGTAGTCCTATTTATATCACATGGCCCCTTTACAGTGCAGTCCTCTTTACATTAGGGTGACCAGACATCCCCGGTTTCCGTGGACAGTCCCCGGATTGAGGACACTGTCCCTGAACCAAGTCTGTCCCCAGTTTTGTCCCCGGATTGGATTTAAACAGGGGCTGGGGGCAATTTTAAAGACAATCAGTGCAGAATTAAAAAAAAAAAATCTGATTTATGATATGATCTGTATTTTTTTTTCATTATCTGTGCCCCTTTCTGATGATCATGTGCTGGTTGGAGTGGGTAGAATATTTCTTCAGTTTAGGGTGCATGCCCGTTCTGCTCCTGCTCGCATATCCTTCTGCCTTGGCGCAAGTCCCGGCCAGCCACCTGCCCATTTCCTTGCCTTCCCTGGTGGAGTGATCTTCCTCCGCTCTCCACCCAGTAGTAGCCGGGGCCCAGAAAGTAAGACTTGACAGGCTGTGAGGCGGGCAGAGAGTCGCTAATTGCCACCATTACTAGTAAAAAAAAAATATGTAATTTCAAAGAAAAAAAGAATCTCGTCACCTTACTTTACATCACAGTGTCCCTTGACAGTGCAGGCCCCTTTACATTAATGTGAAGAGGACTGCACTGTAAAGGGATACTGTGATGTAAAGGGGACTGCATGGTAAAGGGGCATTGTAATGTAAAGGGGGCTATGAGAGGAACTGAGGACACTGTGGGACTGCTTTAAAGGGGGAACTGTGATATAAAAGGAGGGGCTGTGCTGTAAAGAGGTGTTTTTATGTGAAGGGGGCTGAGCAACGACTCCGTGAATATCACCTCCTTCCTCCGATCTCTGAAAAAATTGGCTGCCACAAAACTGCCCACTGGTGCCAAAAAGGTTGGGGACCGCTGCCCTAGACAGATCTCCCAGTATATAATTGGGCCTACGTTTTGGTCACTTTCAGATAGTGGTTTGCTTAATCTAACACTATCTAATCCAATGAAAACCACACTCAACGTTTGGAAACTAAATGGAAGAATCTTGACACCAAACCAGTGATCTTCTTACACTTATTTTTGAGGCAACCCTCTTTTATCAAATATCAAAATTATATAAATATAGTTCCCCAGTTGTGAGAGATTTGATGATAAAACAATGCAATGTATAATGCCAAAGGGCTCTCTGAATACATTTGATGAATTCAAGTCAACACCTAATCTGCCTAATGCCTTGTACACACGATCGGACATTCCAACCACAAAATCCGTCACATTTTTTCCGATGGATTTTGTCCGAAACTTGTGTTGCATACACACGGTCGGACAAAGTTGACGGAAAATCTGATCGTTCCCAACGAGGTGACGTAAAACATGTACGACGGGACTACGTAGAGGCCAGTAGCCAATAGCTTTCGTCTCCAAATTTCTTCTGAGCATACGTGGCACTTTATGCGTCGGAATTCTGTACACATGATCGGAAAAAGTCTGATCGGATTTGGTTGTCGGAAAATTTTAGGTCCTGCTCTCGGAAAAAGCCCGCTAGAGCCCACACACAATCGGATTTTCTGACAACATAATCCAATCAGAATTTTTCCATCGGAATATCCGACCGTGTGTACGGGGCATAACAGGACCTTTTTCAGATACTTCCAAGACAAACATACTCTCACTCGAGAAGAAGGAATAGAAACATACTCTACTTTGACAATCAAAGCTAAGAACACATTTCTCCAAGTCATATATAGCGTTTCTGTTTCTTAGTCAGTGCCAACGATTTTGTTCTTGCCAGATGGGTTTTGCAGTACCATACAATTCTGTGTTATTGAGGTTTTAATAAATACCTCCCAACTGTCTCTGATTTCAAGGGACTGTTCCTGTCTCATTTTTGATACAACGTCCCTCTTTCCCCCCTCATTTTGGTCTGATCTATATAGTTCTATATAAAATGCACTTTTTATCTTTCAAAAAGTATTTTCCAGCGCTAAACCTTTCATCCAATTTCTAAATTGCTACATTTATATATTTCAAAAGCCAATATAAAGGAATAGTAGTGGTAAAAAAAGCACTTGTGGTTTTATCACATTTTTTCATGTGGATATTTTGCCTTTAAAGTGGTTGTAAACCCTTACAAACCACTTTCACCTACAGGTAAGCCTAGATTAAGGCTTACCTGTAGGTCCAATAAATATCTCCTAAACCTACATGGTTTAGGAGATATTTAGAAAAGAAAAGGCATCGCTGTCTACGGCGCATGCACCGTAGACAGCGGCGGGCAGGCGCACTGCGCATGCCGGGTTCATGGCGATATGCCGCTTTCCTGCGCATGCGCGGGAGTGACGTCATCGCCGCTCCAGCGAATGACAGCAATGGAGCAGCGAGACCTGGAAGTCACTCAGGTACTAGATGGCGGCGCAGAAGATCGTGGATGAGGACTGATTCGGGGGCTTCGTTTTCAGGTAAATCATTCATAATGAGCTAGTATGCTATGCATACTAGCTCATTATGCCTTTGCCTTGCAGGGTGTCTTTTTTTTTTTTAAGAGGCTTTACTTCCTCTTTAAAGGGGCGTGGCCTACATACTTTTGCAAATAGGTGTCCCTCAATCCCATCTCAAAATGTTGGGAGGTATGAAGTGCATGTATATACAGTATGTTGGTGAATCATGCTAAATAATTGATCTATAGGAAATTAACCAGAATTTTACCAGTTAAAAAACAAAAAAAACTGTATTCAAACCTCAACAGAAGCTTCATAAAATTACCTTACAGAGAAAAAAATACATCGAAAAAAATAATTTTCGACCTGATGTGCCTCGTTGCTAACAGCACCGATATTCACTGTATTCATGAGATACCAATGAATGAAAAATCTTCAGCACTTGACTGTGTCCTCTAGTGAAATGGCAATCAATGAATGGAACTGCCGCACTCAAAGGACAAAAGGATGCAAATGGTTCTTTAGACAGTGGTATCGTTTAAAGACAGCAAAGATTGGCAGCATTGGAAACAGGATAGGTGAGATTTACCACTTGCTGATCAGGCCTTTTCTGGAACTTTGTTGAAATTTGTATTTTTTTTTTTTGCTAGAAAATTACTTAGAACACCCAAACATTATATATAGATATATTTTTTTGGGCAGAGACCCTAGAGAACAATTTGGCGATTGTTGCAATATTTTATGTCACACAGTATTTGTGCAGCTGTCTTTCAAACGCAATTTTTTTGAAAAAATACACTTTAATGAATAAAATAAATAAATAAAAAAACACAATAGTTACCCCAATTTGTTTGTATAATGTGAAAGATGATGTTACGCCAAGTAAATAGATACCTAACATGTCATGCTTTAAAACTGCGCATACTCGTGGAATGGTGACAAACTATGGTATTTAAAAATCTCTATAGGCGACGCTTTAATTTTTTTTACAGGTTACCTGTTTAGAGTTACAGAGGAGGTCTAGTGCTAGAATTATTACTCTCGCTCTAACGATTGCGGCATTACCTCACATGTGTGGTTTAAACAACGTTTACATATGCGGGCATGACTTGCGTATGCTTTCGCTTCTGCACGCGAGCATGGAGGGATGGGGCGCTTTACATTTTTCTTTTTTTTTAATCTTATTTCTTTTACTTTTTATTTTTAGACTGTCCCTTTATTTTATTTTTTGATCACTTGTATTCCTATTACAAGAAATGTAAACATCCCTTGTAATAGAAATGAGCATGACAGGTCCTCTTTATTTAGAGATGTTGTATCTTGTTACATGTATTCTTTATACCAAAATAAAAATAATTTTTAAACAAAACAAAAAAAAGACCCCAAATCTCTCATTTACCCTTAAAAGCAAAAGCAAAAAAACTAAATTTTTTGACACTGACTTAAAAAAATAAAAATAAAATCATGTCTTTAAAAGAGAAGTACCGTATTAATTGGCATATAACACGCACTTTTTTCCCATTAAAATCAGGGGAAGATCTTGGGTGCGTGTTATACGCTGATCCCCGACGATCCCCCGCTGATTAGTATGAAACGAGCGAGCGGAGCCGAGATACAGTAAGCCGAGAGTACTTTGGCTATTCTCGGCTCCTCTCACAGTCCCGCGAGAGGAGCCAAGTACTCTCGGCTTTCTGTATGTCAGCGGCACAATCAGTGGAGGTGGGCGGGACTGCGAGAGGAGCCGAGAATAGCCAAAGTACTCTTGGCTTTCTGTATGCGAGAGGAGCGAGCGCCGCTGACAATCAGTGGAGGTGGGCGGGACTGCGAGAGGAGCCGAGAATAGCTGAAGTACTCTCGGCTTTCTGTATCTCGGCTCCGCTCGCTCCTCTCACAGTCAGCGGAAATCAGCGCCAAATGTAAATCAGAGAAATGCTGAAGAGACTGGCAAGGCTGCAAAGGCACTGGGCAAGGCTGCAGATGGACACTGGGCAAGGCTGCAGATGGACACTGGGCAAGGCTACAATGATGGACAAGGCTGCAGATGGACACTGGACTAGGCTGCAATGATGGACAAGGCTGCAGATGGACACTGATAAAGCTGCATTGATGGGCATTTAAATGTAAGTTTTTCTCCTTAAACTTCCCTCCTAAAAGTTTTTTTCCTTAAAATTCCCGCCTGCGCGTGTTGTACGCCAATAAATACGGTATGTTTTTTTTTGTTTTTTCTGAATCATACTTGAAAGGATCATGTAAAAAGCCCCTTGTGTTTTGTAATCTAATATACGAACTGCGCCTTTTGTAAGAATATGAATGAACCATCATGACTCCATTTTGTATACCCCGCCATTTTGTATGAAGTCCCTTACTGTGTAAGTTCAAACTTGTGTAAGAATGCTTGCACAGCATTCCCTCCGCTCTGTCAATAGCTTTTAATAGTGTCTGTGACATTCTCTCTCATGTCGAAAAATGCCTCCTCTGATGTGCGCATGCGCCATGGCCACGTCACTTCAGCTGGAGTGCGGCTCCGTCCTGCACATCCGTGGGCATTATTCAACAGAGGGCACATATCGATAGAACCGTCTCTAAGACTGATAACTGAGCAAATTCAATTCAAGACCGCTGATTGCTCAGCTCTCAGTCTTCAGCCTGCAGGAACAAGTGACTGTCAGTCACCAGCTCTCTGCTCTGCCCCTCCAGCGCTCACTGGAGCACTGGGCTGTGGATGCGGCTCACTGAGAGACTGAGCCATCTGCTGGTCCATGTGGCCGGGATCTTTTAAGAAGCTGGATTGACTCTGTGACATCAGCAAACAAATGTCTTTAGCTGAAAATGGGTCACAGGAGTGCAGAATGAACTGGACTCCTGTGATCCATAAAAAAGCTTTGGCTATACTTCTTCTGTAAAAGCCTTTTTGTCTATGTAGTTTTTTTCTTTATTTCATGTAGGTGTTAAAAGGCTTTCTTTAAGATAATCACTGGGAACTCATGTACTAATTTATACACTTAGTCCAAATACTCATTTAATTGCCTACAAATACAGCCACTTTACCAAACATATGCCACTATACTAGAAAAATGTATGTTGTGTCAGTATGATACTGATTGGGTCACTGTGGACAGAATTTTGGTTGTATCAGTACAGTACCGATTGTGTCCCTCTGGACTCGTTTTTGGTCCTGTCAGTACAATACTGATTGTGGCTCTGGGGACGTGTTCCTGGCTCTATTTTTACAGGAAGGAGTGGAAAATTGTCCTTTCACATATATCTAATGTAGCACCCTGTCGCAAGTACACCCTTTAGAATCCTGGTAGTTTAGCCACTAGTGTCAGTAGTTTATTTTTATTTATTATTATTATTATTATTTTTTTTAACATTTTATTAGATTTTTTTTTATTTTTACAATCTTATTTTAAATTTTTATTTTACATTTTTATTTTTTTACAAGTCCCATTGGGGTGCTTTGGTGAAGTATTAGGGGCTAAATAGACCTCTGATGTTTCACTTTTGAGACAGAAAAAGGAGATTACGGACACAGCTTCCAATCTCCATCTCTGCAGTCCCCGCTGCACAAACCAAATGAACAGGAATAGCTCTGTACAGAGCTTCCTGTTCATTTACAAACTGAAGCATAGTAAACATAGTTCAGTTTGCTTCAGTTATGAATGGATGGAGTCAGTGATGGATACTGATCATTGACTCTGTCCATTCAGAAAGGAAGGGACGGGTGTTGTCGAGATATGGCGCCTTGAGGATGGATCTGCTGAGAGCTCCGGGCCCTGTGTGCTCTCAAACAGCCGACAATACAGCTACAGCACCGGCATCTCTATGCCAAAAGACGGGAATAAACGGAAGGGGCCTGTAAATTACATATTTACTGGCCCCTTCCCCACTTTCTATTCTGAAACATCCCCCACAGCTGCTGGTGGGAGAGGGCAAGAGAGAAGCTGGCAGAGTTGCAGGGGGACAAGGAGGCGCCAGGGGAGCACTCAGGGGCCCGGGGGGCAGCAGGACCTTGATAGACGGGTCAGAGGGGGTGACATATAGAGGAACCAATGCCCTCCACTTTTCTCCTGAATGCCTGTGGGAGGGAGAGGAGGAGAAGCGGGCGTTCAGCATCTGCAGGAGGAAAATGGAGGGCATCAGTTCCTCTATATGCCGCACGGGCCCCCTGGAGCATGGGGACAGATGGCAACTGAGACCTCTGTAGCAGTGTTCATTTCGTCAACTAAAACTCTTTCGTCAAAGATTTCATCAGTGGCATTTTTACAGTGACGAAAACTAAACTAAAAGTACAGCACATTTTCGTCCACTGACGAAAACTATGACAAAAATCAAATCCGTTTTCGTTCCTTAACCTCCCTGGCGGTATTCCCGAGTCTGGCTCAGGGTGGATTTTTAGAACCAAAAGCGGTAACCCCCGAGCCAGACCTGCGACGCACAGGGACGGAGAACGGCGCCAAATTCAAAAAGTGAAAAACACACACTACAGGGGGTCCCCGACTTACGAACGCCCGACGTACGAACATCTCCTACTTACGAACTGAGCGCTGCGGGGACCCTCCGCCATTTTCTGCCGTCCTTCGGCCATTCTGCGCATGCGCGGCCAGACGGAGCCTCGGACAATGACGGGAAAACATCGAAAATGTCCGTAATTTGCCGCGCATGCGCAGAACGGCATTTGACGGAACATCGGAAATGTCCGTAATTGTCGGTCTGCGCATGCGCGGCCGACTTACGAACATTTCCTAGTTAAGAACAGGAGGACAGTCCCTAACAAGTTCGTAACTCGGGGACCCCCTGTATACATACAGTATACTGTAATCTTACAGATTACATTACTGTATGAAATTATTTCACATCCCTTTTGTCCCTAGTGGTTTGTCCAGTGACCTGCATGCAGTTTTATATTATAAAACCTGTTCTTTCTGCCTGGAAACTGGAGATTGTCCATAGCAACCAAAACCGTCCCTTTACATCAAAAGTGGTTTTAGACCAGCTAGAAAACAGCGATAATAAATTAGACTCACTCGCAGAATTGAGTGATAGTGATTTTTGGGGAAATCCGTCATCAAACACTGAAAAGTGATAAGTAATGACAGCGACAATTCTGCAACTAAGAAAATGTCACTGTTTTTGATTTGATTACATTATTGAATAATTTTTATTATTATTATATTATTATTTGGTATAATTATTTATAGTTTTTATATTAAATTATAATTTATGATTTCGTGTTTCAAACTTTATCATACTCAGGATGTCTACTAGAGTCTTGTTTGGACAGATTTAAGTGAGTTATTCCTAAGAATTGCAGGCCTACACTATAAAACACCAAATTTCCATTCAAAATAATTGTACCGCTTTCAGCACCAAAAATCTGAAATAATCATAACGCCAGGGAGGTTAATGATAACGGGATGAAAATGGCAAGGAGGGACGTTCACCCTCATGAACTACCGTATATATCAGCGTATAACACAGTGCGTGCGTGTTATACGCCAATATTTGTTTTTACCAACAGGGGGGTGGGGATTGGGCTGTCCGCCCCGGGTGCCACACATTGGGGGGTGTCAGGCCAGCTGCCCCGCCTCTCCTGGCCCTTGGACAGCACTGCCAGCATAGTCTAAAGTTAGGAAAAAATCACTGCCAGCCCCTTCTCCTACACCTCTTCTCCTGTGTCACTCTCATTGTAAAACAAAGCTTCTAAATTCCGAAATTGCTCCGTTCTTGTCGGCCGCTCTCCTCCTCCTGCTCCTCCTCCTCCGAGCTGTAGATTGGAGGAGGAGAGCGGTCACATGACCATCCATGAAACGTCAGAGGAGAGCAGTCATGTGACCGGGTCAGTGAAAGATGGAGCTGTTGAGGTATTTAGAGACTTTGATTTACAATGAGAGTGACACAGGAGGAGCTGTGTATGAGAAAGGGCTGGCAGTGATTTATTCTTAACTTTAGTGTACGCTGGCAGTGCTGTCCCAGGAGGCTGGGGGGGGGGGGGGGCTGTGTATTGTGCAGAGCGTGGGGGGCTGTGTATTGTGCAGAGGGTGGGGGGCTGTGTATTTTGCAGAGTCTGGTTGGGGGCTATGTATTGTGCAGAGGATGGGGGCTGTGTATTGTGCAGAGGGTAGGGGGCTGTGTATTGTGCAGAGGGTGGGGGGCTGTGTTTTATGCAGAGGGTGGAGTCTGTGTATTGTGGGGGGCTGTGTATTGTGCAGAGGGTGGGGGGCTGTGTATTGTGCAGAGTCTGGTTGGGGGTTGTGTATTGTGCAGAGGATGGGGGCTGTGTATTGTGCAGAGGGTAGGGGGCTGTGTATTGTGCAGAGGGTGGGGGCTGTGTATTGTGCAGAGGGTGGGAGGTTGTGCATTATGCAGAGGTTGGGGGGGCTGTGTATTGTGCAGAGGGTGGGAGGCTGTGTATTATGCAGAGGTTGGGGGGGCTGTGTATTGTGCAGAGGGTGGGGGCTGTGTATTGTGGGGGGCTGTGAATTGTGCAGAGGGTGGGGGGGGCTGTGTTTTGTGGTGGGCTGTGTATTGTGCAGAGGGTGGGGGCTGTGTATTGTGGGGGGCTGTGTATTGTGCAGAGAGTGGGGGCTGTGTATTGTGGGGGGCTGCGTCCTGTGCAGAGGGCGGGGGGCTGTGTCCTGTGCAGAGGGTGGGGGCTGTGTATTGTGGGGGGCTGTGTACTGTGCACATTCGATTTTAGTTGACTAAAACACGATGACTAAAATGGGACTAAAACTAAAATGGCATTTTAGTCAAAGACTATAACTAAAACACTTGCAGAAGACTAAAATTGGACTAAAACTAAAATGCATTTTAGTCCTAAGACTAAAGACTAAAACGAAAATCGAAATTTGCTGCCAAAATTAACACTGCTCTGTAGTTATGCCCCTGGCAATGGGCCAACAAGATAATGTGATAGGAGATGGGCTAACCTTGGATACGATGAGAAATGGTCAACACTGTTAGGGCTTATGCACAGGAGTGGCCAGGGGGCAGTAAAACTTGGCGGTTGAGCCATGGTTTTACTACCCCCTGACTGCGAGTACACTGACAGGCAGCTTCTCAGAGCTGAACACATGCCATGGCCACAATGCAGTTCTTCCCGGCTGCACCAAAAATTAAACAGCATGTCGCATTCATCAAGTGTTAATGCTGCCGCACTGCAAAAATGTGTAATTCATTCTATTATGGCGACGTAGTGTGCATTTACAGGGCTAAATCAGACAGTGAGGAGGTAGCATTGTCCCCTCACCACCTGTCAAATGCCCTCTGAAGAGTAATGCAATGTGGATCACTCCTCAAATGGCACTGCATGTGTGATTGAAAATGCACATCAATGCATCTGATGAACAAGCTCTAAAACTACAGCCAGCATTCCACTGCTGACATCTGGTGGTTAAATAATATATTACTGACAATAAAGTGTGCTTAGATGAGTTTTTGTGTTCACATGCAGGCCCTTTTGCATATACAGTAATACCTTGGTTTACGAGTAACGCGGTATACGAGCGTTTTGAAAGAGGAGCAACATTTTTTTTTTTAAAGTTGTCTGTCTTGATATATGAGCAGTAGTTTTATTGTGAAAACAAAAGAATTACACTCACAATGTTAAGGAGTCTGGTGTTCATCCATGTAAAGCTGCTGTGTATATGTACAGTAAAGCTGTTGGAGACACCCAGAGACACTCCCAGGTGGGTGGGGTGGGTGTAACGTGCATTCAGAGCACCTGGAAGTGATGTCAACAGTTCCCGAGTGTCTCCGAGTTCTCCATGGTCACACAAAAGTTCACTGAACTTTCGACCGTCAAGAACACAGTGACGTACAACACTACGACGAGCTGAGAAAATGAAGTTCAATGCTTCCGAGCATGCGTCGAATTGTTTCCGAGTATGCGTAGGAATTTTGCGCGTCGGAATTGATACCGACGATCGGAATTTCCAATCAAAACTTTTTCCGACCGAAAAATTGGGAACCTGCTCTCAATCTTTTGCTGGCTGGAATTTCGCAACACGGTCGCATTTTCCGACCAAAAGCTCTCATCGGACTTTTGCAGGCGAAATTTCCGATCGTGTGTACGCGGCATGTTGTGTCATTTTAAAAGTAATTTTTAATATTTGTAAATCTGCAGCTTTCATGAATAATTCCGGGTGATCCTGACTATACTTGTTCAGGCACTTCCTGTTATAGGGTGACAACTCTTTGTCCCCGTCTCCCAATTGTGCACATTACACAAGCATGGTCACACTGGCCACAGTGCGGCCCCTCTAAAGTTTGAAGAGCAGTAAACTGGCCCTTTGTTATGAAAGTTTGGAGACTCCGGGTATAGTAAAGTAAAAAAAATAGTAAAAATGAAAACGAATGTGGTTCCCACATCTAAGGACTGGTAAACTGCGACAATTTTTTTTAGTCTGAAGGACCCTGGTCTGTATTACCTTTCCACAACTCGTCCACCATCAAACGCAG
Organism: Lithobates sylvaticus; assembly: GCA_028564925.1. Classification (NCBI taxonomy): domain Eukaryota; kingdom Metazoa; phylum Chordata; class Amphibia; order Anura; family Ranidae; genus Lithobates; species Lithobates sylvaticus. The sequence goes on from CM053026.1 coordinate 65,637,787, forward strand.
CTTTGTGCCCACACATCTTCAATAAAACACAATACAGTGACCATTCAACATAATGTACCAAATCACAGACAGAATAATATTTGCTATCAATAAATATGCTTGGCGGGATCACAAGGGTTGCATCAGACGCAGGACCCCCAATATGCCCATAGGTGTCACTTTAATCCCTTCAATACCAGGCACGTCTACCCCCTTCCTGCCCAGGTCAATTTTCAGCTTTCAGTGCTGTCGCACTTTGAATGACAGTTGCACGGTCATGCAACGCTGTGCCCAAATTAAATTTTTTTTCTTTTTGGTGTATTTAACTACTTGCCTACCAGGCACGAACACCTCCTTACTGACCAAGCCATTTTTCAGCTTTCAGCGCTGTCGCATTTTGAATGACAAATGCGCGGTCATGCAACGCTGTACCCAAATAAAATTTTTATCATTTTTTCCCCACAGATAGAGCTTTATTTTGGTGGTATTTGATCACCTCTGCGGTTTTTATTTCTTGCGCTATAAACAAAAGAAGAGGGACAAGTTTGAAAAAACATAATATTTTTTACTATTTATTATAATAAATATCCAATTTTTTTTTTTTTTTTTTAAACAAATTTTTTCCTCAGTTTAGGCCAATACGTATTCTTCTACATATTTTTGGTAAAAAAAAATCGCAATAAGCGTATATTGATTGGTTTGCGCAAAAGTTATAGCGTCTACAAAATAGGGGATAGATTTATAGCATTTTTATTATTATTTTTTTTTTTTTACTAGTAATGGCGGCGATTTGCGATTTTTTATCGTGACTGCGACATTGCGGCGGACACATCGGACACTTTTGACTCATTTTTAGGACCATTCACATTTATACAGCGATCCGTGCTATAAAAATGCATTGATTACTGTATAAATGTGACTGGCAGGGAAGGGGTTAACGCTAGGGGGCGCTGCAGGGGTTAATATGTTCCCTATATTGGTGATTCTTACTGTGGGGGGAGGGGACTGACTGGGGGAGGAGACCGATCGGTGTCCCTATGTACAAGGGACACACCATCGGTCTCCTCTCCTCTGACAGGACGTGGATCGGTGTGTTTACACACACCGATCCACGTCCTGCTCGATTACCGGGCAATCGCGGGTGCCTGGCGGTCATCGCGACCGCCGGGCACGCGCACCGAGGCCCCAGCTACGCGGCGGGCGCGCGCGCGCGCCTCCCGCGGCGCGCGCGCGCCCCCCCAGTGGCCAAATTGTAGACGACGTCATATGACGGCGTCCCGCCACAGTAGCTGAACCGTCCCGCCGTCATTTGACAGTGGGCGGTCAGAAAGTGGTTAATCAACACTAGGTTTTTCTTTTTTGCCCAAAAAATAAACCAAAAAAGACAGAAAATTTTGAAAAAAATATGTTTTTCTTAGTTTCTGTTATAACATCTTGTAAATTAGTAATTTTTTTCCTTCACTAATGTGCGCTGATGAGGCTCCACTGATGGGCACTGACAGGCTGCACTGATGAGGCATCACTGAAATACAGCACTGGCATTGATGGGCACTGAAAGGCTGCACTGATGAGGCGGCACTGTTTTTCTTAGTTTCTGTTATAAAATTTTGTAAATAAGTAATTTTTCTCCTTCACTAAAATAGGAGAGGAGTGCGGAGGGGATGGTGGGGGGTAGTATGTATATGAGAGGAGTGCGGAGGGGATGGTGGGGGTAGTATGTATTGGAGAGGAGTGCGGAGGGGATGATGGGGGTAGTATGTATAGGAGAGGGGTGCGGAGGGGATGGTGGGGGGTAGTATGTATATGAGAGGAGTGCGGAGGGGATGGTGGGGGTAGTATGTATTGGAGAGGAGTGCGGAGGGGATGATGGGGCAGTATGTATAGGAGAGGAGTGCGGAGGGGATGATGGGGGTAGTATGTATAGGAGAGGAGTGCGGAGGGGATCATGGGGGCAGTATGTATAGCAGAAGAGTGCAGAGGGGATGATGGGGGTAGTATGTATAGGAGAAGAGGCGGTACCTGATCACTAACCAAGCGCAAAACATCCCTGAGGTTCCGGTCTGTCTGGTTGTCGGCAGTAGCAGGTGGAACGCACGCCGATCCACAGCGGGGATCCACGAAGGGAGAGAGATTTTTTTGACTACATCATTTGATTACCAAGGCGAGCAGCCCCAGTGCCGGGCGGGCATCGGTAAATGTAAGTGGCCATTTGGCTAATGTTTGTTCTGATTCAATTTTATAATAAAAGCAAGATTACGCTATGAAGTGTTCTTCTCTGATTCCATACATGTTATCCATCTTTGTGACCTCAATTGATCTGTGAGGAGGAAGAGCTGTCTTAAAAGTTTTTGGTGTTACCTGAGAACAGGCAGAGTCCTGTAACAAGTGCTTCTGATTGTTTTTTTAATTAAAGCAATCAACAACCTCTGGTAAGCGGCCAGCTTTAATCCGTTTTATTACGTTTGGGTGAAGGAAGAAAATCAATGTGGTGAAGGGACTCACACTGCTTATGATAAAAGTGAATTCAACATTCAAATCACCTAAACAATTGATATATGAACTTTTTTCTAATATATTTTTTTCACTTATTGTTTCAGTTGTGCACATCAGACCCTATTAGAGAGGAGTCTGATTATTCAAGGCTTCGTTTAGTCATTTAGTATCGCAATCGCAGTGGTTGCTATATTGATTTATATTGTGAAGTTTATGTAATATAAGGATTTATCTTTTGATTTATATTGATTTATATTGTGAAGGATTACAAGGATTTGCTTTATTCTTGTGGGAATACCTACCATTGTAAAGTTTAGTATCACGGTGTTTACAATTTCAGCACACAATTTCAGCACAATATTGTAACAGCACTTATTGCGCTATTAGGCAATGCCGGTTGTCTTTAGCAAATTTATTTTATTTTGATTATCACATACACAGTGGACGGTCCGTCTGTCCTTATAGGAGCACTTTAATTGTTATTTTTCAGTGGTTGTTTAAATTGCTTGGTTTTTGCAATTTATCATACCACCACGACACAGTAGATTGGTATTAATTCAGATTTTTTCACTCTTATGGCTGCCCCAATTAGGGACACCTACACCAAAATATAGGCACTTATCCAATCACATAAAGAGATCGACATAACCAGAAATTTATTTTAATTTAAAAACTTTTATAGTTATAGCAGCGCCCCAATTTTTCCATAACTATACCATCAATTAAATCCAAGGATTTCTAAGGGAGCAGCTCAATTATGTAATAATTTTAATAAACTATTAATTTTTTATTCTTCGCACTATCGTTACAACTATTAATCTATTTTTGTAACTGTATATTTTCTGTCCAGGCGCGGGGTTGAGACAACCGTAATACGGTTGCCCATCTTTACATAGGAGAAGAGTGCAGAGGGGATGATAGGGGCAGTATGTATAGGAGAAGAGTGCGGAGGGGATCATGGGGTTAGTATGTATAGGAGAGGAGTGCGGAGGGGATGATGGGGTTAGTATGTATAGGAGAGGAGTGCGGAGGGGATGATGGGGGCAGTAGGAGAGGAGTGCGGAGAGGATGGTGGGGGCAGTATGTATAGGAGAGGAGTGCGGAGGGGATGATGGGGGTAGTATGCATAGGAGAGGAGTGCGGAGGGGATGATGGGGGTAGTATGTATAGGAGAAGAGTGCGGAGGGGATGATGGGGGCAGTAGGAGAGGAGTGCGGAGAGGATGGTGGGGGCAGTATGTATAGGAGAGGAGTGCGGAGGGGATGATGGGGGCAGTAGGAGAGGAGTGCGGAGAGGATGGTGGGGGCAGTATGTATAGGAGAGGAGTGCGGAGGGGATGATGGGGGTAGTATGCATAGGAGAGGAGTGCGGAGGGGATGATGGGGGTAGTATGTATAGGTGAGGAGTGCGGAGGGGATGATGGGGGTAGTATGTATAGGAGAGGAGTGCGGAGGGGATGATGGGGGTAGTATGTATAGGAGAGGAGTGCAGAGGGGATGATGGGGGTAGTATGTATAGGAGAGGAGTGCAGAGGGGATGATGCCAGCTTCTAGCTCTCTATATGTACAGATGATGCGAATGTAATGTATGACCATTCATATATCCCTGTGTTGTCCAAGCTCTGTACAATCAGAAGTTTACACTCTCCACACACACAGGGTTAATGAATGGTCATAAATGACTGCACATTATCTGGACTGAGGATGGGGGATGTTTGTATAGACAGAGGTGTGAGGCTTGGAAGATATCAGACACAAGTCAGACTGATCCTTCTGTCACCTTAACCCTTCACAGCAACTACTGCAAGACAAGTCCTGTCAGCTTTCCACCCTAGGAGACTCCGAGAAAAACTCTCAGCTCACCTCTTCCCTGCATCTAGTGTGAGCAGCGCCAGCCCGACATCATCTACTCCTCCTGACATGATCTCCTCCTCAGCTCCGCCTTCCGGGTTTTATAAGCACACTGCACTCTTGAAGAGGAGGGGGGTTAAGTCACTGATAAGAGAGACCATGCAGGAGCCTGGAGGGGGGGGGGGCAGGAATGAGCTTTATATTCTAACAAACACACTAGCACCAGGGGCGGACTGACCATTCGGCCACTCGGGCACTTCCCGAGGGCCCCGGGCCACTAGGGGGCCCCATCAGGGTTGCCAGTCTCAGTAAAGCCAGGGACAGTATGTAAAAAAATCTTTTTTTTTTTTTTTTTTACTGTTTCTGAAATGTCCCTTACCAACATCCTTTTGGTCTAAAAATCCAGAGATTATAGCTGCCCCACCTCTCCAGTACCTTCTCAGCCAATAGAAACATGTCTGTGTATACTGTGTGATTGTATACTGTGTGTGTGTATACTGTGTGGCCCCATAATCTCTGATTGCCTGGGGGCCCCATAATCTCCTATTGCCCGGGGGCCCCATGAGTTGTCAGTCCGCCCCTGACTAGCACAGTGTATTTATGGAGAAGCAGTGAAAATGCTGCTGTCTCCACAGTGACAAATATGCTAATGGAGCTCCCCTTGCCTGAATGGTCTGTTCGGGTTTCAGAGAGTCTGAAAACCGGGCAGATGATTCCGAACCCGGACTGTCCGGGTGAATCCCGTACAGGTGGCAACCCTAGTGCAGAAGCAAATGTAAACAGTGTTCACACCGCACATGTGAGGAGATAGTGCTCTGATCATTAGAGCGAGAGCAATGATTCTTTTGAGAGCAATAATTCTAGTGCTAGACCTCCTAAACTGGTAACCTGTAGAAATTTTTAAATTCCTCACTTATAGAGATTATTAAGTACTATAGTTTGTTGCCATTCCACGAGTGTGCACAATTTTAAAGCATGACATGTTAGGTATCTATTTACTCGGCATAACATCATCTTTCACATATACAAAAAATTCGGATAACTTTACTGTTTAGTTGTTTTTTAATTCATGAAAGTGTATTTCTTCCAAAAATAAATTGCATTTGAAAGACCGCTGTGCAAATACAGTGTGACATAAAATATTGCAACAACCGCCATTTTATTCCCTAAGGTCTCTGGTAAAAACACACACATATATATATATATATATATATATATATATATATATATATGTGTGGGTGTGTATGTATATATATATATATATATATATATATATATAATGTTTGGGGGTTCTAAGTAATTTTCTAGCAAAAAATATTGATTTTAACTTGTAAAAACGGTAAAAACACATCTGTGTTTCCCATGCATTTCTGGCATGTTTTGGGGCCACCTGCACCTGTGAAAAATAGACCTGTGACTCAAAAATGCAAATTGCGGGTGTGTTTTTTGATTTCTATTCATTTCGAAACCACACCAAAGATGCAGCATGCAGGTCTTTTCAAAACACACCGCACCCACAGCGCAGTGCTGTGAAATATCCCCATCGGATTTAAAGGTAAATGTTTTTCCAGCGTTTTTTTTACCAAGGTAAAAAACAGGAAAAACGTGTCAGTGTGAAAATGCCCGAATTTTTTACAATGAAAAACATATTTTTTCAAACCTAACTTAATTACATAGAGGACTGGGGGGGGGGGGGGGGGGGGGGACATGGGTGTGTGCAGCATTTGGGCGGCAGGATGAAATTTTCATGGCGACCTGGGGTTTGTCGAGCCCTGCTCTGGCCATGACGCACAGTGTAGACGGGAATTTTAAGGAAAAAAACTTTTAGGAGGGAAGTTTAAGGAAAAAAACTTACATTTAAATGCCCATCAATGCAGCATTATCAGTGTTCATCTGCAGCCTTGTCCAGTGTCTTTGCAGCCTTGTCAGTGTCATTTGCAGCCTTGTCATTTGCCCATAATCGCATCCTCACCGTGGCCATAATCGCAGCCTTACCGTGCCCTAAATCGCAGCCTCACCGTGCCCATAATGCAGCCTCACCGTGCCCATAATCGCAGCCTTACCGTGCCCATAATCACAGCTTCACCGTGCCCATAATTGCAGCCTCACCGTGCCCATAATTGCAGCCCCACTGTGCTCATTATCGAAGCCTTACCGTGCCCATAATCGCAGCCTCACTGTGCCCATAATTGCAGCCTCACCGTGCCCATAATTGCAGCCCCACTGTGCTCATTATCGAAGCCTTACCGTGCCCATAATCACAGCCTCACCGTGCCCATAATTGCAGCCTCACCGTGCCCATAATGCAGCCTCACCGCGCCCATAATCACAGCCTTACAGTGCCCATAATCACAGCCTTATGGTGCCCATAATGCAGCCTCGCCATGCCCATAATCGCAGCCTTGCCGTGCCCATAATGCAGCCTTTCCCATAATGCAGTCTCACCGTGCCCACAATCGCTGCCTCACCGTGCCCATAATTGCAGCCTTACCATGCCCAAAATTGCAGCCTTACTGTGCCCATAATGCAGCCTCACCATGACCATAATCACAGCCTCGCGTGCCCATAATCGCAGCCTTACCATGTCCATAATCGCAGCCTCACTGTGCCCATAATGCAGCCTCACTGTGCCCATAATCACAGCCTTACCGTGCCCATAATGCAGCCTCACCATGCCCATAATCATAGCCTCACCGTGCCCATAATGCAGCCTCACCGTGCCCATAATCGCAGCCTTGCCATGCCCATAATCGCAGCCTTGCCATGCCAAAAATCGCAGCCTCAACGTGCCCATAATCGCAGCCTCACCATGCCCATAATGCAGCCTCACTGTGCCCATAATTGCAGCCTCACTGTGTCCATAATGCAGCCTCACTATGCCCATAATCGCAGCCTCAACGTGCCCATAATTGCAGCCATACCGTGTCCATAATCGCAGACTCACCATGCCCATAATCGCAGACTTACCGTGCCCATAATGCAGCCTCACCATGCCCATAATGCAGCCTCACCGTGCCCATAATCACAGCCTTACCATGCCCATAATGCAGCCTCACCATGCCCATAATCGTAGCCTCACCGTGCCCATAATCGCAGCCTTGCCGTGCCCATAATCACAGCCTTGACGTGCCCATAATCGCAACCTTGACGTGCCCATAATGCAGCCTTGCCGTGCCCATAATTCAGTCTCACCATGCCCACAATCGCAGCCTTGCCGTGCCCATAATGCAGCCTTGCGTCGCCCATAATGCAGTCTCACCGTGCCCATAATGCAGTTTCATTGTAGTCAGTGCCTGTGCCTGGATTACACAGTCTGCAGGCATCTCCCGCTGTGTGTTTCCGAGCTGAGTGTAAACAACGTTGGCCATGCTGTGACAAAAGTCCCGCCCTCCTCTTAGATCAGCTCGTGTGATAGACAGAACACTGCGTCTATCACACAAGCTAGGGCGGGACTTTTGTCACAACGCGGCCAAAGTTTTTTACACTCAGCTTGGAGACACACAGCGGGAGATGCCTGCAGACTGTGTATGACATATAGTGGAGGAGGAGGGAGCGGAGCGCTGCAGCCACAGCTTGGCCCAAAGCGGCCCCAGGGTAGGCAGCCTACCGGGAAATATCCAGGTATCCCAGTAGGCCAGTCCGGCCCTGTCGGCTATGTATCTCGGCGGGGCCCTTGGGCTTGAGCCCAGTCAAGACCAATAGTAAGTCCGGCCCTGCCCCTGATAGTCTGTGGGGGAAGGGGTGGGGGGTCCTGCGCTGGGGGAGGGTGTCAGGACATCACCAGGACCCCCTGATAGTCTGTGGGGAAGGGGTGGGAGCAGGGCAGCCATCAGAAATTGTGGGGCCCCTTACACAGCTTTAGGCCTGGCCCCCCCTGAGCCTGACCACCAACATTCCCCAGGGTCCCGCCCACTGGCCGTCCCACCGAATCTGCCCACTAGCCATTCCACCAAGTCGTTCAGTGCCTCAGCCTCTCTCACACCTGTATGCTCTCAGGCCCCTCACACCTGTACGCTCTCAGCCCCCCTCACACCTGTACGCTCTCAGCCCCCCTCACACTTGTATGCTCTCAGCCCCCCTCACACTTGTATGCTCTCAGCCCCCCTCACACCTGTACGCTCTCAGCCCCTCTCACATCTGTACGCTCTCAGCCCCCCTCACACCTGTACGCTCTCAGCCCACCTCACACCTGTACGTTCTCAGCCCCCTCACACCTGTACGCTCTCAGCCCCCCTCACACCTGTACGCTCTCAGCATCCTCACACCTGTACGCTCTTAGCCCCCCTCTCACCTGTACGCTCTCAGCCCCCTCACACCTGTACGCTCTCAGCCCCCTCACACCTGTACGCTCTCAGCCCCCCTCATACCTGTATGCTCTCAGCCCCCTCACACCTGTATGCTCCTAGCACCAATCACGTGTGTTTATGACAAGCACGTACATACACAGAGACATGTACACACACACACAGAGACATGTACACACACAGAGACATGTACACACACAGGCATGTACACAGTCACACAGCCGCCCTTACTTGTAAGGTGGTCCTAGTCCCAGATCTTACTTCCATATGCAGAGGGGTGCACATGCAGGAAATGGCCAGAGGTGGCAGCAAAGAGCCCAATGTCAGCTCATAACAGAGCAACAGCCTTCCGACTCACACACATACAGGAGCATCCATGGAGCTCCTCTGCACTCACCCCTGCCTTCTAACATCCCTGCCAGTCGGCCGGGCCCATCCATACGCTGGGGCCCCTTACATTTGCATGGGCTGTACACCACTGATGGTGGTCCTGGGTGGGAGGTCCTGTGCTGGGACTGGAGTCAAGCCATCAGACATTTCCAAATCAGTGGATATTCAACAGAGAAAAACTAGATGAAAATATAAGATAATGTAATATATGAAATAATGGTTACACAGAGTTGTCACACATACATCCCTCTATAACATTTACAGAGATTTTGTTATTAAATATTAATAGCTTTTGAAAAGTGTTGCTTTTATAAACAATGGGTTGGTATTTGGGGCTCTTACAATACCATATTGTAAGATATCATAGAGGGGGGTGTGTGTGACACATCTGCATTGTAAACGTATTGGTCCAATGGGAGATTTTGTTTTTGACCCATGTAGAAGTATTGCAAAAATGTCAGTTTGTAACCAATGAGTTGAGATTTGGAGCCCTGTATCTTTGAATTTCCACAGTAAAATCATACCGTATTGTAAATGTTATAGAGGGATGTATGTGTGACAACTCTGTGTAAACATTATTTTATATATTACATTATGTTATATATTGCGCCAGACATCCCAACCTCCAAAAACGAATTTCAGGCAGGTGACGCTTTGTGCCAGCGCCGACCCCCCCAATTAAATGCAACCTTAACAATGCCAATGAAATGCAGCCTGATCAGTGCCAATTAAATGCAGCCTCATCAGTGCAGTTTAATCAGTGCAGCCTCATCAGTGTCCATCAGTGCAGCCTCATAAGTGCAACATCATCAGTGTCCATCAGTGCAGTCTACCAGTGTCCATCAGTGCAGCCTTATCAGTGTCCATCCGTGCAGCCTATCAGTGTCCATCAGTGCAGCCTATCAGTGTCCATCAGTGCCACCTCATTAGTGCCCACCGGTGCAACCCATCAGTGCCACCTCATCAGTGCCCACCAGTGCAGCCTATCAGTGTTCATTAGTGCAACCTATCAGTGTCACTTCATCAGTGTCCACCAGAGCAGCCCATCAGTGCCAACCAGTGAAGCCCATCAGTGCCCACCAGTGCAGCCCATCAGTGCCCACCAGTGCAGCCCATCAGTGTCCTTCAGTGTCATCTCATCAGTGTCCACCAGCGCAGCGTCATCAGACAATCTACAGGCAACCAGTTTAATTGTACATGATTGCATTGGGGAGAAGGACCTACTGTACCTGCCAGCCAGCTCACATCCGATCCGCGCTCTGGGGATCTCAGCGCTGCCGCTCCTACTCCAAACCCGACCAGATACTTAGCTGCACCTGCAGCCTCTGGCATTCTCCTGACTTCCCAGACTGTATCAGTGGCACTCTCGGTTCCGTCCCGCCCCCTCCCCTGCTCTCTGTGAACTACTGCTGCGTCGCTGACAGAAGACAGAGCAGCCTGATCGGCCGTATTCCATTCAGGAGTCTGTCTGTGCCTAAGAGACAGGCCAGCCGAGGAATCGCCCGGCGCTCGTGGGAGTCAGTGAGCCTGCAGCCAAATGCGGGAGACTCCCGCGACTTGGAATGTCTTTTGCGCAATCTAGTTTTTCTCTGTTGAATATCCAACCAAACAAACTTGTCTGATGGCGTGACTCCGGTATATTGTGGCTGGTGTTCTATCAGAATACCGCTACCCATCAGAAAGGGTAACGGAAGTGACGTTCCGTCACCGCCATCTTGGTACACCATCTTGGCCGCAGTAAGCCTGCAGTAGGAAGGCAGCAGCGAACATATTTGTACACGCACTGGAGTTTTGCATTTCACACTTATTTTTACCAGTAAACTGAGCTCATATAGTGAAATACAGTATTTTGAAATATGTGGCACTGTTTTGATGTCGAATTGTAAAAGCAGCAGTGTTCTGTCAGATTAGAAAATATGCTTTTCTAATCTGCTGCTTTTAAAATTCAACATCAAAATGTGACGTGCAGCTGAAGTGACGTTGCCTTGTGGCCATCTTGGTACACCTGCACTCATCCGCAGTAAGCCTGGAGTTAGAAGTCGGCAAGCAGACATCATTATACACCCAGTCTTGCTTTACACAGTTATTTTTAATAGTAAACTCAGCCAATATAGTGAAATGCAGTATTTAGAAGTCCGTAACACTGTTTTGATGTTTAATTTTAAAAGCAGCGGTGGTTCGGTCACATCGGTAAACCTGTGAGATCAGCAGGCTTTCCTCTGCTTTTAAAATTCAACATCAAAACAGTGTTATGGACTTCTAAATACTGCATTTCACTATATTAGCTGAGTTTACTGTTAAAGATAACTGTGTAAAGCAAGACTCCGGTGGGTGTATAATGATGTCCGCTTGCTGAATTCTAACTCCAGGCTTACTGTGGGTGTACCAAGATGGCCACGAGGCAACGTCACTTTGGCTATGCATCGCGCATGCGCAGTAGGCCGGGTAGTGGCTTTGTGATGGGTACACAGGCATAAAAATGAGATAGAGCGGTTGTTATGGAAAACAATTTGTGGTTGGTATAGAAACAAGACTGTAGTTTGCATGAAGGCCATATTGTGGTTAAACACTATCATTTCTACACCAACCACAATATGGTATCCGCATAGCTCCCAACTGTCCCTGATTTTGAGGGACTGTCCCTGATTTGGAGCAATGTCACTCTGTCCCTCTTTCCTCCTCATTTGTCCCTCATTTTGGTCTGATCTATATAGATGTATATAAAATGCACTTTTTATTTTTCAAAAAGTATTTTCCAGAGCTAAACCTTTCATCCAATTTCTAAACTGCTGCATTTGTAAATTTAAAAGCCAATATAAAGGAATAGTAGTGGTATAAAAAAGCCCCTGTGGATTATTTTAACCCAACATCACAGGTCAGGACCCCCTTTGCTTTGTCCTCTGCCTTCCCGATAGCGAATGGGACCCGCTAGGGGTGTCCGCTCTCACCACTACTATTCGCACTGTGTGTTGAACCCCTGGCGGCATCCATCCGTAGAAACCCGGACATCCGGGGAATCCCGATACATGACGGGAATTTAAAATTGCTCTCTTTACAGACGACGTCATATTAACTCTGACCCAGCCCAGAACCTCACTTCCCAACCTACATGCCGAACTTGATCTATATAAGTCCCTATCGGGCTATAACATAAATGCAGCTAAGTCAGAAGCCCTTCCCATCAATATCCCAAGGGCAGAGGTACAGCATTTACAGAACTACTTCCCCTATCACTGGAGAACAACGGCTCTAAAATACCTAGGGGTCCAAATAACCCAGTCCTATGCCACCCTATACCGAGCCAACTTCCCCCCCCGTTCCGATCTGTAAGGGACCTTATACGGAAATGGAAAGCTCACCACATTTCCCTTTTGGGGAGGGTGGCGTCTATTAAGATGACCATCCTCCCCAAACACCTAAACCTTTTCCAAACGTTACCTATACCAATCCCCTATGCAGATCTGCGAAAACTCCAAGCTGACCTGATACGTTTTGTGTGGAACTACAAGAAACATAGAATCCCACGCACAGTACTAATAGCAGCCCGAACAGCCGGAGGACTAGCGTTCCCAGACCTGACTAAATATTATGAAGCTGCTCAATTACGAGCCTTGACCTCCTGGTTCCCCCAAAGATCATACAATAGATGGACTGAAATTGAAAAACTCTGGATTGCTCCCATACACCCCAATAGCCTCCTTTGGAACGCAAGCGTGGAAATAGAACCGACCAGACTCCTAGGCCCTATGCTCCATCTTAAAAAGCTGTGGAGAAGGCTCGCCCGTACACATAAACTGTGCTCTGAGAGGTCACCTTTGACCTCCTTCCTGTATAACCCCAGAATGCCTGCAGGTCTCTCGCACCAGATGTCCGCGCCCTGGGCATCACAAAATTTATTTAATTTTGGTCACCTGGTGCACCCCTGTACTCGCAGAATGCACTCGTTCGCCGAACTCCAGACGAAATTTGACCTGCCCCGCCAGGTGTTCTACGGATATTTACAAATTAGACACTATGCCCAGACCTTTGCCCCACCTCTCCAATTTTCAGCGCCAACGCCATTGGAGACCATAATACTGGAGGGATCAGCACGCCGAGGTCTCATCTCAGACATATACCGGATATTAAATGAATACTCCTTCTCCAGCCAAGGTAAGCATGCATATATGCTTCGCTGGGAGAAGACATTAGGAGAGGAAATCTCAGAGACCACTTGGCAAACGATCTGGTTTGCAGGCGGCAAAGAGTTCCTTTTGTACGCTCTATAAAGAGAACACCTACAAGATATTGTACTTTTGGTACCTGACACCAGATAAACTTCATGTCATATACCCCTCCAGCTCGCATAGGTGCTGGCGCTGCTTGGTGGAGAAAGGCAACCTATACCATATTTATTGGACATGCCCCAAGATAACACCCTTTTGGGTGGAAACGCAGCAACTACTTTCGAACCTCAAGGGAACCCAGATCCCTAAAACCCAAAAAACATTCTTACTGGGACTACTACCCCCACAGTTACCTAAACACTCCAAAAAACGACTTAGTCATGTCCTGACAGCCGCAAGATGCCTGATTGCTCTCTATTGGAAACGTCAGACTCCGCCCTCCCGAGCAGATCTATACACTAGAATAAAGGATATAGAGTTGATGGAAAAAATGACAGCCAGAATACAGGATAGACTTGAAGCACATGATAAAGTCTGGGAAGACTGGCACAGACATGGCACAGACTGGCACAGACATGGCACAGACATGAAGATCCGCCCTGAGTCGATGGCCGAGCCACACCATCTCCCTCCCTCTCCCATCTTTCCCCATCTAACTCATCTTTTCTCCCTACTTCTCCTTCTTACATTCTCGGTTACCAGAACAATTTGTAACATGTTCTATTTGATGCATAATAGTTTGTGTATATGGCTAAAATTGACTACTTGCTTGCTACTTAAATGTTTTATACTAACAGACATGTACTGGTACGACCACGGTAATGCCGAAACAAATGTAACACGGCACTTATGTTATGTTCATTTATTTGCCTTTATAATTAATAAACAGTTAATTGAAAAAAAAAAAAAGCCCCTGTGGATTTGATTAAAGCGGTAGTGAACACGCACTTTAAAAAAAAAAATTGCAAGGCCTTAGAACGAGGCGCCGGTATCTCACCCGCATGCACGGGAGTAACGTATCCACTCCCAGCGCCGGAGCTGCGATACCCGGAAGACACCCCAAGGCAACATGTCAGCTCCCTCTGTGTGTCTTCCGGGTATCGCGGCTCTGGCGCTGTGAGTGACATGCGCGCAGGAGTCTTTTTCCCGGCAAGGTCTGGCAGTTCTGCCGGACCTTCAGCCGGGCCTTAACAGCGCATGCGCCGCATGATGTCAGCGGCTGCATGAAAAGTAAATATCTCCTAAACCGTACAGGTTTAGGCGATATTAATTTTACCTACAGGTAAGCCTTATTATATATAGTCTTACCTGTAGGTAAAAGTTCAAAAAAAGACTATACTACCACTTTAAAGCGGAGGTTCACACAAAAATGGAACCTCGGCTTTTCGGAACCCTCCCCCCTCCGGTGTCACATTTGGCACCTTTCAGGGGGAGAGGGGTGCAGATACCTGTCTAAGAAAGGTATTTGCACCCACTTCCGGGCATAGACTCCCACGGGAGTCTACGCCTCTTCCTGTCCCCCCCGTGCTGTCTGCTGGGAAACACACGGGTCCCAGGAGATAGCGGGGACCAGTTAGGATGCGCAGCATGACTCGTGTATGCGCAGTAGGGAACCGGGAAGTGAAGCCACAGCGCTTCACTTCCTGATTCCCTCACCGAGGATGGCGGCAGCAGTGGCCGAGTGCCGAGCGATTGATCGGCTTCGGCTGCTGCCATCGCTGGACCCTGGGACAGGTAAGTGTCCATTTATTAGTCAGCAGCTGCAGTATTTGTAGCTGCTGGCTTTTAATATTTTTTTTGTTAGGTGGACCTTCTCTTTAACCTTTTTTTGGTTAATTCTCCTTTAAGGGGTGTGTGGCAGGGGGCGTGTCCTATGCCTACATACGTTTGGTAGTAGGTGGCCCTCATTTCCATCTCAAAATGTTGGGAGGTATGTATCAGTAGCAACTACAAGGGTTTCTACGCTATTAGTATAACGCCAGCCACAATATGGCTTCGCCAACCACGCTTACGCCAATCAAAACATGGCTTCGCCAACCACGTTTACGCCAATCACAATATGGCCGCCGCACCTACGTCTCCTCGTCACTCCCGCCTCTTTACCAGGCGGGGCGCGCAGACGTCACTTCCTGTCAGGGACGGTAGCAGAGTGTGAGCAGCGTGTGTGAACAAGGAGGTAGGTGAGTGCTCCTCTTACAAGGGAAGGGTGAGGGCGGCATAAACGGGCGGGGGGGACGGGTTACTCTCCTCCGGTGCAGGCCGCGCACTGTAGAGGACGCCTCGTGATGGGGCGAGGGTGGGGAAGGAGTCTCGCGTCCAAGAGGAGCGCTCGTGGCGCGGGTGGGTTCTCCCGCCGGCGGGAGCGCGCAGGGTGCTGAGGCCGCGGGGCCATGTTGTCATTGAGGGCAAAATGGCGCTTTGTCGGGTACAGAGGGCTTCTCAGAGAGCCGTGTGAGGAGGAGAGGAGCCCTCAGATACCTGGCGGGCTGCTTGTACCAGCTGTGTGTGTCATCCTCATCCAAGACAAAGAACCGGTCCATTCCCTCCCTCCCTAGGAGAAGAGTCTTTGTGTTCATTTCATTAGCGCCCCTCCCCCTTCTGTCATCACTAAAGCAAGACTGATGCCCCCACTGGTACCCAGATGGAGTGCTACATCACTGGGCTCCCTCCATCCCATTACACCTGATCACATAGGAATTGCACACGTTCAATGCAGATAATGCACCAAGAAATGGAATTACCACCCTAAAGCGGAGTCCAAAAAACTAAAAGTCATCATCTACACATCCTGTATACACATAAATACTGCAGCTGCTGACTTTAGATATGAGGACACTTACCTGTCCTGGAGTCCAGCCATGTCGGCAGCCGATGTTTCAATCGACCCTCGGGGTCCCCCCTACCATTGCTTGAAGGGAAAGCCGGCAGTGAAGACTTTTAAGCTTCGCAGACAGTTTTGCGCCGCGCTTTCTAACTGGCCCAGTGGAGGGGGAGAGCAAACTTCTGACGCGCAGCGTGGTCCGACAGAGGTGGGGACAGGGTACATGGCAAAAATGTTTAAAGCGGAGTTCTGCTAAAAAAAAACTAAAAAAAAAATAATCAGACACTTACCTGTCCCACGTTCCAGCGATGCGGTGGGCGAAGCCTCGCTCGTCTACCCCCCCCTCCTCCTCTCTGCGGCGCTGGAATTGTAAGTGTGGGCATGTTGTGACTGGCCTGGCAATCATCTGGGACCTGTGATGTGTCCCAAGTGAATTACTGGGAGGGGGAGAGGTTGATCTCCCTTCCAGTGCGTCGGGAGGAAGTGGGAGACCCCACAGCCCCCCAAAAAAATGATCAAAGGGTCACCTCCCTTAAAGCGGAAGTTCCATTTATGGGTGGAACTCGGCTTTAACCACCACCCACTATTGACATTTATACAGCGATCAGTGCTATAAATAGCCACTGATTACTGTGTAAATGTCACTGGCAGGTAAGGGGTTAAACACTAGGGGGCGATCAAGGGATTAAATGTGTATCCTAGGGAGTCTTTCTAACTAGGCAGGGGGATTGGACTGCCTGGGAGATGAGACACATCGCTGTTCCTAAGCAGTAGGAACGGATCAGTATCCTCACCCCTGACAGAAAGGAGATCTGTCTGTTTACATTGACAGATCTCCGTTCTGTTCTTCTCAGGCTCAATCGCGGGCGGCCATTGCAGCCGCCATCCACACACATTGGCTCCTACGTTACGCCCCCCCCCCCTATACTCAGAGTGCCATTCTGCTGCCGTCAATCGGCGCAACGGTCGGCAAGGGGGTTAAAGGAGTTGTAAACCCTCATGTTTTTTTCACCTTAATGCATTCTATGAAACCCAATGTTCTCTATGAGGTGGCTCATATGTCCACTGACACCCGGTCCTAAAAACGGACGGATAGGGGATACGTTCGCCATTCGTCGGTCAGATGACAGTCGAATGGAAACGGACTGGCACTCCATTTGCGTTGGGCAGCCCCATAGAGGAGAGCGTGACTGTGTTTTTTGCATAGTGGAGTGGACACTGATCTGTCATCCGCCTGCTCAGGGCCCCCCCCCCCCCCCCCCATTTGTAAGGGGCATAAAAGCTGGGGGAAGGAGACACAGCAGCACACTGATCTTCCTCAGTGAAGGGCTGTGCGGTGTCAGGACACGTCTGATCATTGGAGGAGAGCACACTGAGTTCCCAGCATAGCTATAAAAATAACTGGCCATGCTGTGCTCTCCTGCTTAGTGTGATCTGTGTTAATAAGAAAGCAGAGGGACTGGCAGGAACACCGGGGATTTCACATAAAGGAAGCAATACAAAGAGAACAGGGGACTACTTCTTGTTCAAACATTTTTATTAGAAAACAATGCCGCAGTGTACATGCGATACAAAATGCAGCCGATAGCAGAGCTATACACTCAGATAGCAAGAAGGTGATTTTACACACATGGATGTGCAAATAAACATCAAAATCAGTGGAGACACTTGAATCAGGACATCGCATGCAATCGTGTATTTGGACGCCCTCCATCCAATCTGACAGAGCTTGAGCTATTTTGCAAAGAATGGGCAGAAATGTCACTCTCTAGATGTGCAAAGCTGGTAGAGACATCCCCAAAAAGACTTGCAGCTGTAATTGCAGCGAAAGGCGGTTCTACAAAGTATTGACTCAGGGGGGCTGAATACAAATACACGTCACACTTTTCACATACTGTATATACTCGAGTATAAGCTGAGGCACCTAATTTTACCACAAAAAAATGGGAAAACGTATTGACTCGAGTATAAGCCTAGGGTAAGAAATGCGCAGCTACTGTAAGTGGAAAAGAGGGTCAACATTTTGCTTGTTGGCCGTTTTTTTTTCAGGCTTTTTATGAGCTGAAAACGCTCAGGTGTGAATGCAGCCGTACGTGTTCTTATATTAAACGTCAGCAGCTACAGTATTTGTAGCTGCAGACTTATTTTTTTTTTTTTAACCCAGGCTGGAACTTGGACATAGATACATGGGTGCTCAACCTGTGGCCCTCCAGCTGTTGCGGAACTAAAAGTCCCATGAGGCATTGCAACACTGACAGTTAGACCCCTTTCACCGTCGGATTTGGGGCGCATTTCGGCCACTAGCGGGGCGCTTTTATCCCCTGCTAGCTGCCAAAAAAGGGTTAAAACTGCCCGCAATACGCCGAAATATCGGCGTTTTGCCTTTGGTATTACAGCGCTGTCCCATTGATTTCAATGGGGAGCAGCGGTAAACGCACCGCTCCAAAGAAGCTGCTTGCAGGTCTTTTCCTGACGTCCTGCCAGCGCACTGCTGCAGTGTGAAAGCCCTCCGGCTTTCACACTGGAGACAATGGTGCAGCTGTTTTAGGGCAGATTGCAGGCGCCATTTCTAACGCTAAATCGCCTGCAAAATGCCCTCGGTGTGAAAGGGGTCTTACAAGCATGACACCCAAAGTCAGAGGCATGGTGGGACTTGTAGTTCCGCAACAGCTGGAGAGCCTCAGGTTGAGCACCCATGGATTAAGATAGTTCTTGTTCCTTTTTAGGCTGGGGCCGTGACCGCTGCCCAGGTTTCCTGTTTCAGGGGGGCTGGTGCATATAGGGACTAGTTGTCTCCCTACACTGTGTGCATCAATAGAAACACACAGCCCTATAGCCTAGGATGGCAAGGCTACCCCCCCCCCCTTCCTGTTATGTGACCAGAGCCACCAATCGCATCCTTCCCAGACACAAGACCGCCCCCATTCAACCTACAACAATAAATCATTATGCAAAATACTTGGCTGATTCAGTATACTGAAAGATGAAATACACACAGGGATGCTAATTGGCCATTAGCGTAATCACAAGGTGCATAGCCACTCTGATTCTGTGCTTTTTGCCTGTGATCTGTGCTGTCTAATGACTGCATGATCCCGGGCATTGTGAGCATGGCATTGCCGATTGTAGCTGATAACCTTGACACCATTGTGGCTTTAAATGGCTATGTGGTTGCATGTCTTGCTTTTAGGTGAGGTCTAATCTTAGTATGTAGCAGGAGGTATGTTATCCTGCGTTGTATGCCAAAACTAAACGCTAAAAGGATTTGGCTGTAGCTGGCTTTTTTTTTTTTTTTTTTTTTTTTAAGCTTTTGTATAGTGATGCCCCACCCTAGGTGCTGCCTGCCAACCACACAAAGGAATGACTTTTGTTTTTTTTTTTCCAAGGGGAACTCCAGGAATACTGGTATATGTACAGCTCATACACATCGGTTTACTGCTTTCCCTGCCAAGCGATTTGTACTTCTGTATAGTCAGTCTTGTATTCACCTCTGCTAGTTGAAAAAAATGACTTATTTCAGATCTAACTAGTTCTGGACTGCCTTATAGCGGATATACTGCTACAGGGCTGTCCTGTTCAAAATCTTTGTGTGTACGCAATTCTGCACTTCCACCTACAGGGGGCTTGTGTGTGTGTGTGCTGTCGGCGAGCCGCTTCTGCTGTGATCTTAGCAGAAGCCGCTCTGTGGGTGCTGGGCACTGGATGTCAGCCGCCGTTTGTCGGTAAAACACTGGTTGGAGATCTGCTTATGTAAACAAGGCAGATCTCTGTTCTTACACAGGGAAGGGATGGATTTTGTCCTGCTTAGTAAAGCTTACCATCTGTTGGGGTGTAAGTTAGGTGACAGTGTTTTAAAAAAAGGAGCTGTGAGCCAAGAATGAAGAATGCCGGCATTGTTTGACTATCGCCTTGTAGCTTTTATTTGCAAACTAGATCACTAGCTCTGCATGCGGTTGCAGAAGCAAGGGGAACACGTTTGCTATATAAACTGATGTGGATAAATGAGTTGCTCTAGAGTCCAATTTCTTCGGCTTTCATTTTTCTACACAACATGTCACATGCTTTGTCATAAAGCCACGTAAACCTGAACTTTCGTTTATTTTTAGTGATAGTGATGGCAAAATATGTAGGAATATGTGGTTACATGTTTGCTGGTTTTTCTATCAAAGAATTTCTAATTTTAACAAGTTACGTTTGTACACCTTTCTGCTTCTCAAGGAGATCATTCTGCAACTTGGCTAAGTAGTAACTTTACCCAATACAAATTTGTCACTTGCCCCTTTTACATTTGGTAATATCGTTATGTTTTAATTACGCAGGCCCTGTCCCATGGCCACCACCTTCCTCCTTATGTCATGGGGAACTGGCTGTCTCATCCTGGTTCTTGCAGGCCTCCTTCCTAATGACAGAACACCAGATCTCTCACATTTGCAGATATTTAGCGCCATGTCTGTTTACATCGGGGCTCGACAAACCCCAGGCACCATGGCGACAAGAAATTGCGTCCTGGTGCCTGCTCCACGCACCCTCGTGACGCCACTTCTGGGTCCCCCTTGACAGGTTGCCTGGCCATCAAGGCTGGGAAATAATGTAATGCAGTGCGATGTGCATTGAATTACATTCAGGGGAGAACAGGAGACATCCAGGGTCCCCTATGTGATGGGGGGGGGGGGGGGGGAGTTCTGTAAAAAAAATGTTTTGTGTGTGTTAGGGGTGCAACAGATCATCGCCGATCCGAACAGGGTGACCCGTTCGGATCGGCGCGCTCCTCGGGCCTTGGGTAAGGCCGCGGCTTCGGCCTAGGTCCGGAGCGGCGGCCATCTTGGTACACCTGGCGGCTGTTTACAATGTGATTGCTCCGTCAAATGACGGAGCGATCACTTGTAAGCATACTCTGCCTTACCCTGCCAATATTACAGTGGGGGAGATGACGTGGATATTACAGTGGGGACTATATGGTGGAACCGGGCGTGAAGCTGAAAAGCATTCTGTACGTGGGTGCTTTTTAATTGTAATTCATATTTTTTATTTTTTTTAAGCCCTTTTATTCCTATTACAAAGCATGTAAACATCCCTCGTAATAGTGTGACAGGGTCCTCTTTATGGAGAGCTGTGGGGATCTATAAGACCCCACATGACTCCTTCAGGCTGGAAAGACAAGTGATCAAAAAATAAACTGTCTCAGCGTTTCCAGCCGAGTCCCCGGCATTGTTTACATCCGCCGGCCCGGACCTGATGTCATAACGTCGCACCCGGTCATTCCGAGGGTCACAGAAAAGACTGGGGGCCATCTGGTCACCAGAAATCTCTGGCTAACTTTCGGCGCCGACCGATCGCATGGCAAGACCGGAGAATCACCAGAGGACGGTGGAAATGGGGGGGACGTCCCGCCGCCTGTAAGAACGATCAAGCAGCTGAACTGCTGCTGTGATTGTTCTTCCGGCGCACAGAATCGGCGAAAGGGAAAAAAATGATATCTGGATGATGCCTGTAGCCGGATGTTCGGCTGGCTTTCGTTAAAGGGGCAGCACCTAAAAAAAGGCTGCTGATCGGCATCCACTCAACGCTCTCATCTCAGCCAATGGCTGACCAGTGTGTGCCCAGTTAGAACACAATAGCTCAGCGGGGGAAATCGATGTACTATGGGATGTTGGTACAGCAACTCCTTCTGAGCGCTTCAGGTTTTTTCTTTTTTCGTTCAGCCCGTTGGGTTGAAAAGGGGAAAAAAAAAGATTAGTGTGTACTAGGCTTCAGATCTCATACTGCAGAGATACAACTAAAAGACTGCACAGGATTGTCTCAGAACGCTCACATACCCGGGAGTGCACTGATATTTTTCAGGAGGAATTCCAGACAAAATGTACGTTTTCCATGGTACTGCTCAGGCACAATGAACAGCAAATCTTCATTTATTATTCTGTTGCTATTTAGGCAGACATCTAAAAAATAAAAAAGTCACCTCCTGAGTGTTATCCAAAATGAGATTATTGGGGCATAGGTTCATAAATATGAGAAATATGTTCTTGGCTTCTTGCAACAAGATGCCATTAGTGAAGGCAGAGGAAACTTGGACCTCTTGCATATTCTTCTAGATCACTGACTCAAGTCCTTCGTATAGCAGCTGGGCAATGGAAATTTTTAGTAAAGTTCAGTGGTGGGAACATCGGGTGTTTTCCCCTGTAAAGAAAACAAAGCCATTGCAAAACTTATTGCAGAAAATGTTGGAACTGCAGCGGGGATGAAGCCGTGTAGAAACATTCCTTTTTGTATTCTGTTGTACATAAGATTTTTCTTCAGACAAAGTGCATGGGTTGTGTGTTTGGAGTAATAACTGTTCCCTTTTTGTTATTCAGCAGCATGCCTAAATCAAAGGAGTTGGTGTCTTCAAGCTCATCTGGAAGCGAATCGGATAGTGAGGTTGACCAGAAGGTAAGTAAACTACTAAACCTTGTACTAATTGTATTTAAATTGAATGCTCCAATGAAGCCCTGGGTATATCCTTTTTGCAGAGGCCAGCTCTTTGCAGGTGAATGTTGTTCCACATATTTGTCAAATTTTTTGTCAAATATTTGGAACCCTTGGTCCCTGGACTGCTGCATTGTCAGGGCATGCATGTTATTTGTACTGAGATGTTTTATGAAAACCAGGATGAATTGGATTTAAATCACTAGTAAAAAGGCTTGATTTAAATCATAATTAAAGAGCATCTGTCATCTCTGTCCAGCAGTGGCTCCTCCTCTGACCCGCTGTTGACTCACCGACAGTCCCATTCACTTTAATGGGATGGCTGGTGATGCGGCAGTGACACAACAAGGTGAGGGACGTGGCGGCAGCAGGTGAGTGGATGCCCGCTAACAGGCGCTGCTATGATGGATCTGAAATGACAGGTGCTCTTTAATTGTAAGGACTCCTTCTTCTTGTTGCTGGTAGTTAGAATCTTTAATATTTGCAAACAAAAGGAAGGTTTCCTATTTAGAATAATAAGATGTCGGGTTAATAAATATTCCCAAACTGGGTCTTTTATGGCCTGCTGCCATTTTGCTCATCAAGGGAAGAATAAAGCACTTCAAGCTATCAAAAGTTTTATATGGTTTCACTTTCATTTTTACTGCTTGCCCGAACTATAAAAAATGTGTTGCATCCAAGCACAACCCCCCCCCCCCCCCCTCAAGTTTTTGAGGCTCTGCACATAAATGTAAATGCATGCATTGGGAGCGCCTACGTAGACAGATGTTGATTGTGATACACACGTTGCATATCGCCACGCACGCCGGAGTGATATATATTTCTAGCACCATAGCTCTGGGGTAACTCTAAATTGATAACAGGTAGGGGCTTTTAAAGTATCGCCTATGAAAAATAGAGTTCTGAAGTTTGTCGCCATTTCATGGGAGACCGCAATTTTAGGGTTTAACATATTTGGTATCTGTTTACTTGGCACAACCTTATACTTTACCAAACATTTGGGTAACTTATTGCATTTGTGTGTCTTAAAATTTAACTTTTAGTGTATTTCTACAGAAAACTTTAAATTCCTAAACCTTTACGCTAATATTGTGCAAAATAATTGCAACTACCACTATTTTATTCTCTAGGGTTGTCTGCTTTCAGAAAATATACATTTTGGTGTTTTTAGGTAATGTTTAGGGCTAAAATTATGTTTGAACATGTGCAAATATGGCTGTTGCTGTAAAAGGATTAAAGGGCTTGCTCTGTTTTTATTAAATCCTGACCAAGTTGTACATGAGTCCTTTTTTTTTTTTTTTTTATTTTTTTTTTATTTCATGTACATTTTTTTTATTTTTTAATACGATAATCAGGTGTTTACCCCCCCTAATGAGGTACTGTTACTTTAGCTGACAACTGCACGTTCGTGCGATGCTGTACCCAAATAAAATTGGTGTCCTTCCCCCCACACAAATAGAGCTTTCTTTTGGTGGAATTTGATCACCTCCTGCAGTTTTTTATTTTTATTTTTTGCACTATAAAAAAAATTGGAGGATAGATTTATGGCATATTTTATTTGTTTTAAGTGTGGGTGGTGTTTAATTTATTAATTTTTTTTTAATTTTTTTTATTATTGTGGCGGACAGATTGGGCACTTGACACTTTTTTTTTTTTTGGGGGGCCAGTGACATTACAGTGCTTAAAATATGCACTGGTCACTGTATATATGACACTGGCAAGGAAGGGGGTTAACATTGGCGATCAAGAGGTTAATTGTGTTCCCAGGGTGTGTTTGCCAACTGTGTGGGAGACGGTCTGACTGGGACGAGAGATGTCTTCCTGCATAGTAGGAAGACAAGATCCTGTCAGAACGGAGATCTGCCTTGTTTACATTGGCCGTTCTGTAACGATTGCGGGCGGACATCGCCGATTGGCTCTCCCGCCAGCCAATCAGTGTGCGCGTGCCCCCACACAGGTTAGTGCATGAAAACGTTGTACCAGTACGTCGTTTTGCGTAGCTAAGCCACCTTGCTGCGGTATAACTGCGGCGGGTGGTTGGCAAGTGGTTAAAGTATCTAAAGGCTTCAGAGTCCTATGCAAGTAGCAATCATTTATTCTGAAGCCTTTAATTTGTATGTCATTGCTGAAACGATGATCACATTCTAATTGAAGACTGAAGCTGTTGATGAAAGTTGAGTTTGACAGCTATGGGCTGCAAAGCATGTGTATTTGGGTGTCTTGACATCGGATATATACATGGTGGGGGTCAAAGATTTATTAACTACTAGTGCATTGGAAAAAAAAATGTTTTATTTCTTTTTGTTCGGTCTTTCACAGCAAAGAGATCCTAATTTTATTTTTCCTCTATTGACTGCTAGATCAGCGAGCCATAAACAGGGCCTTGTGTATGAAGAGAGCCAAGAGTAACGTTTCTTAGTCTGATTGCAGCCATTTATGATCTAGTTTTCAGACTTGAACTGCAGAAATGAAAGTTGGAAGCGGTTTGGCATTTTCCTGTTCACACTTTTTTCATACAAAAGCTTTGGTGTATGGTTTATTTCCCCCCCCCCCCCAAAAATGCTTTTGTTCAGTAAATGCCATGGAGCTATGTTGTATTTTTTTATTTTATTTTTTCAGGTGCCAGCAGTAATTGGCAAAGTATTGGCTGCGTTTTGGTTTGTATTTAATCCTTCTATTGCTTTTTCAGGCAAAGAGAAAAAAGCCAGCTCCTCCACCAGAGAAGGAGAAGCCCACAAAGAAACAGAAGACAGGAGGAGAAAGTTCTAAGGCATCTGCCAAACAAAGCAGCAATGCTCCAGAAGACAACATGTTTCAGGTAAAAAAAAAATGTGGAGTGGAGATGAATTGGAACACCTATTAGGTTTGCAGTCTAGGAGAGTCACCTTCTCGATTTGTCCTGTTTACTGTTATCAATGAAAGTAAAAAAGATAATATCGAGAATCTTTCAATAGAGACATTGGTTCTGGTGACCTAGGGGTCCCCAAGTTCCCTTAATTTGCAATGATTTCCTCATTTCCTTTTTTTAGCTATTTTTTATTTTTATTTATTACAGGATTTATATAGCGCCAACAGTTTACGCAGCGCTTTACAATATAAAAAGGGAGACAATACAGCTATGAGACAGGAAGTGAAATGAAATGTTCAGCAATTGGATACAGATGGCAAAAAAAAGAGAAAAAAAATCCCTACGAAGGTTATAACCCTCCCTCTATCCAAAATGAGGAAAAAATGTTTTCCTCTAGTTCAACTATATTATCTTTCCGAAGCCTAAGTCCAGGCAATTGTATAGTTGAACTGTTTAACTTTTGCAAAGGATTTAATTGCCACAGTAGCATGATGCGCAATTGGCCCACAGGCACGACTTTGGACATGCCTGCTTTAAGGTATCACCTGCTTGATTAGGATATGTGGTCATTTCAAGACTCATTACCAGTCTTTTTGTAGATGAAACAACAGTTCATATAACTTTTTATAAGTGTATATTTTATCTTTCGGATTGAAGTGCCCATTTAGGGCTTGCATAGCTGGGAAAATGCATCAGTTGACACTTATTTACTGCATGCTGGTTCCAGGTTTATGCTGCTGAACTATTAAAGCTAGTCACAGCCAGGAAACTAGCAATTTCCAGACTATGGTAGCTGTGATACTTTTCTCAGGACATGTCCACAAAAACCCTCTGTCTAGCTAAATGCATCTGTAAGTGTCTTGATATTTAAGGGGTTAAAAGGTAAAGCAAGCTCATGGCTGCTGATAGGATGAACTATTTTTAACCACTTCCAGACCACCGCATGCCGATATATACGTCTTTGCTTTGAAGGGGGATATCGTTGTTATGGCAGCAGCTAGCTGCCATAACCCCCCGATATCCTCTTGTTCGTCCGTCCGGTTTATGATAAGAGTGGTCTCTGGCGGATTCGCATCCCCCCCCGTGCTCCGGTGCCCTCCGCCACTTACTGGAGCTGTCCTTGTAATGGGAATAAGTGACACAAATTTTTTTTTTTTCTTTTAAACCGTGTAAAAATAAAAGGTAAATTAAATAAGAAAAAAAAATGTCCAGCAGAGCTTGCGTGCAGAAGCGAACGCATACGTGAGTAGCGCAGGCATAAGAAAACGGTGTTCAAACCACACATGTGAGGTATCGCCGCAATCGATGGCGCGAGAGCAATAATTCTAGCCCTAGACCTTCTCTGTAACTTAAAACATGCAACCTGTAGAATTTTTTTTTAAATGTCGCCTATAGAGATTTTTAAGGGTAAAAGTTTGTCGCCATTCCGCGAACGGGTGGGAATTTTGAAGCGTGACATATTGGATATCAATTTACTCGGCGTAACATCTTTCACAATATTAAAAAAAAAAAGTTGGGCTAACTATTTTTTTTTATTCAAAAAGTGTATTTTTTTTTCCAAAAAAAGTGCGCTTGTAAGACCGCTGCATAAATACGGTGTGACAAAGTATTGCAACGCCAGCCATTTTATTCTCTAGGGTGTTTAGAAAAAAACACATCTCAAAAAGAGGCTCGGTCCTTAAGTGGTTAAATGCTTGTTTTGTCTAAACTAGAGGATGTTGATTAAGTGAATTATCTTCCTCGCTTCTCCAGCAGATTGCGCTCTGACACTTTTGGGATGTGGGCATGCCTTTTGGCTTCCTAGCATTCAGTGCAGGACCACTGGTCCTGATTAATTTGTTGTAGTGCTGTGGCCAGTTGGGAAATAAGGGGGACCAGTGTTTTGAAGAGGAGGAAGCTTGCAGGAGTGAGGAATAAGGTTATTCATCAATAAGGGTTTCAATTTCCCTAGACAAACCCAAGCATTTAAACCCTCGCTTTCTACCTTTTTTTTATTTTTTTTATTTTTTTTTTTTTTTCTTTTTTTTTTTTTTTTTCTGTTGTTTTTTTTTTTTTTTTTTTTTTTTTTTTTTTTTTTTTTTTTTTTTTTTTTTTTTCTTTTTTTTTTTTTTTTTATTTTTTTTTTTTTTTCCATGTGTGCATTATGAACAGTTGTACACTTTACAGCACAGCCATTGTCATCTATAGGTACTTTATGCATAAGAAAAATAATTAAATACATGTCAATACTTTTCATGGATGTGTACTTGCACCATTTAAAACAATGCCTACCTTGTGTACATGAATTTTATCTGCGTGACTTGAATGTTGTACTGTTACTGCCACTCGCAAAGCTTTCATAAACTGTTTCTCAACAGATTGGTAAAATGAGATATGTCAGCGTTCGAGACTTTAAAGGAAAAGTTCTTATTGACATCAGAGAATATTTCATGGATCAGCAAGGAGAACTGAAGCCTGGAAGAAAAGGTAATTGCAATAATAGAACTGCTGTACTCTTCCTGAAGAAGATTGTATGTATACACACATACACCATGTTTTTTATTATATTTTCATGTGACTACACTGAAGAAATTTACACTTTGCTACAATGTAAAGTAGTGAGTGTACAGCTTGTATAACCGTGTAAATTTGCTGTCCCCTCAAAATAACTCAACACACAGCCATAATGTCTAAACCGCTGGCAACAAAAGTGAGTACACCCCTAAGTGAAAATTGGGCCCAATTTAGACTTTTTCTCTCTGGTTTCATGTGACTCATTAGTGTTACGAGGTCTCAGGTGTGAATGGGGAGCAGGTGTGTTAAAGTGGTTGTAAACCCTTTTTACAACTTTCTTCCTCTTTAAATTTGGTTCTCTCTCTCTCTCTCTCTCTCTCTCTCTCTCTCTCTCTCTCTCTCTCTCTCTCTCTCTCTCTCTCTCTCTCTCTCTCTCTCTCTCTCTCTCTCTCTCTCTCTCTCCGTGCTCAGCATCATATCCAGAGGTTGTGTTTGTGAAATAGGAGTGCTGCCAGCTTTGCTGCAGAGATTGAAGGGGTCGAGGGGGGGCAGCCTGTTAGTGCTTAGACCATACGCTGCACACTGCATAAAATTGGTCTGCATGGCTGTCTTCCTGGAAGAAAGCCTCTTCTAAAGATGTTGCACAAGAGAGCCCACAAACAGTTTAAAGACAAGCAGACTAAGGACATGGATTACTGGAACCATGGCCTGTGGTCTGATGAGACCAAGATGAACTTATTTGGTTCAGATGGTGTCAAGCATGTGTGGTGGCAACCAGGTGAGGAGTACAAAGACAATTGTGTCTTGCCTACAGTCAAGCATGGTGGTGGGAGTGTAGTATTCCAACATAACGACCCCAAACACACCTCCAAGACGACCACTGCCTTGCTAAAGAAGCTGAGGGTAAAGGTGATGGACTGGCCAAGCATGTCTCCAGACCTAAACTCTATTGAGTATCTGTGGGGCATCCTCAAATGGAAGGTGGAGGAGCGCAAGGTCTCTAACATCCACCAGCTCCGTGATGTCATCATGGAGGAGTGGAAGAGGACTCCAGTGGCAACCTGTGAAGCTCTGGTGAACTCCATGCCCACCAGCGGTTTAGACATTAATGGCTGTGTGAGTTATTTTGAGGGGACGGCAAATTTACACTGTTATACAAGCTGTACACTCACTACTTTACATTGTAGCAAAGTGTTATTTCTTCAGTGTTGTCACATGAAAAGATAAGAAATATCGCACGACCGCGCAATTGTCAGTTAAAGCGACACAGTGCGGCATTGCAAAAAAATGGCCTGGTCATCAAGGGGGCAAGTCCTTTTGGGCTGAAATGGTTAAGGCATGAATAACAGCCTAGTACTTGTGCTGTGCAATTTTTCTCTTCCTACCTTGTAATAAACCTTATTTACCCTGCCAGTTCCTGTGTCCCCCCCCCCCCCCCCCCCCCCCCCCCCCCCCCTGCTTCTGCTGACCACAATCACGGCTCCTGAGCCCTTATACGTCAGTTTATATGCCTCCATCAGTCACTGTCTCTTTCCCCTCCCCCCCCCTCCCTGTCCGCATGAGAGCGCTTTCCAACTTGCCCTTCCCGCTGCTATTTAGCTGCATAATGCCGCACATATCAATGTATCCCATGCAGATATCCAGCCATTCATAAAAGTGTGTGCTTGTTTGAAATGGAAAAGGCTAAAGGCCTTTTTGTCACACCACAGCAGTGCGGTCACATGATCCTCCACCCCCCCCCCCCCCCCCCCCCATGCGGACCGGCCTCAATTTGTGGAGAGAAGCAGGTGGGGCAGAGATTCCCCCCTGCTGGCCAGCTGACATCACAGGGGAATCTCAGCCCCTCCCACTTCTTTCCATAGGTCGAGGCCGGCTAGTGGGGGGGGGGGGGGTCATGTAACCACACAGCTGCAGTGTGACAAAAGGTGTTTAGCCTTTTAATTTCTAACAAACTTGTACACTTTTGTTAATGGCTGGAAACCTGCATGGAAAACATGTAAAATATCATAGTGATGTTACAATCACTATAACCACTTCAGCCCCAGGAAGGTTTTACCCCCTTCCTGACCAGGCAATTTGTTTGCGATACAGGACTGCGTTGCTTTAACTGACAATTGCACGGTCGTGATGCGCTGTACCCCAGTGATCAGTGCTGAATTTTTTTTTTTTTACTGATCACTGTACTAATGACACTGGCAGGGAAAGGGTTAACATCGGGGGAGTGCGCAATTAAATGGAGGGGGTTATAACTGGGGGGGGGGGGGGGGAGAGAGTTGCTGTTACTGGAGGAAAACAATGCCGGCAGATTTCGGTATTTGGTAAAATTCACAGTCGTGCTGTGAACTGGCTGGCTGCGAGGAAATACAGCCCATGGAGACATTGTTTTGCTTTCTAACAATTGTGATGTGAATATGTGTGTTTGTGTTTTGGTTGTAGGTATCTCATTAAACCCGGAGCAGTGGAGCCAGCTGAAGGAACAGATGTCTGACATTGACACTGCAATAAGAAAACTGTAACCTCCATCCACTGGCACCACAACCTCATGTTTTAGTTTTAAGCACTCTTTTTACATTTGCTGTTTTTTTTTTTTTTTTTCTATTTTTGTTTTACAAGCTCTTGTACAGTTTGGATTGCAAAACAATTTGTAAGATGACGCATTTTTATGTGCATTAAAGTTGGTCCGATTTTTGATTTAAAATGCAGTTTTAGCCTCAATTTCCCAGTGGAAGGATTATTCTTTGGCCCTGCTGTGGTTTATTTCAGGGAAAATAGAACATTTTGGTGTTTTTGCTGAAATTTCAATGTTAGAATCTGACATATCAGATAAGTATTTGGTGAAAGTTGCCCCTTTTTAGATTGTAAACTCACTGACAGGTCATACTGTAAAATTTAAAATAACCAAAATCTGTTTTAACATTTTCTGCCTTTTTCAGAAATCCATACAGTATGGGGTACTTTTTGTTACATTTAGGTTTGCATTGAATACATTTCTAATGTGTAAACAGAATATTTAAATTACAACTCCAGGTTAAAGTTTTTCATTTTGGATGGAATGAGGGAATGTTTGCTGCTAGGTTTTTATTACTCTTTACTGCTGGGTCTGCCGGGATGCAGTGCAGATGTTTTGGTGGGGGCACCAAAACAGTCGGCATTGACAACCTGAGGATCAAACCATTTATAGCAGGGGTCTCAAACTGGTGGCCCTCCAGGTGTTGTGGAACTACAAGTCCCATCATGCCTCTGCCTGAGGAGTCATGCTTGTAACTGACAGCCTTGCAATGCCTCATGGGACTTGTAGTTTGGCAACAGCTGGCGGGCCGCCAGTTTGAGACCCCTGATTTATAGTCTGTCCAAAGAACCTTGGCTGGAGGCTTACTTTAAATCTTTTAGGGCTACAAGAACAGTTAAGCACTGATCTTGCTTTGTTTTTCTGCAGTATATTTTGAAGTGAAGCATCTACTATGTGTGGTACCAATGCAGCAGTAGAAGGTTAGGTGACACAAATGTGGTGAAGCTGGTTAGAGGAAGATAGCTACAAAGCATATAAAAAGCCTTTAAATGCCTTGACTCCATATTATTCCCCCCCCCCCCCCCCCACGCAGTGTCTACTCCTGCCAACTTCTTAAGAGCACCAACTATACAGCCTCACTCCTTAACTCTGCTTTTTAGTAACATGCATGATAGATGGGGGAGAAGCCCAGGCAATGTGAGGGTAGATTTCAAACCCAAAACAACCAACCTGGCTGATTTATGAAACTTGGAGGAAAGAAAAACTGAAGTGGAGTTGAAAACCACAACCTGCCCAACTTCTCATTCTCCCCAGTTTTTGTAAATAAGCCAAGTGTCTACTGCGTCTTACTTTTCCTCTCAGTGATGTTCTGTGCTGCAACACCACAGATTATTTAAAGCAATCATGAAGAATTGATTTTCATTAGTCTGGTTGTTTTTACTGCGTTAACTGTTTTTTTTTTTTTTTCTCCCAGTATGATGCTATATATTGCAAAATGTTGTTGCTCTTTGCACCATGCTGTTGTTTAAAGGCCTTAATTTTTTTCCAGCAATACGTGAACTGTTGTCTTCTCTGTGTTCATAGAATATGAATAAATATTGGGTGCTGCATGGTTCTCCAGCTGTTGGGCAACTTAAAGTTCTAGTATACCATGCCAACCATTAGCAGGTGGCACATTGCGACATGCCGTTTCCTCACCAGCTTTAGGACTGCAGGGTTTACAGGATTACCATAAACTGTCCACTGCAAATGATGAATTTATTTGTGCATGGGTTTTTTTTTAAGCGTTTGCTCCTCATTGTCTGTCTGTTATGCACATACTAAAAGTATCTCTTGAGATGTTTTGTACCTTTTTTGTATAAAAGCTGCATTTGTTGTAAGCAGTGTGCTTAGGTTAAATGAAATCTTCTATTGCTGTTTGGGTAAACAAACTGGCTGCTGCCATAATTCTAGAACCTAGATTGACTTCCTTTGATGTACCCTCAGTAAATATACATTCCAAAGCAATACTGGCACAGCAGAATTTTTTTTATTTGTCCTGAATTATACATTTTTCCTGTTTAATGCAATCTTTTGGAATTTACAGGCATTATCTAAGTGTGGTAACATGCAAGCCTCTGTGCACTTGGCCATACAGGGTATGGCCAAATGTGGATCCATGTATGGGCATCCTGGTTGTACAGAAGTCAATCTACCAATCGACTTGTGTACAACCAGCCTCTCGTGGTTTTCCCCATAATTTAGTGCTGCCATCTATCAGCAACAGCGCTGATTGTTGTGTTCTGACAGCGGGGAGGGATCCTCGCCATCAGAACACAATAGCATAGCATGAGGATTCCACCGTCCAGATAAATAAAGAAGCCCATATAGTTGGGACTTTACTTATGTTGCCGGTAGTGAGTATACAGAATACAAAAAAAAATGTTTTTAAAACTTAAACAGTATATTATCACAAATATTCTTGCATAAAATTGCCATTGTGCATATCAAAAAGACATTCAGATATACATAATTGAGGGTACAATGAGGTCAACGCTCTACACGTTTCATGGAACACCCGGTGCTTCATCAGGACCTTTTTAGGCCTCAAGGATATTTTAAGATGATGATGAATAATGTATTGTAGAAAAACAAACAAAGACAATGTTTCCATATTCCGGAGAAATATGCATAATTGAGGCATGATACTTTTTAGGTCGAAAGTGTATCTGTCCATAAATCAGAAGGAAAAAAAACCTTACTGCCTCATGAGAAAAGCCTGGTCCTAGGACAGGCCTGTGGGGAGACTTTCAACGATGCAACCAAGTGGAAAAATGTAAATAGGATTTTTTTAAACGGCTTACCTGTAAAATCCTTTTCTTGGGATTACAGCAGGGACACAGAGCTCTATTCATTACATCATGGGTTAGATAGCCACCTTCAGGTGTTTGACACTGGCAACCCTGATTGTAAGAGTTCCTCCCCTATATAACCCCTCCTATATGGAGAGTACCTCAGTTTTGTAGCATAGCAAATAAGTATCCTGATATGTATGTATAAAATCTTCATTCATAAAGCCTGAAAAGGGACAGGGAGCTTTGTGTCCTGTGATTTAATCGCCAAGAAAAGGATTTTTACAGGTAAGCTGTTTTAACCACTTCAATACCGGGCCTATTCTGGCACTTCTCTCCTTCATGTAAAAATCATACATTTTTTGCTAGAAAATTACTCGGAACACCCAAACATAAATATATATATATATATAATTTTTCATTTTTTTTTATAAAAATATAATTATATATAATTTGCTTTTTTGTTTAAGCAGACACCCTAGGGAATAAAATGGTGGTCATTGCAACTTTTTATCTCGCATGGTATTTGTGCAATAATTTTTCAAACGCCTTTTTTTTTTTTTTTTTTTTACCTGCCCCTGAAACCCTTTTGCAGGGAGACATTCCTAAACTAACAAAGCAGAGGTACTAAAAACAATTGCTTACACTATTGTGCCTAGCTTACAATAGTAATGTTTGCTTAAACTTGCACAACCCGATGCTGAGAAGGTGTGCCTGTAGCCGATCCATATGAGATGCTTACGTGCCCTAGTGCTGTGTCCTAACGCTTACAGACCCCTGGTGACCTGGGCTCTTTAAAACAAGCGCCTCACGCCTGCGCAGTGAATTGTGGGTGTTTGCAACCACGCCCCCTTCTTCCCCACTTTTTTCACCATAAAAGTGCGCCCAGGACCAATATGGCGGTGGGGTGAAACCGGGAGGCTACTCGGCTACCCCAAGACTGCGTGAGATCCCCTTTATCATTTAAGTGACGGAGCCTGCTGTGGAGTAGGTGAGCGACTGACAGATCGGCTTTGCTGAGCTGTATTTCCTGGAAGCATGTAAGTAACACCAGGTATGCCTCTTACTCCATCTAGTGGCGGAAAACAGGTAAGACATGCAACAACTCAAAGAAGCTAACCCTTAAGGTGTTTACCTAGGATTGCTTCACTTACCTTATCCCCACTGCAGGATACTGCTGAGAACAGCCAAACCCAACCTTCACCCATTACGGCGGGTAGTGTTGTGCCAACCTTTAGGGTTTTGGATTCCTACTTACAGGAGCCTCTTACCTGGACCTGTAGAAGACTCTGCCAGAAAAACTGCATTTTTAATATATGTGCTCAAAAGTACTGGATCCCAGAGCCCAGTCCTCAGAGAGACACATTGCAGGCAAAACCTTGTTTCTTCCACGAGGCCCGGGTACCATCCATCTTAGGCGATATAAATTGGCCCAAGGTATGGATCGGTTGTGTAGCTCCTAGAACCCCTCAGGGATCATCAAACATAGCGTTCTTCTAAGCACATCTTGCATCGTGACCAAACACCTTAGACCATGGGTCTTCAAACTATGGCCCCCCAGTTGTTCAGGAACTACAATTCCCATAATGCCTAGTCATGTCTATGAATGTCAGTTTTACAATGCCTCATGGGATGTGTAGTTTGGCAACAGCTTGAGGATCCCTGCCTTAGACACTGGCGGAAAAACTGGGGTATTATCCATATGGGAGAGGTTATATAGGGGAGGAGCTCTCCTTACAATTAGCGTTGCCAATGTCCAATACCTGAAAGTGGCTATCTAACCTATGATGTAATGAATAGAGCTCTGTGTCGTGTGATGTATGAACAAGAAAACCATAAGATCTCTCAACCTTTATATTGGTTCGCCCAAAGAAGTCTTGGATAACAGGATATCTTACCCAGATGGGTGTATAAAACAGTATCTAAAATTAAATCTCAAATTACCATGTTGCCAAATACTGGGTATTTTGCTTTGGTCTATCGACTAAGGTTAATTGCGTGCTATAAGCAAGGAAGCTCAGATCTCTACAGTGTATAAATGTGCGTTCACTATACAAAAATTATTTACATACACAATTATAGGAATACAAGACTGTGTGACAGGTATACCTCTATCAACCAAGATGCCTACCAAATAAGCAGTAACTATGGTCTGTAAATAGTATAAATACGCTTAAAGGTTACTGTGTTTTTACGATCTCCATAGGCAACGAGGTCCCAAGCTTCCTTTATAAGCAGTTGCCGGAGATCAGGTAAAATGTCTTCAGGTATAGCTTCTTCTGGCTGGTACAGACCTTCCTCTGTTAATCATAGAGTCCTGTCTTTCAGTCTCTGTTGGATTTTATGTGGGATGTTTACCATCCCCATATGGGTGTGGCTCCTTTTGCAAAATAGTGCTTTACCTGGATCTACTATGAGAGAAACCTCCAATTTGACCTCAAGATGGCACTTGAGCAGAAGTACATGCCCTAGGTTTTATATGTCAGGCTATTGTCGACCATTATAAACTTGTTTACTGTAGTTACAGAATAGACTGATGCAACTGTCAACTGAAATGCAACAATGGTATCTAAGTTCCCATTGTTTGAGGGCATCCTGTATAATTTTTACCAAGGCATTCGTTTGAGAAGTATTGGTTTAAACAAACTTGATGTCTGTTTCTAGCAGGTCTGAGAGGGGACATATGCATCTTTTTTTTTTTTCTATAAAAAAAATATCTGAAATGCAACATGCTGGGGGACTCGGCAAAGGTTCCTCCAAGAATACCATATATCAGAGTCCCCCAGGTGTATACCATAGGCTCGCAATATAGAAAAATGTACACTGGCATGACAATAATAGTTTGCTCAACAATAGCAACCACCTAGACTAAACATGAATATAAGATTTGTATCTGGAAAACACCGGTATTAGCCCTGGGTTGGATAAGATATCTTACTTTCTAGAAATAGACCCCAAAACAGGAAAGTTTAACCTGGATTCAAAAAAGGAGCATAGCTGATAGAATCAGTAAGCCTTGGTTGTTTTGTTGAGCATATATCCATTTAGTTGCAACTTATAAAATCCTTTTATCAAAGTCGCCCCCTCTGGGAGAAGGGTGCATTCTAGCCTGAAAGGTTTAACCGCTTCCCGACCGCCTCATGTAGATATACGTCTACAGAATGGCACGGGCAGGCAAAAGCACGTACGGGGACGTCCCCTTTAAATTGCCTGCCCGTGGGTCGTGCGTGCGCCGCCAGCGGCGCGCTCGCGACCCGTTCGGGAGCTCCGTGACCACAGCCGCGGGACCAGCGGACCCGATCGCCGCTGGTATCCCGCGATCGGGTTACGGAGCTGAAGAACGGGGAGAGGTTTGTGTAAACAAACCTCTCCCCGCGCTACCTACACTGCCTGTCATTGATCGGCTGTTCCCTGTCATCGGGAAAGCCGATCAATGACGTCAGACGTACAGCCACGCCCCCCTACTGTAAAAAAAAACACAACACGTCACACTGACTCCTCCCCACCCCCTAGTGGTTAACTCCTTCACTGCCACTGTCATTTACATAGGAATCAGTGCTATTTAAATAGCACTGATTTCTGTATAAATGACAAATGTCCCAAAAATGTCCGATGTGTCCGCCATAATGTCGCAGTCACAATAAAAATCGCTGATCGCCGCCATTACTAGTAAAAAAAATATTAATAAAAATGCTATAAAACTATCCCCTATTTTGTAAACGCTATAACTTTTGCGCAAACTAATCAATAATCGCTAATTGCGATTTTTTTTTTTTTTTACCAAAAATATGAAGAAGAATACGTATCGGCCTAAACTGAGGAAAAAATGTTTTTTTATATATTTTTTGGGGATAGTTTAGCAAAAAGTAAAAAATATTGCATTTTTTTCAAAAATGTCGCTCTATTTTTGTTTATAGCGCAAAAAATAAAAACCGCAGGGGCGATCAAATACCACCAAAAGAAAGCTCTATTTGTGGGAAAAAAAGGACGCCAATTTTGTTTGGGAGCCACGTCGCACGACCGCGCAATTGTCAGTTAAAGCGACGCAGTGCCGAATCGCAAAAAGGGGCCTGGTCCTTTGGCTGCCAATTGGTCCGGGGCTGAAGTGGTTAATGATTCTATCCTACGTTGACGACGATTACCAAAGTGCCTTGCTACGGGGCTTTCCAGGATACTTTCCGAAATGTTGAAGCCATGGTTCTGAATATGCTTCCATGAATTGCGTTTCATCTTACCAATATAATAAAATCCGCAACCATATTTCTACAAATTACCCCGTTATTCTCACCATTCATAAAATGTTTACGTTGGAATGAATTCTGATTTGGTAGATATTTGAATGAATGAAATGTCAATAAGAACATTTGTCATATCTATGCTCTGGGGCGGAGACCCACATGGATCGAGGCCTCTATGGGTTGAAAAGTGACTAGAGATCAACATCCTGTAATGATTGGTTTCTTTGAAATGTGATACGGGGTGTCTTATCAACAAAAGGTCAAATTGTGATGTCAACGACCATGAGATGCCAGTGTCTGGCTAGCATACATTTGATTAAATAACTTTGTTGTATTTATTATAGTGTTACTAAACCCTGGACCCTGCATTCACTATATTAGGTCTCCCACAGTACACAGAACATGGAAATGTAAATATAAACTGCTAAATACCTTTTTTTTCATCAGCAGTATTTAGCAGTCAGCTAAACCGATTGCCGACCGACGCACACAGATGTACTTTGGCAGAATGGCACAGGCAGGCAAATGTGCGTACCTGTACGTCCCTTTTAAATTTGCCGCCTGCACGTCGCGGGAGCGTGCATGCGGGTCCCGGGAACGTGATGTTCGCCGGCGATTGTGGTGTGGAGAGGTAGAACGAGGAGATGCAAACAAGGCATTTCCCCGTTCTGCCTTGTGACATGACAGATCACTGCTACCTGTCATCGGAAGCAGTGATCAATGTCATGTGAGTGGAAGCCCATTCCCCCCTCAGTTAGAATCACTCCCTAGGACACACTTAGCACCTTGATCGCCCCCTAGTGTTTAACCCCTTCCCTGCCAGCGTAATTTACACAGTAATCAGTGCATTTTTATAGCACTGATCGGTGTATAAATGACAGTGACGCGTCAGATTTTTGTACCCTTTTCCTTTGCTGTGGATTAATTCATGTGATGTGACCCTCGACTTTTAATAAAAACACAGGATTTTAAGCCTTTTTGCGGTGTGCGGCTATCCAGAGTTTTTTTCCTGCTATTGCCTACATATTGGCCTAAACTGAGGAAATTTTTTTTTTTTTATATATATTTGGGAGATATTTATTATAGCAAAAAGTAAAAAATATAGCTTTTTTCAAAATTGTTGCTCTTTTTTTTGTTTATAGCACAACAAATAAAAACCGCAGAGGTGATCAAATACCACCAAAAGAAAGCTCTATTTGTGGGGTAAAAAAACTTCAATCTTGTTTGGGTAAAGAGGGTAAAATCTTCTGGGGCTGAAGTGGTTAAGCTTGTAGGAGGAGTTTTCATTCTCCCCTGATCTTCTGTCTGGACAGTGCTGGTTGGCCCTGTGCTGATCACATGCAATCTCCCTAAAAAAAAACTAGCAATAAAAAAACTAGCAATACATACCAAACTGAGACTTCTAATGCTATGTTCTATCCAGAGAGCATTTGGAGTCAGTAAAAGAAAAGGAGGATCAGAGAGGACTGGATCACACAGCCTTTATACACAATACAGAGGATTAACCCCTTAGATTAGTGAGTGAGTATAACAAGCGTGCTTTAGTGCTTTTACTGTTTTGGTTTTAGTAACACTTTAATTGGTTAAATCTTTTGGGCGATAATTGTATCCTTATCTTAAAAGAGCAATAAGTCCCAAGTTTCTCTTGGCTGTATTATAGGCCTTCCTCAAAGAAGAATATGTCCCCCATCTACAAACCCTTTCTGGAGTAGACCTGCCTGTTTCTTTTTTTTTTTTTTTTTTAATCCGCATAGTTTGTGCAGTTTCTAGTTCTCACATATTTTCCCTTAGGGTTACTTACCTCTTATAAAATGTTGTGGATGGGCACGTTTATAATGAAGCAAGGAATTGCCCCTGGTGGACTTAGAAAAAGATCTGTATGAATAAGGCCATCAGTGTCTTTCATAATGTAAAGGTCCACAAAAGGGAAAGAGTGGGTATACCAAGTGAAGGATAAATTAAACTCGCTGTTTAGACGATCTATAAATTCTGCCAAGAACTGGCAGTCCAAAAAAATTATGTCATCTATATACCTGTGCCATAAAATGATATCCACATTGAGTGTGTGGATGGTAAATTGGATCATTTTGATAAATGTATGGGCTGCCTTACAGATCTCCCTATGCAAATTTTAAGTGTCCAATAAAGTAACAACGCTTGTGGAAAATATGAGAGAAAAAAAAGTGGAAAGTGGGAAACGTGAAAATAAAAGCTGCTAGCACACCATGAGGTATTTATCACAACCCAAAAATATACTAAATAATGTGCTGCACTTATTTGTATGATAAATGAACAATAAAGAATTAACAAAAAAATAAATGCCACATAGACAAAATAACTTGTGAGTCTTTTCTAAAAAATGTCAAAACCGCAACACCTCTGTGACTTAAAATCTGCTTACCAGACTCCCATGACTCTTGAACCAATAAGAGTCAAACTGAGCATTTTAAACATGGTCCGTATGGGTCACCGGTACTCTTCAAACTGTAAACTTTAAAGAGGAAGTAAACCCTGGTGGGTTTTACTTCCTCTTTATTTCCCTGCAAAGGTAAAGCATAATGGCATTGCATAGTAGCCCATTATGTGTCACTTACCTGAAACCGAAGCAATGTCCCCACTAGCAGCAAGCGTCCATCTTCACCCCTCTTCCTTTCCGGGGCCGTGAACTCCGGCTCTGTGACTGGCCAGAGTTATGTGACCCCTTTTAGAAAAGGTACGATCTGCCCTGTCTAAGGTGCGCATGTGCCGTAGTCATCGGCGCACAGCTTTTTTGTAAATATCTCCTAAACCTTGGAGGTTTAGGAGATATTTCCAGCACATACAGGTAAGCCTTAATATAGGTTTACCCGTAGGTAAAAGTGGTTGTACAGGGTGTACAGCCACTTTAAAGGCAAGGTCACTCTCCACCAGGGGATCATTCTGCAATGCCCACCAAGCCAGGGATTCCGTGTGCAAGTAAGTACCCAAAAGTGTCCCTGGTCACCACCACGCCGTTTATATAATGATGTATTACACTAGTGACAGTATGTAAAAAGAATTGAAAAATTTGAAAAAAAACGTTTTTTCTTAACCACTTCACGACCGCTCACTGTATATATACGTCATTTTTTTGAAGAGGGATATCTCGGTAACGGCAGCAGCTGCTGCCACAACCGAGGTATCCCTCTTTACAGTGAGCGGTCCCCTTTCCGATAATGGTGGTCATCGCGGCGGATTCGCCGCGAGATCACCGTTATCGGCGGCGGGAGAGGTGCCCCCCCCTCCCGCCGCTCTCCCGTGCCTTCCGCCGCTTACCGGAACCGTCGGCAGCGGCGGAGGCGATCGGGTCCGTTCCCTGCCTGTGTATAGAGATGAGTGAGGCTAAGATGGCCGCCACTCATCTCTATACCATAGGAGGGCGGAAGTGACGTCAAAAACGTCACTTCCGCCCATACGTCTTAAAGGGAAATTTACAAATGTCATTTTTTTAAATGACATTTTTTTAATTTTTTTTTTTTTTTTTTCCCATTGAAGTCCAAATATGAGATCTGAGGACTTTTTGACCCCAGATCTCATATTTAAGAGGACCTGTCATGCTTTTTTCTATTACAAGGGATGTTTACATTCCTTGTAATAGGAATAAAAGTGATCAATTTTTTTTTTTTTTTTTAAAACTGTGTAAAAAATAATACAATTAAGTAAAATAAATAATAAAAAACAAAAAAATTTTTTTTAAAACACCCCGTCCCGACGAGCTCGCGCGCAGAAGCGAACGCATACGTGAGCAGCGCCCGCATATGAAAACGGTAGTCAAACCACACATGTGATGTATCGCCGCGATCGGTAGAGCGAGAGCAATAATTCTAGCCATAGACCTCCTCTGTAACTCAAAAAATGCAACCTGTAGAATTTTTTAAATGTCGCTTATGGAGATTTTTGAGGGTAAAAGTTTGACGCCATTCCACGAGCGGCCGCAATTTTGAAGCGTGACATGTTGGGTATCAATTTACTCGGCGTAACATTATCTTTCACAATCCAAAAAAAAAATTGGGCTAATTTTACGGTTGTCTTATTTTTTTTATTCAAAAAAGTGACTTTTTTCCAAAAAAAGTGCGCTTGTAAGACCGCTGCGCAAATACGGTGTGAAAAAAAGTATTGCAACGACCGCCATTTTATTCTCTAGGATGTTAGAAAAAAAAACAATATATAATGTTTGGGGGTTCTAAGTTTTTTTCTAGCAAAAAAAACAGTTTTAAACATGTAAACACCTAAAATCCAAAACGAGGCTGGTCTGGAAGTGGTTAATTTTCCCAAAAAAATGACAACTTCAAAAAAGGTGCTATGCCTCTAACTAATTACCTCAGACTGTCTAATTTTCAAAAAGGGGTAATTTGGGGTAATCTGTACTTTCCTGGCATTTTCGTGCCTCAAATGAGATCTACACTGAACGACGCGGGGTGGGGGGGGGATAGGGGAGCTGGTGAATGATCTTAAGACCACAGTCACCAAACACCCCATTGGTAACACAATACGCCGCCATGGATTGAAATCCTGCAGCGCCTGCAAGATCCCCCTCCTCAAGAAGCCACATGTACAGGCCTGTCATCAGACAATCCACACAGGCATCGCATTGAGAAGCCGGAGGACCTACCTGCCAGCCAGCTCGCTGCACATACGATCAGTGCTTTGGGGATCTCAGTGCTGCCACTCCCACTCCCTGCAGCCTCTGCCTTCTCCCAACCATGCATCAGGGCGGAGTCTAAGTCAGCGGCACTCCTGGCCCTGTCGCCTCCCCTGCTCCCTGTGGACTACTACAGCGGCCTCATTGCTAGTGGGGCACGGAGCGGCCCCCAATAAGCAGACAGCATGACACTGCCGGGAGGGAGCTTCGGGTCCTCAGGCAGTCCACCTGTGTTGCTGACCCACCGGGACCCATGGTAGGGCCGGCCCTGGTGACAGCAAAGAGGGTTACATGGCCTAGACTTTGGTCAACAGACCTGTTCTCAAGCAGAATGGTTGTAAGCTGACATTTGATAGCATGTTTTCCTTTCAAACAGAAGTTGGATGCGACTGTTCCAAGAGCAATTGGTGGTTAGTCTGATCTTCCTTCTTATAGCAGGTCGAGCCTTGGGTGAGTTCCCTCTCCTAGTTTGGCCCAATCCACATTCTGGGACTCAAGATACTTTTCTTCAGAATGGAGAACTTCAAGAGCGGATGGAAGACTATGCAATCACCTTTCTGAAGAACTCACAGGATGTCCTTTATAACTTTCTAGAGAATACAGTGAAATCATTAATTCCTGCACTGCAGAGCCATTGTGTGAGGCAGCAGCGTAGACTGATGGAGTGTTCAGATGGTAAACTCAAGCTGCACTGTAATGGTGGATTTGCTTTTTTCAAAATGTATTTTTAGTTTTGGTGTAGATATTTTTTACAACTAGATAACGTTTATTTTTGTGCTCCTTTTGAACTGTTGACACATTTGGTAACAATGTGCAGAATGCCTTTGAAGCTCCACTATGTGTTAAGCCTGAGCAGCTCACGTTGTTTAGTCTGTGAATCAATGTTAATATTTAATACATCTGTTTCACATTTGAATGCATGTGGAAAATACCATTCCTTTGAAGAGGTCTGTTTTTCAGGTGTGAAGCTCAGGTGTTGGTGTAGGATCGGACTTGCTGTAGGAATGTAGGACATGCATATCACTGTCACCTGTCACCTGTCACTGCCTAGTGCTGTCACAAGGAAAGTTTACATTCCTTGTGACAGCAATAAAATGAATCATAAAAAATGTTTTTTTTATGAAAATGTAAAAATAAAAAAGTATATTTAAACAGTATTTACACTACACATGTGAGGTATTCAGACCCTCTGTGTAATTCTAAACCGGTAACCTGTAAAGGCCTTTAAAGTGTCACCTATGGAGATTTTTAGGTACTGTAGCTTGGCGTCGTTCCACAGGCGTACATAATTTTAAAGCGTGACATTTTAGGTATCTATTTACTCAGCATAACATCATCTTTTATATTTTACCAGACATTGGGTATTATATCGTATTTGTGCGCAATACAATTCCTTTGTTATTTCTTTATTAATTAAGCAGTTAAAAGGTCTGGAGTTGATTCTAATGCTGGCCATACACTATACGAAAAATCAAACCCATTTTCGAAAAACGAACATTTGGCCGTGAGCGCAAACAATAGTGCCATCATGTAATGACTGATAAATCGTTCAATGGACATAAATGGATGCATTTTTTGTTTTTGTTTTTTTACATATACCTAGTTTAGACAGTTCGGACGGGAAACACATTAACCTTTCAATTTATCGTTCGTTCGGCAAAAAATTTCCAAACTTGTCCAAAATCGATAAAAACAATTATCGATTTTGTACCCATTAACTGGCTGAAAAATGAACAAACTGTCTAAATGAGCGAATTTCGGCCGATTTTTTTTGTATAGTGTATGGCCAGCATAAGTGTGGTATTTGCATTTGGAATCTATTGCTGTGAACCTACATCATGTGTTCAAAGGAGCTGTCCATGCAAGGGGA
Source organism: Lithobates sylvaticus (assembly GCA_028564925.1). Lineage (NCBI taxonomy): Eukaryota > Metazoa > Chordata > Amphibia > Anura > Ranidae > Lithobates > Lithobates sylvaticus. Next base: position 65,681,704 of record CM053026.1, read on the forward strand.
ACAGGCCATTGTAAGGCTTCAAAAAAACAGATAAAATCAGAAACAGACTTGAAAAACTTAACATAAAGTCACCGGGACCAGATGGCTTGCACCCGAGGGTCCTTAACCACTTAAGCCCCGGACCATTTGGCTGGCAAAAGACCAGAACGTTTTTTGCGATTCTGCACTGCGTCACTTTAACTGACAATTGCACGGTCATGTGACGTGCCCCACAAATAGAGCTTTCTTTTGGTGGTATTTGATCACCTCTGCGGTTTTTATTTTTTGCGCTATAAACAAAAAAATAGCGTCAATTTTGAAAAAAAATCATTATTTTTTACTTTTGCTATAATAAATATCCCCCCAAAAATATATAAAAAAAATTTTTTTTTCCTCAGTTTAGGCCGATACGTATTCTTCTACATATTTTTGGTAAAAAAAATCGGAATAAGCGTTTATTGATTGGTTTGTGCAAAAGTTATAGTGTCTACAAAATAGGTGATAGTTTTATGGCATTTTTATTAATATTTTTTTTTTTACTAGTACTGGCGGCGATCAGCAATTTTTATCGTGACTGCGACATTATGGTGGACAGATTGGACACTTTTGGTGCGATTTTGGGACCATTTACATTTATACAGCGATCAGTGAATTTAAAAATGCATTGATTACTGTGTAAATGTGACTGGCAGTGAAGGGGTTAAGTGTGTCCTAGGAGTGATTCTAAATGTGGGGGGGGGGGGGGGGCGTGGCTATGTGTGACATGACACTGATCACCGCTCCCGATTACAGGGAGCTGTGATCAGTGTCCTGTCACTAGGCAGAACGAGGAAATGCTTGTTTACATTAGCATTTCCCCATTCTTCCTCTCCGTGAGACGATCGCGGGTATCCCCGCTGACATCGAGTCCGTGGGACCCGCAATCACACTCACCGGTCGGCAAGCGGTTAAGGAACTCAGCCATACATGCACACATTTCACAACATGAAAATGTGCAGTGATTGTCTGACCTGCTCCCTGGCCACGGTTCCCCAAGGATCTTGTTTCTGGGGATCTCCCACCTCAACCCCGGTTGGGACCACCTATGCCGGGCCAGCGCTTTATTCCGTAACCTGGTACTGACCATAACTTATGGGCTGCTTTGTAAGTAACATTGATAGTGCTCCTTTTCCTTTTTTCTCTACTCTTTTTCTCTTCTTTTTTCTATGGGGAATAGTGGATCCCTATAGACTACATAATAATTTATCTATCTATTAATTTTTAGTTCATTCATGCATCCAACGCCTGACGATTGGCAAGAGGTCATGAAACGCGTTGAGTGTTCATCTATGGATGCCAAATACAAGTTTGCCCTAATAACTGTATCATATTACAAACTTTATCAATTTCATATAGCATGCTGATCATGTGTGAATTATTTGTATGTATTTGATTGCTTATTATTTACTCTGTTCTGTCATGTTCTTTAATCAATCATTCATTATTAAATTTATTATCATTATATATTGACTCTTTATGATTACATTTTGTATCATAAACGTTTCATTGCTATCGGTTTTATTATAATTATTAACATCTACTACGATGTACCCCTAGGGGATTGTGACATTCAACTCATTTATGTTTATTCTATATATCATTATACACACCAACATGCCTCATGTAAAGTCCCAACCCCACTTCCTTTGTTCTCGCATAGTACTGTACATGCATATACTCTCTCTCTCTCTCTATATATAGATCTCTCTCTATATATAGATCTATCTATATATATATATTTATATATATCTATATATCTATATATCTATATATATAGATATATATATATATATATACACAGTGGAACTTCGGTTTGCGAGTAACGCGGTTAACGAGCATTTTGCAAAACAAGCACTGTATTTCTAAAAATCCTAACTCGGTTTGCTAGTGTTGTCTCACAAATGAGCAGGATTCAGGTCAAAAGCGGTGTGCAGTACCGCTTTTGGCCTGAGATGGGGGCGCTGGAGCTGAAGCTGGAGCCAGCGCGATCGTCGGCGTTCGGAAATGCACGGAAAGGCCCGAGGACAGTTCGGCTGACCTCGGCAAACCTCGGAAAGGCTTGTGAACGGCCGTTTCCAAGGCTCACCGGCGCCCCCCGCCTCTGGCCGCATGCGGTATTGCATCCCATTGAAGTCAATGCGGAACAAATTATTTTCGTTTCCATTGACTTCAATGGGAAAACTCGCTTTGATATGAGAGTACATTGGATTACGAGCATACTCCTGGAACGGATTATGCTCGTAATCCGAGGTTCCACTGTATAGTACTACTATACAGTGTGTGTGTATACACACACACACACACACACACACACACACACTGGGGGTTATTTACTAAAGGAAAATCCACTTTGCACTGAAAGTGCACTTGGAAGTAAAGTCGCTGTAGACCTGAAGGGGACATGCAAGGGTAATAAAAAACGGCATTTTAGCTTGCACATGATTGGATGATAAAATCAGCAGATCTTCCACTCATTTCAGATCTACCCCTTAGATTTACAGCGACTGCACTTCCAATGGCACTTTCAGTGCAAAGTGGATTTGCCTTTCGTAAATAACCCCCACTGTATAGTAGTACTGTATGTACCTGTTCCCATTTCCAATATGTCTATTCTTTCTGTAATGTATTTACTGACAGCTTTATTCTTTTTATTTTGGCAGTTTAATAGAAAATCACACCAGAATATGTACTGATCTTTTTACTAAATGTCTGGCGCTAATACATGTCACGTTACGAGAACATGTCCATGTAGCTGCTGACAAGCCCTCCAAACCTTTTACAGCCACAAATACCTCTTTACAGGCAATGTTTTAGCTGCAAGCGGGGGGTCCTCGAAGAGAGGCGCAGTTGAGAAGCGTCACCTTGTCATCACTTCTGTTTTTTTGACCACTAAGACGTCTGTGATGATACAGGTTGTACGTGTGCCTGGGTATCGCCTTCCAGTGAGGTAATACTGCAATTAAATGTCTGCTGGGAAATAGTGGTGCTTGTCTGCTTTGTAGTTTAGATTTGTTATTTTTTTACTCTCGTCCATGTTCTCAATTTTATACTGTGAGACCAGTCTGCTCTGGTTTACAAAAAAATGGGCACATACCTTATTTAAATCACAGTTTTTGACAGGTTTTCTGCCCATAATCTATTTGATGTACATGCTTCATTTTTTCTCTAGCTAAATACACAAATAGTCCTAGATGCAATATTGTTTTATATATATATATATATATATATATATATATATATATATATATATATATATATATATACAGTGCCTTGAAAAAGTATTCATATCCCTTGAAATGTTCCACATTTTGTCATATTACAACCAAAAACTTAAATGTATTTTATTTGAATTTTATGTGATAGACCAACACAAAGTGGCACAGAATTGAAGGAAAATGATAAATGTTTTTTCAATTTTTTTTTTTGACAAATAAATATGTGAAAAGTGTGGCGTGCATTTGTATTCAGTCCCCCTTTATTATTATTATACAGGATTTATATAGTGCCAACAGTTTACGTAGCAATACCCCTAACTAAAATCTAGTGGAACCAATTGCCTTCAGAAGTCACCTAATTAGTAAATAGAGTCCACCTTTGTGTAATTTAATCTCAGTATAAATACAGCTGTTCTGTAAAGCCCTCAGAGGATTGTTAGAGAACCTTAATGTGGTGTTGCACCCCCCCCCCAAAAAAAAAGCATGAATGTGCATTAAAAAAAAACAAAAAAAAAAAACATTTGAATTTTCTTACCTCTAAATGCCTGTTGCTAGGGGGTCCCTCATAGTCTGCCTCCTTCAGTGCCTGGGCTGGTGACATCACTTCCCCTCGGCGCAGGAAGTGCTCAGCTCTGCCCCCTCCCTCCTATCAATCATCTGGGACACGTGACAGGTCCCACATGACTGTGCGGCCAATCACGGGGAGAGGGGACGAGCGGGGCTTCGATCCCCCGCATCGCTGGACCCTGGAACAGGTAAGTGTCTGATTATTAAAAGTCAGCAGCTGCAGTATTTGTAGCTGCTGACTTTTAATTTATTTTTTTCATTTTTTTCATGGGAACTCCTCTTTAAGGCTCGTCCGCACGATCCGAAAATCGGACAAAAAATACTGATTTCGACTCAATCCTATGATAATCGAATCGTTAGTACAGAGCTTTCGAGAGCCGATCAAGACAATTCATCCGATATTATTCGGTCGGACAAGCACGAAAATTTTCCTCGTAAGATACCAGATACAGTAGTTTGTTTAGTCAGTACAGTTGTCGTCCGAAAAAATATAATACAAATACATTACAACACATGATATCACTTACGAATTTTTTTTTCTGTCATACGAGAATTTTTGTGACTTTAGTAACCTATTCAATTTCTACTTGCGACTATTAAGCGAAAAAAGTCGTATGATCTGTCGTACGATATTCGGATCGTGTGTACGGGCCATAAGTGAACAAACAGCATCATGAAGCTCAAGGAATGCACCAGACAGGTCAGGGATAAAGTTGTGTTAGAAGTTTAAAGCAGGGTTAGGTTACACCACCCAGCTACCTGTCATCTTTATCCCCCTGTACCCCACTGCCAGCTTCCTACCACCCCACCCCCTGTCATCTTCATCCCCATGTACCCCATTGCCAGCTTCCTACCACCTAACCCCATTAAATTTACTGGTGCACTTCACATATAATGGACACAGGGCCAATTTTTTTCTTCCAGTGACAACATGGACACTTGACACGACATTTGTCCTCCCAGTAAATCCACCAATGCAGGGACAATAGTCTAGCACAGCACTGGACCCAGCAAACATATAGAAGTAGGTGATCTGGTCAGAATTCAAAATTCAACTTTTTGGCTTTGCTTTTCTTCAGCAGGGACAGGGAAGCTGGTCAGAGTTGATGGGAAGATGGATGGAGCCAAATACAGGGCAGTCTTAAGCCCCATACACACGGTCGGACAATCCGCAGGCCAGGTCGGTCGGATCCTGTCCGTCATACTTTGTCTGATGTTGGTTTTGCGTACACACGGTCGGACAAAGTTGTCGGAAAATCCGATCATTCTGAACGTGGTGACGTTTGTTGCCTACGATGGGACTACGTAGAGGCTAGTAGCCAATAGCTTTGGTCTTGTAATGTGATGTGAGCATGTGTAGCACTTTGTCCGGTCGGACAACCGTACACACGATCGGATTTGGTGTGATCGGACCGTGTTGTCGGCAAATCTTTCCAGCAGGAGATAAGACTTTGTCCGTCGGACAATCCGACGTACACTGTCCGATGGTGCATACACATGGTCTGATTTTTCAACAACATTGTCCGATCGGACAGAATCCATGAAAAAGTCAGACCGTGTGTATGGGGCTTTAGAAGAAAACCTGTTAGAGTCTGCAAAAGACTTGAGACTGGGGGGTGGTTCACCTTCCTGCAGGACAATGACACTAAACATACAGCCAGAGCTTTAGTGTAATGGTTTAGATCAAAGCATATTCATGTGTTAAAATGACCCAGTCAAAGTCCAGACGTAAATCTGTGGCAAGACTTGAAAATTGCTGTTTACAGACGCTCTCCAACTCCATCTGACAGAGCTTGAGCTATTTTGCAAAGAAAAATGGGCAAAAATGTCGCTCTCTAGATGTGCAAAGCTGGTAGAGACACCTCCAAAAAGACTTGCAGCTGTAATTGCAGTGAAAGGTGGTTCTACAAAGTATTGACTCAGGGGGGCTGAATATAAATGCATGCCACACTTTTCACATATTTATTTGTAAAGAAATGTTTCCCCTCCACTTCAGAATTATGTGCCACTTTGTGTTGGTCTATCACAGGGCTCAAAATTTCAAGTCCTGAGCTACTAGCCAGGCCTCAAGGGTTACTCGCCACCAGTTGCCCATCCAACCCTGCCCCACAACACGCCCTGCCCTGCCACACCCCTAAACATGCCCGGCTCCACCCCTAAACACATCCTCATAAATTATCTCATTAAAGGACACTTAAATGTTTTATGCAGAATTAAGTTATAAAAATAAATATTAACAACAACTTTATCCGTGCCCACCAATGCAGCCTGCCTGTGCCCACCAAGGCAGCCAGCCTGTGTTCACCAATGCAAGCTGCCTGTGCCCACCAAGGCAGCCAGCCTGTGCCCACCAATGCAGCCTGAGCCCACCAATGCAGCCTGAGCCCACCATGACGCCTGAGCCCACCATGACGCCTGTGTGCACTATGCAGCCTGTGTGCACCATGCACCATGCAGCCTGTATCCACCATCCAGCCTGTGTCCATCATCCACCATGCAGCCTGTGTCCACCATGCAGCCTTTGTCCACCATGCAGCCTGTGTCCACCACGCACCATGCAGCCTGTGTCCACCATCCAGACTGTGTCCACCATGCAGCATGCAGCCTTTGTCAAGTCCACCATGCAGCATGCAGCCTGTGTCCACCGTGCAGTATGCAGCCTGTGTCCACCATGCACCATGCAGCCTGTGTCCACCATGCACCATGCAGCCTGTGTCCACCATGCACCATGCAGCATGCAGCCTGTGTCCACCATGCACCATGCAGCCTGTGTCCACCATGCACCATGCAGCCTGTGTCCACCATGCACCATGCAGCATGCAGCCTGTGTCCACCATGCACCATGCAGCCTGTGTCCACCATGCAGCCTGAGCCCACCATGACGCCTGAGCCCACCATGACGCCTGTGTGCACTATGCAGCCTGTGTGCACCATGCACCATGCAGCCTGTATCCACCATCCAGCCTGTGTCCATCATCCACCATGCAGCCTGTGTCCACCATGCAGCCTTTGTCCACCATGCAGCCTGTGTCCACCATGCACCATGCAGCCTGTGTCCACCATGCAGCCGGTGTCCACCATCCAGACTGTGTCCACCATGCAGCATGCAGCCTTTGTCAAGTCCACCATGCACCATGCAGCCTGTATCCACCATGCAGCCTGTGTCCACCATCCACCATGCAGCCTGTGTCCACCATCCACCATGCAGCCTGTGTCCACCATGCAGCCTGTGTCCACCATGCAGCCTGTGTGCTCCATCCACTATGCAGCCTGTGTCCACCATGCAGCCTGAGCCCACCATGCAGCCTGTTTCCACCATGCATCCTGAGCCCACCATGCAGCCTGTGTCCACCATGCATCCTGAGCCCACCATGAACCATGCAGCCTGTGTCCACCATGCAGCCTGTGTCCACCATGCACCATGCAGCCTGTGTCCACCATGCACCATGCAGCCTTTGTCCACCATGCACCATGCAGCCTGTGTCCACCGCCCACCATGCAGCTTGTGTCCACCATCCACCTGGCCGGGGAACTTTGATTGACAGATCACCCCATCCCAGGATTGGACATGTGATCTGTCTATCAAAGTCCTGGGACCAGGGGGCGGGGCTGTATCTGACAGCGAGCGGTGGGGAACATGGCAATGTGAAATTAAAGCTGTTATCGCTGTGTTACCTGCGCTGCGCTCTGAACATCCGGGCTGCTCTCTCTCTCTTCCCATCCATGATCGCTGGGAAAAGGACTCCCATTCCACCCAGGCTGCCGCCCCCCGCTCCAGGCAGCCCTTCCTCGCCAGTCCTCAAAATGCCCTCGCAAAATGCGAGCAGGCGTGTGAAATTTTTGATGGCTGGTCTACCACATAAAATCCCAATAAAATACATTTACGTTTTTGGTTGTAACATGACAAAATGTGGAAAATTTCAACGGGTGTATATATATATATATATATATATATATATATATATATATATATATACACACAAGTGTAGCACTGTCTAGTGTGGTAAATGTAAATAGGTTTGTTGTTCGTGTAGATAAAAATTAGTTTAGCTCAGGGCTAAGCCTGAGCTATGAATCTGGGTCAGGGTTTAGTGACTCAGGGCTGGATGACTGATCCTAGCAGCTTTTCTGGGACATTCAAGAATGTTCCAGACATAGTGGGTGGCAGTTAGGGGGAGCAGCTTGGAATATTTATGAGGGCCTCAGTGAATCCCCTGTAAAGGGCTGGTGGGGGGCAGGCCACCTCATAAATAGGCATCAGTGGCAATCGGGTGTAAGATGGAGATGGAGTACTGAGGAACCTGTCAGTGGCCCTTGAGGGGGCACCCTAGTCTGGGGGGGGGGGTTGACCTCGGGCCTAGGGCTCAGATGCTGGAAGGATCCTGCCAAAACACAAGGAGGAGGCCCTTCCTGGAGGCACAGGAGCAAGGAGAGGGGACAGCGGGAGCAGGTCAGCACATCTGGGAGAACTCCTGAGAGTCAGCCGGGTAGGCTGGTGAGTGTCAGTCTGAAGGACTGTGGGGACAAGTTAGCCTGGAGTGCTAGTGAAAGGGGCAGCTGCAGCCAAGTGCAAGCTGGACACTGAAAATACTGCTACACAACCAAGGGGCCTTGGGTTCCTGCCTGCAAAGGGCCATTGCTTTAATTTGACTGAGTGACTGTCAGATATTCACAGTGTTCCAGCTGGGTTCTGCAAGCAAGTGTGTGCTGGAAGACGAAAAGGAGCTGAATATAGAAAGAGTTGTCCCTAAAGTTGTTGTTGAAGTCAACTAGGTACCCCATACCCTCCCATCCCTATTCAAGGTATTGTTTAGCTAATATTATTACCTAGCTGCGCAGTTGGATAAAAATTGTGTAATAAAATCTTAATCTAATGGAGCTGCCCATTCCAAAGTGATAAACTAGTGAGTGAAAGTAAAGTGAAAGTGTGTGATGAACCACGCTCCCTGTGGGTTAATACCTTAATATAAAGTGCATACAGTGCAAAATAAAATTGTACAACCACCGAATTCACTCCAATGGAAAGTTGATCAAACACTAAATAATAAACATAAGTGTACATAAAACTGTGATGAAATCTATAACTTCCATCAACTTGATAAGAATCACAAAATAATAATGTCCAAATAACCAAGATAAAGAAAATAGTTTAAGTCCAAAGAAGCTCATCAGATATTTTCCAGTGAGAAGGTGATTTCATTAATCCAATAAATGGGTGATCGTAAGAATCCTCCACCAACACCAAACACTCAGCCGACTCACCAGATGAAGATGATCCCTATTACAAAGATCGTGACAGCTTTGGAAAATGGCATATTTCTGAACATCCGTCTCAGCAAGCCCAGCGATACCTCTGATCAATCATTTAAGGAGAGATGGCCACACGTATCCGGGTCAGACATGAAAGAAGGAACAATCTCCCATGGTAAAGTATATCATAAAAAGGTTTATAAAGCCATCCAGCAAAAAACAAATGTAAAAAACATACAAATAGACACGGGGATGCCGTTTTGCTCTCCGCCTGGGCGGAAGTGGCGTATCACACTAGACCACACCCAACACATTTCGTCAGCACGTCTGACGTCATCAGGGGTCACATGACTGGATACATCACCTAGATTATTTATACTGCCACACGTTCAAGGATATCCAATCCAATCCTTCCAATTGGCATTGAATTGATTAAAAATAGACCATGTACTGGCAAATGTACATGCTCAGTAGTGGATAAAGAGGTATATAAGCTAAAAAAAATCTAAAATAAAAATCATTACAGAAAAATTGAAAATTTTTATATTTTGGCCTCACATGCAACACCTTGTGGATGCGAAGAATAAGTGGTCAAACCCAAATAGGGTATTCATTCATAAATGTCGCCATCATGTGGCACCAACGGTAATACTCATCACAATCTACAGCTCATATGGCAGAAAGTTTAGATTGGATAAAGGACACCTTTTACAACATAGATAAAAACATCATAATCACTAATAGTTTGACAAAAAAAAAATTCAGATCTATATCAACATTAATCCCTGCCGGATTGAGCGTATTCAATCTAAAAATCCACTCAGTTTCGTTTTTTGAATGTTCCCCCCTCTCCAATGGGGCTCTACCCTATCTATACCAAACAAAGTTGCTAAACTTCGGTCCCTGTTGTGATACATTCTAAAATGGTTTGAAAGACTGTGTTTGGGGAATTCCTTTTTAATATTACGTGTGGATTTACAGGTGATTAACTTTTTATTACTGTATTCCCTGCCGGTGCTAAAAGATTAAAATTGATCTATTTTTCTAATGTTTTACCTCGTAGTTTTACATGTTTTACACCACCGGCAATAGAAAAAAACAGTTTGGTCTAGAAAAGTGACCTTCTTTTTTGGGTGGTCATGAATGTTTGGAGCTAATTTATTTCTTAAATTTGGTGCTCTACGATAGATAAATTGTGGACGCTTGAGGATTAAATTAACTAGAGTCTTCTCCCTAAGCAATATTGGCCAATGCTTCCTCCCTATGCATTCTAATGCCTTAAAGTCTCTATTGAAATAGGTTAGAAAAGCCATCTGTTCACTTATTCTACTCTTTTTTGGTTTGTCCATCAATAATGTTGCTCTATCCATTTCCATTACCTGATTCTGCAATGGCACTTTCTTTAAACTTCTTCACAACGAAATCTGAATGTGTTAAATAATCTCCCAGGCTATTACAGTTGCGTTGCACACGCATCATCTGTCCCTTTGGGATGCCTCCCAACCATTTGTGGTGATGGCAACTCGCTGTGGGGATGTATCTATTCCTATCTGTTACTTTGAAGAAGGTTTTGGTGGTAATTGCACATTCTCCCTTCATCAGAACTAGATCCAAGAAACTCTGCTCATGTAAATTGCAACTATCAGTAAATTTTAGTCCATAACGGTTATTTTTAATATTTGCTAGAAATACCTCAAGACTTTCCTCTGTGCCATCCCATAATATTATGATATTATCTATATATCTTTTGTACAATGATAGTTCTGGTATATCCCTGCCAAAGATATTGGTCTCTTCCCATTGCCTCATCAATATATTGGCCACGCTTGGGGCATATTTGGCTGACATAGCTACACCCCTTATTAAGTTATAATGGGTGCCCCCATGCCAGAAATAATTGTTCGACATGGCCAAATTCAGAGCTTCTAACAGGAAGTCCTTTTGTTCCCTTTTCAAATTGGATTTACTGGGATGAATTAGAGCGGAGACTGCGAGCCAGGCCTTCTCATCCAACATCAGTGCCTGACCTCACAAATGCGCTTCTGGAAGAATGGTCAAACATTCCCATAGACACACTCCTAAACCTTGTGGACAGCCTTCCCAGAAGAGTTGAAGCTGTTATAGCTGCAAAGGGTGGGCCAACTCAATATTGAACCCTATGGACTAAGAATAGGATGCCATTAAAGTTCATATGTAAAAGCAAGCGTCTCAATACTTTTGACAATATAGGGTACATGTATATATTTATGTAGCCAAGTCCTGGGCCTCTCCAGGCATAATGGTGACCTCCAGAGTTAGGGACAGCTGGCATCGTTCTGTGTACAGTGGGTTACTAGGCATGGTGGGTGCAAGGCAAGGTAGATTAATAAGCACCAGACACTTCTTGAATGCAAAGAGATTTATTGTCTCTTAAACAGAACTGTGGGATAGAGTTTTTATGCCAGGGCACCCTTTAGTAGTTGCAATGTTAATTTAGCAGACTCCAAGACTTCTATAGGTAGACAGCCATGCAGGGAAAGGTATCCAGCACGACACCACATCTGCATGAGTAGAACCGCTGTCACCTATGGCAACAATCATGAAACAGTTTCTAACAAAGGTTGTAATGAACTTATTCACTTCTTCTACAATATCCTATTGTAGATCTTCACTCAACTGAGCTCCCAGTCTTTCACTAGACTTGCTGTTCCGCTGCCACTGGATCCCCTGAGCTCTTCCAATCTTCTCATTCAGTATCTTCCTCAAGCATCACCCTCGCGTGACGCGTCCCTGCTGGGTCCCTAGATTGGCACTCACAGATACTCCTCAAGCTTCACCCCACTGGCCTGCTCGGTCCCTGGCTTGGCACACAATATTGCTCTGCAAGAATCACCTCCACTGGCTGGGTCCCTGGCTTGACATCTGCTGAAGATTCCCGATTCTTCACCGTCCCCAGTTGGTGAGAATACTGCTCTGGTACTTGCTTCAGCTACTCACAGTGGCCCCTGGTATTAAGGTGGATGGATCCCTTAGTGGCGACAGCTTCCCCTCTACCTCCGACCACTGACAGGTTGACCATCACTTCTGGTTGGACTGCAAGCCGTAATCCCAACCCTATGCTGCTCTCTTGCTTCTGGATAGGCCTCAGGCTCTGGCCTAGCAGCCCGGGCAGCATAACAAACATCCACCCAGACAGCCGTCGAGGTGGCGCAGAACCCTGATCACCTGACCTCACCCAAATAGATAGGCTCTCCCAGCAGGCCAAGGGACCTAAGAAAATCCCTGTCCATTGGCTGCGATATCTCATCTATTCCTAATCTGTCCTTGCAATGCCTTATTCTATATATTATATGCCTTATTATGAGCGGATATATATATTGAGCTTGTTTAAATCAAGATATGAGGGTATAAAAGGTCATTAGTGCACATTATAAATCTTGTGCTTATTTATTGGTTTATGGATTTTTGATAATATATTTTTTAATGTAATATATGTTTTAATGTAATAAGTTTTCTTTTATACATTTTAATAATGATTTCTTTTTGGAATGAAGATTGACTAGATACATGGTGCTGGGTTGTTGAGACAAGGT